>VXBZ01007165.1:374781-391617 GCA_013399135.1 Heliornis fulica
TCTAGGTGATCCTGCCCTGACAGGGGGGTTGGACTAGATGATCTTTTGAGGTCCCTTCCGACTCCTGACATTCTGTGATTCTGTGACAACTATAATCACCTGAACTGCATCCAAGAGCCAAATTCTGACACAGCTCTAACATTTTAAGTAACAACCAACAGCTAAAAGTTTTAAGTTAAAATACCAAGAATGCTATATTCTCCTGCCTTTAATACAAATCAGAGGTAGAACGACTCTTTAAAGCAGAATTCTTTAATGCAGTTTCCTGTGGAGTCTGAGAAGTCAATCACTCACAAGTGTATCTGCACTTCAAGAAAAACTTCAGACCGTATCGAGCTGTCTCATAGTTTTGAATTCAATTACAGAGCACAACTTCTGTATTATAGAAACCTGATTCCTGCTCCAAACTGAACACCATCACATATCCTGAAAAGAAACAAATAATAAACAATGTAAGTGATATATAAGGTACTGATGAAAATAAAATCAATCCTCCCCAGCCCCAAATTTCAACCATTTTCAACTTCTGGAAAGTTACACTTAAAATGTGGGCTGACAAAAGCTTTTTTAAGTAAATCCTTTGGCAATCTGTCATCCTTACGGAGTATTTACCCTCATAAAATAAAGACCATCATTTTCAAATTGCTATTATTCATTCACATTTCATATGAATGACAATTAGAAACATCATCCAACTCCTGTGTGAAAGAGAGTATGTCACACAGCATCTGCAAGCCCCTTGAAGCTTTTCTATTACGTACTGCATTTGTTTGGTGTAGGATAATTGCTTGCTAACAAAATATTTTTTCTCCCTTTTTCTTTATTTATAGTTAAACTTGTTTTCATTTTTCGAGCAAAGGCATTAAACTCAGTATTTATGCAATCTGAGTGATCGTTTCCCCTGAAGAAATAAAAGCTGCTGTACAGCTTCTTGTACATTTCAACACTTCTCAAGTTCAATGAGCTCTGAAACCTGAGATATAAAATCTTAAACCAAGTACTGTGAAACCAACATGAATCTAGCGACCTGAAAGACGAGCATCAAGTGCAGAAAAATCTCTAAGCTGTCACAGAATAAACAGGATTTAAAGACAGCAGTTCTCTCTGTTAAAAACAGACCTGTCACCAGACTGCACTCCCATGGGGAAACAGTAGTTAAGTTCTAATCTAGCGATGTTTCCAAGCCGGAGCACTATTCCGGCACCGTAAGACCATCGGATATACTCTGCCAGCTTCTGCAGGTGAGCTCTGGGACCATCACCTGAAAGCAAAAGAGCAGAAGAACAAGAATCAAAGTTGATGTCAAGGTGATGAAAAGCTAACTGGATTTTCACAGCCAGAAGACAGACTGCTCAGGGACATCACCTGCAGATTCAAAACTTACTACCTGCAATTCCCATAAATGCCAAGTACCTTGGACTCAAACTACTACTATTTTTAGTTGGATTGCTGGCTGATCTTCATTTCCCACCACAGAGCACTTGCAAGAATCTGGAAAAGTGTTCAAAGTTTAACTAAAAGTCTTTAGTGGGTCTCTACTAGCTTTAAAGTTGATTTGTTGGGTTTTCAGTTGTGCACAACGTGTTTCCCTCCCATACAGATGCCACCTCTCTTCCATCAAGCAAAGCAGACATCTGATATTGCCACATCCCCAGACTGAGTGTATGAAAAATCATACACTAATATCCTGAAATTTATCTTGAAAAAAGTATGGGTGGAAGGAAAAGAAGACCCAATGCCAAAACATCAGCTACTACACCCTCAACTACACTCCAATTCCACCACTTTTTATTTAGTTCATCCCAGAAAACATGAGATTCCTACTAAAGCATCATCTTCCAATCTCCCTTTAGATTGGCATAGAGCCAATTAGCACACTGGTCTGCAAACATCACCAACACAGATACTACATACTACCATTACCATCCTAAAGCTCTTTCATACAAATTTATGTACAGAACTAAAAAAACCCAAAATAATCCCTGGCAATCTGTCAAATATACAAGTTCTAGCAACAGCTTTTTGACAGACACCAAAATATACACAGTAAACAAACTGCTTCTGAGCAAACAAACACATAACAGCTCCCTTTTTGCTTCTCTGCATGTATTTTGAGAAGCAGGTTTTGCTACATACAGTTCTACAGGCTCTTACCGTAGTTAAGGTTGCAGAGGTTGCCAGCATTGAGGAAGAAGTGCGTTCGGAAAAGATCTCCAAACCCTCCCCGTCCTGGCCGGAAAGGGAGAGGGGTGTATAGGTGCAAGCCTCCAGCCCAGTAGGCTTCTCCTCCTAAGTAATCACCTGTGCAGGGACAACGTTGGAATGAAACCATTTACTGTAGATTAAAAGAACAAGAACACATCCTTGGGACTTTTTATACTCCACCACTGTTACAACTGTGGCCACTTGCTTCCAGCTCTGTCAGACCTCATCGCTACCAAGTAAAAAACCAGCACTTGGACAATTCTTTAAATATAATGATACAATTAAACAATTATCTTTAAAAATACACTGAAGCCACTGATAAAAGCGAGGCAGCAGCAGAGTAAAGAACAGAACTGAAGGAGCTCCTGGCTCTCCAAACACACTGGTTGATCAGATTCCCTTTTCTTTAAGCTACCTGAATATGTATCAAATCACATGGAATCACAGAATATTAGGAGCTGGAAGAGACCTTGAAAGATCATCCAGTCCAGCCCCCCTGCCTGAGCAGGATCATCTAGATTAAATCACACAGGAACATGTCCAGATTGGTCTTGAATGTCTCCAGAGAAGGAGACTCCACAACCTCTCTGGGTAGCCTGTCCCACTGCTCCATCACCCTCACAGTGAAAAAGTTCCTCCTTATATTAAGATGGAACTTCCTATGTTCCAGTTTGGAACCATTGCCCCTTGTCCTATCACTGGCCATCACTGAGAAGAGCCTATCTCCATCCTCCTGACACTCACCCTTAACATATTTATGAACATTAATGAGGTCACCCCTCTGTCTCCTCCGAGCTGAAGAGACCCAGCTCCCTCAGCCTGTCCTCATAAGGAAGATGTTCCACTGCCTTAATAAAAGATTTATGGTGACTGTTGCTATAACCATCTTGAGGGAAACTTTTTCCACCTGAAGGTTGTTTACTAATTAAAGTGACAGCATACACAGTTTACAACAGTAGCTTATGGCTAAACTAAGAACTACAGGGCCTTATTCCCTTGTGAACTAACATGTTTCATCAGACCAAAGACATAACAACACTTCTCAGATTCAAAGTGCAGAAGGAGTGCAATTATTTTTAGGCAAAACAAAGCTTAAGGACAGAATGTGATTCCTTGTAACACACTGTTATTTGCAGTATTGTCAGAGGAGTGGATTTAAATGTTTCAGACCTTCGCTCTGGGGTCCAATGCTGTACATACTGAATCCACGCACGCTTGTTGGTCCACCAAGGTAAAACCTAGTGAATACAGTCAAATTTAATTTAATACTGCACTTGAAAGACATCTTTGAAAATATCTAGGTATACTTCCAACACTGCTTTTCAGAGTTGCAGTTAATCATAGTAATTGCAGGTAATAATAGTAATTACTAATAACAGGTTAAGTAAAGTGTATTCGAAGAACAAGAAGAAAGTATATTTAAATCCTGATACATTTGACAAAAAAAGCCCCAAACCCAACCCAAATAAATGCAAGTATTAAAGGTCAGTCTTACATCATTTACAATGATCAAATCTGAAGATTCTTCTTCAGTGCTGGGGAACCAAATACTGTCTGATTCTGTTATAATAATTTGTAATTAAGATCTATCACATATGAATTTGACTCTCAGTGTTTACTGTAAATAAATTTAAGTCTAAATAGCTTCTGCTAGTCACCTTTGAACACAGGTGTTGGGAGAGCAAAACTGCCTAAAAAGCCAACATAGTTACCACATAGCTTTACTCCTAAAATACCTACAGCATTACCTATACCCAACAGAAAATTCTGCAGGTGGCAAATAGCATTTAGCAACTATAAATATTGGTAGGCAGCGCAACTACATAGCAAATTATATATTTATACTACCCCAAGAATAAAAATGAAAAACAGAAGACACAGCTTGAGTACTAACAACCTAATAGCTAATTAAAGCTAAACTAGAAACAGAAACTCATTCACCTCAGGACCAGAACTACTATTGCTTCTCTCCTCTGCTGTAGGATTTTTAGAAATTACCTGGACTGATTGAAAAAAAAAAAAAAAAGAAAATAACATCTTTAAAACTTACCTATCAGCTATACTGGATGGCTTGTCTCCAATAGGTACTAGCATTCCACCCCAAAGTGATGCCGAAAAAACCTTTGGAGAGAAAAAGTTGTTATTAATATGTATTACTTAATTTCCCTAAAAACAGTATTCATCTCTCAGTAACAGGCAGAGCTCTGTTTAGTCTGCTCTCATTAGTCTGAGAGAAAGTTAGAGATGATCATGGCATGTGCAGGGATGGCACACCACCACGAATGGTATTCCCAGGAAACCACACTGTAAAATCTGGGATGTGCTCTGCTGGCAAGACTGGGGTCTCAGAGACTCATCTCACTGCGGTGTCTGTTGTAATGGAACTTAAATTGATCACTGTGTGCAAATATGAAGGGTTCAAAATGCTGCAGTGCAAGCTTAGTGTGACAGTGACATCAGCCTGCCCATTCCTGCTCAGTAATTTTATGCAGAGGAAGTAATTACATGCACATAGGAAAACAAAGTGGCCGTGTATTCATAATTTACAATGACAAAAGGAAACTAAATCAAGGTTAGGCAGAATATCCCTAACCAGGTCAAAGAGACAAAAGGAAGGCTGCAATAGGTTTCTGAAAAATACTCTTTAAAGATCACAAAGAACAGATTTACTCAACGTTACTTCTGAAAGGCAAACAGTTCATGTGGTTAACTGCCCAACAACTCCTTCTTTGCAAAACATTTCTCAAGTGACCGTACAGGGCAAAAATGTCAGGTTAAAAATAAAGAGTATTTCACTTTCCAAAAAAAAAAACAACAAACAACCAAATCAAGATTTAGACACCAGTCAACTTTCACTTCCATGATCTTTTTCTAATCTGTGGTGAAGAAAATCATCACAAAGAGTCAATAACCACACTTGCTAACTCCCACCCACTTCTGAAGTATCTTTTAAAAGAATTACCGAATCCCAGATGAGTTGTTTATTCAACTGGAACTCAAAATCCTCTTTCAGAAAGCTCACGTCTCCACCCGTATAGCCAGCCAACTCCTGCAAAGACATAAGTTTATGAAAGTTGTCATGGATATTACACGTTTCTTCCCTCTAAAAGTTCATCATGTCTGCACCAATGTCTTCTGTACAAGAAACAGACACATGAGTATGATGGTACGGTGAGATAACTGGATGTTGGACCAATGAAAAGCCACGCATGGCCCTCAGGAAAATGAGTTGTGTTCTTCTTCTCCAAACACCAAACCTCGGTATCATTTTCTAAGCCATTTTGTAAATGATGGCAGAACAGAACGGAGCTGGAAAATGCAGCACCTACACTATAAACTCTCACTGTATCTACCTCACTCTGAGAAGATAGCACAGTACTGACGTGGGGGCTGAAGAACCAGCCAGCCAGCTGCATTACACCAATGTTGGTTAAAAATACCGAGCAAAGTGACTGAACCAGCCTGAGAGGCAGCATCTATCGGGTGCTATGTTAGCTACACCATGACTGATAGCCACCTTCCTTGCTCAGAAACAGAACAGCGCTGAGGAACAGTAGCACTTCCAGTTCCAAAACAACCTGCTTCTACAGCACTGCAGAAGAAAATGCTTCTGAAGTACTAACCCAGTCAGCAGAAAGCTGACCTTTCTCAAAGCTCTGGAAGTCAACAGGAGTGTAAACCACTTTCTGTGCCAAGACAATACACGCATATGCCTTCGAGAGTTATTTCTAAAAGACTCTCTAAAACTATTTAGTTTCTAAAACTATTTCTTTCAAGCTTTGTGAGTGGCAGCAAGAACACAGTCCGGTAGTCTTAACACATTACAGTGTTAGAAGACGAGGACTAATACCTACTGTGCAGTGCAGAGTAAATACTGTCAGGGATAATGTATCTCAGCCGATAAATAATTTAATGGTACTGGTGAGATGAAATGGCTGTGCTGTTTGATCAGTGGTATAACATTTGCCACCATAAAAGGTTTCATGATTTTAAAAGGCAAAAGCTGTAAAGGTAAAAAGTAAATACTGGTTATCACCGTGTCCTACCCAATTTACCATTTATTTCTAACTTTAAATATTTTAAATGTAAAAACCAATTAGATAAATTAAGACTTAAACAAACCTCCAGCTAAAATCCAGTACTAGCATAAGTGATTTAATATTACCTGATTAATTTTCAGCAAGGCGCCTCGTTTTGGCAAAATTGAGGAGTTGCGGGAATCGATGACCATGGCATGCTGCAAAGGATCAAACGTTTATCTTTAGCTTCTCATAGCTGTTCAATACCACAGAGTGACACTACTCTCTTCCTTCAAAAACTGTGTCAACAGTGGAAGACAACCGTATCTCCAGGTAAGGCTAGCGTAGCCTCATGGATCTGGGAACAATTTACCTACTGACTAACTTGGTTTTAAACTTAGGGGCCACTGGACATCCAAACTTTAAATCTTTCGGGCACGGTACGCAACATGTGTATCAGCAACAACGTCCCAGCGTAAATCACCAATTTTCTGACAGTAACCTGCAAATAGCTTATCTCCTACAATTTGTAACCTACAAGTAGATGACCACAAGCATCCAAAAACTGCTGTAGGAAAGAATATTTAGAAAGGGTGAAGCAACTGTAGGATGAGGAAATTCGCTGATCCTGCCTTCTACGAAACAAGACAACTGTGCAAACATGCCAGGGAGGGAGGCCCTTCAGACAGAACAAGGCAGCCTATGCAACATCCAAAACACAGCAGTCTACTATGGAAATATGTTTTCTCTTTGGACTTCTCAGATGACTCTGTGTGAATGCCCAAACATAGCAAAACATGTCTGAAATAAAACACAGTACCTACTAAGACAAAAATATCTCCTATGGTACCATTCTTAAGTATTAGATTATTCAAAGTAATCTGTTAAAAAAAATAGCAGGAAAAAGCTTACGGAGAGAGATGATTTAAGAGAATGTCCACTTTCTTCTCGAACAGAAAAGGATGCTGTTCTAGCAAGGCAGCCAAGCTCTCTCCACACACCCTCCCACTTCAGCGTGTGATTGGTCTTCCAGATTGGAAACTACAAAAAAAGAATTGAGCAAGACATGAAAAAAATGCTGATATGAAACTAAAATAAACATTTCCTTGAAAACAGTATTTTCAAAGTTTATAGGTGGGTCTATGTTTTTTTCCTCCCAAACCATCAAAGAGAAACCCTTTTTCATTTGAGAATGACGCTAATTCTGCTCCAGCCAAGAGAGTTTCTCTAAGTAGGTGCACACTAATTAACCCATCCCATATAAAAATATCTTCAGCTGGACTTCGCAAGTGAGCTAGGCAACCAGCTGCCTCTCTGAAATACTTGAAACACTAAAATTTTGGAGGAAAACACATCAGGGTTTTTATATGGACAAAATAAGATTGAACTCTAAGAAAAAGACTATGGTGTATTTAGCCCTGTCATTTTCAAACTGTCGACCTCTTTCAAATAAGGTCATGTTAGCCCTGTGCACAAGTGTTTGAATCATTGAAAAAGTAAACCACACATTTGTGAAAGCCAGCCCTGACCTGAACTAAATGTAAATGAACTAAATGTAAATGAAGTACACATTCCACCAACGCTTGCGCTGCACTTACATTGAATTCTGTTGATATTCCCCGATCAGTTTCACGAAGAGAGCTCCAAGGGAACTGTCCAGTTACTTTATACAGGTTAACTGAAAAACTGAAACACAACGTTACTCACAGGTTTGAAAGTAGAACAATTTGAGTAGTTGGAGTTTTAATGATGACAAAACTTTAAGAAACCAGCTCTGCTGCATTATTAACAGACCCTCAGCAAAGGACTAGATTTTATTATTACTCAATGAAAGATCATTAATTGTTTTATGTTCCTTCACTAAAAAAAGCCCCCAAGTACTGAAAAACGAATCCCCTACTTTCTTTCAAAGTTTCCAGGCTGTGGTTTGAAGAAGGACAGGCCGTATGAAGTCTCCTTTGTTCCGTAGGAGAACTGGAAGGTTACTTTTTCTGCACGTCCAAAGAGATTTGGGAACTTGAGCCCAAGTACCTACAGAAAATAAAAAGAATCCAAACCAACACAACATTACATACAGTTTGCTGTCTTGCTTCTTTACCATAGACTGAAGACAAGCCTATCTACAAGAGCAGACACTAAAATAGTTGTAACTGAGTGTGTTTTTCTTTTAACAGATTTCTCTTTGCGCTGGCAGCAAAAGCCACCCCAACAACACAAGTTACAGTAAATCACCAAAATTTTATTGCCATCCAGTAGCTTCTAACTTAATCTGCACTCTTATTGTGTCATCAGTACCACTACTGCATCATCAAAATCTCCCAGCCAGCCCCAAAGCCCGGCAGAGTAAGTCTTCAATATAAGAAGCAGCTGCTCTGCAACTGCAGAATTTGCAGCTCATCATCAGGAAAAACACGTTTCAGGCAGGGTTCTGCAGAACCACAGCAACAAGCTCATGAAAAAACTATCAAGACAGAGTCACTCTCCTGTATTCTTGGTTTGAGCAACAAGATGCTTTTACAATCAGTCCTGAGGGCACTACAACATGCCAATTAAACTTCTCCAGGAACTAGTTAAAACATGGTTCTGACACAAATTCCTTGTATCCCTTTGACAGCTCTTGGCCCTTTGGCAGAAACAATGGAGCAGGTTTCCCCCAAGCAGAGACTACCAGGACTGCTCTCCTGTTGTGTGTTCTACTGCAAGAGAATGCCATGACAGCAACCAAATCCTGGCTGCCTTTGTCTAAGGGCTACTGGAAGCAAATTTGTCACCTGAACTTTGTGATGATGGCGAATACGCCATTATTGAACTGGGAACCGCTGTCCAAAGGGCTGTTAGTATGAAATGTTAGGTCTATAGGCTTCAAATGAGTTAAAGGGATTAGAATAAACATCAAATCTATTTAACTATTAAAGAAATATAATTTCTGCTGCCAATACCAGTGTATACAAACCAAGCTTTTATATCACTCCAACGTTTTACTTCTCTGTAAAAAAATAAAATCAAGTAGACAGAGAAGCTGAGTACAAAAAGTTAAACCACAGTAGCTCGCAGACCATTTTCAAATGCAGCAGAACCAAGAGGCAGGATTTCCCACTGGTTTAATTCCCACTACAACACCCTGGACAACACTCTCAGCAGCCAAGCTGCGTAAGCAGCTCTTAATTCCCTGAGTTCCTACTCTCCCTGCTCTCACAAAACATCATCGCCTGAGTCATGCAGGCTCTTATCCAGCTTAAAAATACCCCTAAGAAGAAAAGGATGAGTCCCTTGATCTGGCTTATCCAGCAGGCCTGGGCAGACCTGCACTGTGCGTGAGGAGGCAGGGTGGGTGCAGGACAGCACGTGGAAGCATGGTCTACTGGCACTTCTGGTTACAGGATATTAACAGAGAGGCAGTAAGGCCGTTACTTTCTCTGTCAACTGGTAAATATGTTTCACTCAAAATTTTAATCTGATGCATCCTAAATTGAATCATATGGAAACAGGTTCCACAGTTTGTAGGGTTTCAGGACACTGTGCATTTTGCAGCTCAGAATAACTGGTACTGGGTTAAAAACAGTAAAAACCAAGAACAATTTCTAAGTCATATGTAAAGAACTTCAACTGAGAAGCAAAACATTTTAAACAGACCTCACAGAAACTAAATGCCAAAATCCTTACTAATCTCTCCATTGTGTAAAGCATCTTAAATATTATCAAGGAATAAAAAGGGTAGAAAAAATTAAGTCATTTTAAGAATCCGAAAATGAACATACTGAGCGTTCTTCAGTAGCTCAAAATAGGCTTTTCCTGAATGAAAGCCTGACAAATACAAAGACTCTTTAGAGACAAAGGTCTGGCAAAGCCTTAGTAAAGCTGGATCAAGAAAATAATTTGGCTTGGATCAAGTCTCCACTTATTCAACCACCAGATTCCTTGCTAGGTTTGAAACACATAAGCATGAGGACTACCAAAAGGAATTAATAATTATTTGAAATAATCCGTACCATACTGCCTTCATTGTTGCCAACCATAGTATTGTAGCTTCCAGTTAGTCTTCTCAATTCCGTCACCTCAAACGTTATGTCTAAACCATTTGGGAGGGCATCATCTCCTACATAAACAAACGAGCAAACAAACAACCATATCTCTAAAGAGCCATTTAAGAAAAGGCAGACAGAAGATGAATGTTTTGAAAACTCATTGAACTAAATGATAATAAAAGCCTACATAACAAAGAAAACTGCCTTCAGAAAAAGGTGTTTGGATATGAGTGCTGTCTGGCTCAATCATAGCATGACTGTCTTTAATCAACACCGCGTCTGTTTAATTACAAACCAGCAACATTAATCTGCTACCTACCCACTAAAACCAAAGATGTGTCCAAACTCTTACAGGAGAATAAGCAGAAATTAAAGTGGTCCAGACACAGCAAGGCCACCACCCCTAGGGCAGAGCTCCCTAGAGCTCTGGGGTCAGTGTTGAACAACAGAAACATCCCCTGGTTCCTTCAGGGTTCTGGCTATGGCAGCTCTTCAAAAACACAGCCCTTGAGGGGACTTAATTCTGATGGAGGAAAATGGGACAGGGACAGCATCCCACCACCAACCACCTCTGTGACTGCACTGTGTGTCCTTGTCCCCCACACAACTTTCCTCTGCTGAGGAGGATAGCAATGGGTTTGAAAAGCAACCACAACCCTGGGAATGACAACAGAACGCTGCTAAGAAACCCGTGTGTTAACATTCAGCTGCCCTGGATACACTATAAGACAATTTTTAATCACAAGCAGTTATACAACCACTAGTATGTCCTTAAGCACCAAGGATGTGCTGACACAATGTCAGTTATGTGATGTGTAATATACATTGGCTTACAGGATATATTTTGGAGCTTCTCCTCAAGTGTTCCTCTGTAACTCTGGGCTAGGGGTTGTGTGCTGTAATCATTTTAGTGCTGGAAATTCACTCATTTTTGCATGCATAAAGGTATATGAGAGAGCAAGTTATGTCCAACCTGCTACAGAGGGACATACATGTAGTATGTATGCATGTGTCTATGTAAGTATGAGGAAACAGGTGAGGACTGATGAGGCAATACATACCTTGACAGGTATCAATCAGAACATCTACTTGTCTAAAGATTCCCAGACGAAGCAGCTTTTCACGGGCTTCATGGGATTTTCTCATCACCTACAGGATAAGTAGCTCAGTCTTTCAGGTTATCAAAAAATTACTGGGATAAAATAGTTAAAATGCAGCTAAGAAAACATTCACAGATTTTCTACACAAAGACACAGGTATGTGCCTTCAAAATACATCACAACTACTTCACCACTTGAATCTGTAAATGAATTAATTAAATCCAGAGCATCCGGCTCAATTCTTACCTTCTGTAAGTCTGCATTGTGAATCATTATAATATTCAAACCTATTATTCAAATAGGCTTCAGAACTCAAACTTTATACATCTATTTACAAGGCCTGTGCTTTTCACAAACAACCCCAAACACCCTAAACTGTTTAAAGTTAGAAAAAGGCATGGGTCTAATTGCCAGCTGTACTCCAGAAGGAATCACCACCTAAAACTGCAAGGACACAGTGCCCAACTCACACTTTGATCCAATGTGAAGGCTGGCCTCAGTTACCTGTGCTGAGATCCAATCATTTACCTGAAGCAAATTAACTGAATGTGTCACCTACACAGTTAGCAACTCTTAAATGGGAAGAGTGAAGCTGAAAACAAGTATCTGAGAGTACTGTTTGTCATCTCACAAGGTCTTGGAGCTGAATACATCTGAAAATACGGTGTCTGCCAGTATTTCACATTTAAGTTTGGCTTCCATATCACAAGATCAGAAACATCACAAAACTTGACAAAGTTGCCCCATGTCTGAAAGGAGGAGCCAAAGCAGAAAAAAAGAGAAAAAAACCCCATAACCTGAATTTCTAAACAGTATGCCTGATATTCACTTCAGTACTTACATCAATGAGGTTTTTAGCCTTGAAAACGTCAGAGATCTCATACATGATGATATCATCTTTGGTCCTTCCAAGTCCATCGAAGTGCACATGCTGAACCACCACCTAAAGAGAACAGATGTTTGAACACAAATACTGAATTTCCATAGAGCCATAAATTCATTTAGGTTAGGAAAAAACCCTTCAAAGTCATTGAGTCCAACTGTGACACTAGGTTTAAAGATTTTTAGAAATCAAGAAATCTCCTGTTCTATGAAGTTACTCCTTCCAACTTATTCAAGGAATAATATATGCTTATACCTGAGAAGACAAACAGAATGTTAAAAAACTGCTCTCAAACAATATACTTAGAAATGGCGATGGAAATCTCCTGTCTGTGAGAGACAAGAGACTAAAACAACCTGCCAAATCAAAATATGCAAGGTGTTTTTCTCTATCCTGACACTTGAATTAAATATTTGCATAAAACTCCTTTTTAATGAGTAACAGAAACAACAATAAAAAAAAAAAATTGGTTGTCCAACTGAAACCCCCTGATGATTCCTAGGCTACTTATGGCCAACCTACAGTAACAAAAATCAGTGCTACCTACAATTCTGGAAAGTTGCTCCCTTAACACAGAAATTCAAGAAAAAAAAACCCTAATACCAAAGATAACACTGAATGTATGTAGCAGAAGAGACAGTTACAGACTGTAGCTGCCGGGACATTAGTTGTAGGTGTTGTACAGACAAGTGAGTCACTGCAGAAATCATACCGAGGTAGTAAGACACATAAGACGTAGTTAGTTGTAGTTAGCTATTTCTTCTCTCACATACATATAAACAAAGAGTTAAAACAAAAACCAATCAAACATACAGCCCATAAATAAACTCTATTAAAATTATTACTACCATTAGAACACTGTAGTTTAAAATGCATATTAAAATCAGTAGCATTATGAGGCTTTGCTATTTCCTTAAAACATCCTTCTTATATAATCATTTGAGATAATTTTATCTTAAAAATCACCAACATCAGGTTAGCTGGCACAAATAGACTACAGTGATTGCACTTCACTTACTGTTCCAACCTCTTCAGTGTGTTATAATTTTAGTGGTGTAAAAAAAAAAAAAGCTTCATGTATTTGTGTATAATAAAATAGTAGAACAAGAACAGCCTAGCATTACTGCAAACTGCTTTAAAATAAAACCCTTTAACAACATATACATAAAGAACTACATAAAACCCAAATGTTATTACCGAGCTTCTAGTGAGGGTGACTCTGAATAGCATAAAGGAAAGGAAAATTTTAATAAAAGCTAAGGTAAAGTGTGATAACTTACCCCTCTAGCATGACTACACACATTATGGGCCAAGAGGGACATGCTTTTACACATGAAATATTAAAAAAAAGCTACCATCCTCTGCTGAAGTGTTTCCTTTAGTAACATAATTCACATGGTGGCACTGTACACTAACCTGGCTAATTCTGCGCTCTAGCTGACTACGGACAGCTGCTGGGTTTGCTCCTAAGCAGTGCCACAGATGCTGTAATCTCTTATTACAGAGAGGGGAGAGCAGCATCTGGAAACAGGTCTGTTAGCTCAGAGATGCATTTTAATAATGACACCTGTGGTAGGGAAAAAAAATGAAACAGACACCATGTGATTAAACTCACAGTACTAAATTCTAATCCTCGTGAGACCTCACCTGGAGTACTGTGTCCAGTTCTGGAACCCCAAATATAAGAAGGACATGGACCAGTTGGAGAGGGTCCAGAGGAGGACCACAAAGATGATAAAGGGGCTGGAGCACCTTTCCTACGAGGACAGGCTGAGAGAGTTGGGGCTGTTCAGCCAGGAGAAGAGGAGGCTCCAGGGAGACCTTCTAACGGTCTGCCAGTACCTCAAGGGGGCCTACAAGAAAGATGGGGAGAGGCTGTTCAGTAGGGCCAGTTGTGACAGGACAAGGGGTAATGGTTTCAAAATAGAGGGAGGTAGATTTAGATTGGATATTAGAAAAGAGTTCTTTACTGTAAGAGTGGTGGAGCACTGGAACAGGTTTCCCAGGGAGGTGGTGGATGCCCCATCCCTGGAGACATTCAAGGCCAGGTTGGATGAGGCCCTGAGCAACCTGATCTAGTTTGGGGTGTCCCTTGCAGGGGGGTTGGACTAGATGACCTCTGGGAGTCCCTTCCAACTCTAATCATTCTATGATTCTATGATTCTAAATTCAATTCCTTCACATGTCAAACCACAGTTTATGAAGTCCCCTTAAGAAGAACAAGCAAGAGTGCCAAAACATTTGTCTTAAGACAAAAAAATATCAGAAGGTTGTTCAGGTACTTACATCTTTGTTTTCAAGAATTTCTTGCTTGGCCTCAGGTTCAACTTCAACCAGCTCAGCTTCCTCTCCTAAGGGACCAAAGTCTGGCCCGCCCATCGGAAGAGGCTCCAAACTCTGAAAAGCATAAAAGAAAACTGCATTTAATATGATATGCAGATTTGTCATTTATGACTTTTGCAAAGGAAAAAATAACTGTTTCTTGACAGTCCTGATGCTCACCAGATCCTAAGAGGATTGGCGGGGGAGGGAAAGTGCACAGGTGTGAAGGAAAAGAGAAGGAAAGGAGGGGAATTACCAGCACATTTGTTACCTACCGGCTTGCTGAAATTTTTAATGTAACCTGATTAGTTTCCACCTCGAATGATTTCTCAAAAATACTCCACACTCTTCCAAAAATAACCTTATTTTCATGGCATACTTCCTGTTCTAAAGATGATTTTTATCTTCTTAAAAAAAAATAATCTAAAAAACCAGGGTGTCGCTACTTAGTTTGGGGTTTGGGGAGAACATGAATGGCAGAAACAAAACTAACCATAAAAAGGTGTTTTCAGCATGTTACTTTGTTTTGCGTACTTATATGCATATGCATAGATATGCTTTTATATTTTAGTATTTCTTTTGAAAGTATCCTTTCAGGTAATACTCAGGAACCTCAAGACCTATCCATCAGAGGGGAACACTTGTCATCAAACTGTTTTCCAGCACAGCGCGGCTTTATTTCCGATACCTGAAAGACTCCTAAAATAAGACTTATCAGAAGATAACGGATTTGAGCAGGAGTGAATAGAGGGTTACCTGCAAAAGCAGAGGTCAGGATTGGATAACTTGGTAAATCTACTTTTAGTCTTAAGTCACTAATACAGTACTTGCTGCATTATTTAAGGTATCTGTATTGCTGGAATAGTAAAGTGCTGTCAAGTATCAGAACCAAGTTAAATGAAGACAGAGTCCACTCTCAGTAATTTTAAGTTAAACATGAAATGCTCTATCCACACAATATTGCATATCAGTTTATACTGCAGATGGATATAAACCCAAAAGCCTGAGAAAAAAAAAAACCCAAAACTAGAAAGAAATTAAGTTAGCCACGGTAATTAGATACTCTGGAGCTTTAACAGCCACTGCAGCAATATATTCCACTGTCAAAATAAATATTATGTAAAAGCTGCTGGTTTTCAACAGGCTCACAGGAAAGCAGTATTCTACCTGAGACTTGCAGGAATCATCCAGACCATTCTTAGCTCCCAAACAGGTCAGCTGTGCATTAATCACACCTGAATTACATCAATTTTAAACACACCTATGCAGGCTCCCTGTGGTTGTTTTAAGGGGACAGTAGTTGAAGCCAAATCCATGAGGTATTTCACCAAATGTGCTAAAGATTTGCACTGTGATTCCTCTGCTTTACAGTCAATCGTAACCCTGACCTGTTCTGCATTACACTGGGATATTCTGATAGCCTCTCTCATAACCTGTCCCACACGGCTCTCACACCTTCCCCAAAGCAGAGTACTCCAAAGTGGGCTGCTTATCTAAAACTATCCTGAGATGCCTCCCAAGTGAAGTTGAGGCAAGGAGGATTATTTGCCTCCCTAAAATATTTCAGAGCCCAGCTATCCTTATTCTTTGTAGTTATTTTCTTATGGCTAAGACACGCGTTTTCCTGTTGCCATTACAACCACGGTTTCTTGCCTAATCACAACAGACTTTCACGCTACTTCACAGATGTACATCCAGATGGGTCTGGAATATCTCGAGAGAAGGAGTCTCCACACTCTCCCCGAGCAGCCTCGTCCAGTGCTGCTGGAAGAGAGTCTTCTCTTCTCCAGGCTGAACAGCCCCAGCTCACTCAGCCTTTCCTCACAGGGGAGATGCTCCAGGCCCTTCATCATTTTTGTGGCCTCCGCTGGACTCTCTCCAGGAAATCCCTGTCTGTTTTGTACTGAGGAGCCCAGAACTGGACACAGGACTCCAGGGGAGGCCTGACCAGGGCAGAGTAAAGGGGGAGGATCACCTCCTTCCACCTGCTGGCCATGCTCCTCTTAATGCACCCCAGGATCCCATCGGCCTTCTTGAATTGCCTTCAAGCAATAGTATTTGGACTTGGAGAGTTACGTGTCTCCTCATGAAGATCTCCAACCACTTCAGGCACTTGAGACACCACAGATCTCTGAGCAATGCTGGCTGCTGGGGCAAGTACAGCAGCTTACAACCCCGGCTACTCGGTGTGTACGAGCTGTAGTAAGGGCAGCTCCTCTCTACTTCGTGGTTCGGTTTGGGACTGTGGGATTACTTGGTTTCCAGCCCCCCGTGGACAGTTC
>VXBZ01007165.1:391637-415116 GCA_013399135.1 Heliornis fulica
CTCCCCGGCCCCCGCCCCTGCCGCCTGCGCAGCCAGCGCTCGCCCCCGGCTCCGGGCGACCTTCCCGCTGTACGACCTTCGGGACAGGCCCGGAGCCGGGGGCGAGCGCCATCACCGACCGCTGCCTCCCAGACCGCTCCCCGGCGGGGCCCCCCTCGCTGCCCCGCGGCGCTGCCGTGCTTACCCGTGCGTGCACGGTGCCCATGGCGGCAAGGAGCGGGCGGGCACAGCGGGACCGTGGGGGCCGCCGGCGCTCAAGGCCGCAGCACGGGGGCGGCCATGACAGGCAGCACCACCTTGGCTCCCGTTGGCTGGAGGAGCGGGAAGGGGCGGAGTGAGCCTTAGGGTGCCCTGATGGAGGTGGGGTGTTCCGGGGCGGGGCAGCACGGAACAGCCCGGCAGGCGGGAGGGCGAAACTGAGCTCCTCCAAGCTGCGGTTTGAGTGGCAGCAGGAGGTGAGGTTGCAACACGCGGAATCGCTTGGGTTGGAAGAGACCTTTGAGGTCATCGAGTCCAACTCCAGCTCGACACTGCCTGGTCCACCTCTAGATCGTGTCCTTTAGCACATCATCTACTCACCTTTTAAATACCTCTAGGGATGGTGTACTGTTGAAGTAACAGAGTCCTTTTAAGAGGATTCCAGTGCACAAACACGAGTCCACACCAAAGCAGCCATTGTAGTCTAACTTTTATTGTTTTAAGCCTTGCTAAGCTGTAGCCCAGCACACAGCAGTGCTAAGAGAAAGCTTTACTGTCCAAGCAAACAGCAGCTGTCAGAGGGAAAGCCTTGCTAGGACATTTTAAGGAATAGAACAGGTTTTAAGACAGTCCCACCAGCCCTGGGATCTTCGAACACCACCGAGCAGCAGGATGAGAAGGGTCCACATCGGAGAGGTGAAGGGAGGCAGGCACAGCATCTTCAGGACATCCCCTGCAGCTTCAAGGTACACTTGATGTGTCTCCCCCCACCACTGAGGCAGCCTCCTTATATCCTGCGTCAGGCACCAGCTTGGGTCGCTGCCTGTGGGGCCAGCAGGTAGGGCAGGCCTTGCTGGACTCGTGAACCTGACTGGCTGGCAGCGTCTCCCCTTCACACTGTCACAATGCTATGGTTCCCCCCGCATGTGAAGGTTCGGTTCTCATGGGAACGCTGTGCTTTTCTTCTCATATGAAGGTCAGTTATCACAGGAAGAGTTTTAAAGTTCTTTCTCCCTGGTCACCTAGCCATCACCTAGGTCATCTGGCAAGTGTTTGTCCATTGTGTCCTACTCAGATCATCATCTATTATCCCTTACACAGATGAGAACTCTACCACTTCCTTGGGCAGAGGTACAGTAACACCTACCACTAATGCCTAACAACTCTTCTAACCTAAATCTCCACGATCCAGTTTATAACCATTTCCTCTCATCCTATCAGTCGTTACCTGAGAGAAGAGACAAACGCCCCCACCTCTCTGCACCCTCCTTGCAGGTACTTGTAGAGAGCAATAACATCTCCCCTCAGCCTCCTTTTCTCTAGACTGAAAAGCCCCAGCTCCCTCAGCTGCTCCTTGTAGGACTTTGCTTCAGACCCTTAACCAGCTTCATCGCCCTTCTCTGGACACAGTCTCAACATCATCTCGTAGTGACAGGCCCCAAACTGCACAACGGCACTCAAAGTGCAGCCTCACCAGAGCTGAGTACAATGGGGCAATCACTTCCCTACTCCAGATGGTCACTCTGTTTCTGATCCTGGCCAGGATGCCATTGGCCTCCTTTCCCTGCCCCTCCCCAAGCATACTGCTGGCTCATGTTCAGCCAGCTACCAACTAACATCCCAAGGTCCTTCTCCAGGGAGCTCTCCAGCCACTCTGCCCCAAGCATGTGGTACTGCCTGGGATTATTTTAACTTGGCCTTACTGGACCCCATCATAAGGTTGGGGTCTGGACACAGAGCTCCCAGCCCCCTACGTAACTGGTCCAGTCACCTTAAAACCTGTTAATATTGCTTCAGAGCAGTTCTTCATATCAGGGACCAGTACTGTGCTGCAGTCCTGAGTTTTAAAATGTTTCTCTTATTCCTCCAACCCCATTGTTATGGGGGGTTGGAGGAATTAATCCAGCATGTGGTTTGTAAACTAAGGGGATCACAAAGAAGACTGAGTCCAGCTGAAGATCCAGATCCAACCATCTCTCCAGCATTGGTTACTACTCTCAGGAAACATCTCACAAATATTAAACTGCTCTATAAAATTAACACCTTCCCATTTAACTCACACAAAGTGAATTACACTGAAGACAGCATAGCTAAAACTGCAACAGAAGAGATGGTCTTTATTTTAGAAAAAGCAGACAAAATTGGAGCTGAGCACAACAGGAGTAGTGGTTAAGGTTGATTTCAGTGTAGTTAACACAACTGTCCCAGCACAGAGAAAGGAAGCAACCTTGGTGTTCCTGCTTTACATACTGGTAAAATGAACAATTTGAGGATCATTGTAAAACTAATTACAGAATGTTTGAAGTTATAAAGACAATATAAAACAGATTTTTTAATTGTAGCTCAATTAACACTTCCAACATTTTTTTATTTTAAATTTGAAGATACACACACACACACACAGAAATGAGCAAAAGAGCTAAAGTAAAATAGCACCAGTCATGGGTAGTGTGGAAGCAGATAGCTTGACACCTTCTCTCCTATGTGTTATCCCTGCCATTCTAAAAAATTATTTTAAATCATAAAATTTAGCCCTTCAAGCTTCAGGAAATCACACCTGAGAAACTTCTTGAAGCCGGTCCAATTGAGCAATTCAGCATTTCTCTCTCTGACATGACTTCTGGACACTGACATTCCCTCTTCTGAGCATCACAAGCTAATTGCTGAATCTCCTTTTGCAAAATACTCTCCATAAACACCCTCAGTCTCTTCCTCAGGCTGCACTCAACCAGCACTCAATTCACAAGAGCAGCTTTTAAGTGTCACACACCTGCTCCCAAACACATGCCCAAACACCTTATAAAGCCATCATTACCTTCTACTTTAAAGAAATTGTATAAGACATGAAAACAAAACGACTCACAGGGGGCTGGAAGGGACCTCAAGAGATTGAGTCCAACACCCTGCCAAAGCAGGTTCCCTAGACAGGTCACACAGGTAGATGTCCAGATGGGTCTTGAATGTCTCCAGAGAAGGAGACTCCACAACCCCCCTGGGCAGCCTCTTCCAGTGTTCTGTCACCCTTGTCAGGAAGTTCTTTCTCACATTCCTGTGGAACCTCCTGTAGTCCAACTTGTGACTACTGCCCCTTGTCCTGTCCCCACAGGACACTAAGAAGAGCTTGGCCATCTCCCTTTGTCTCCCACACTTCAGATATTGATAAACATAGAAGAGATCCCCTCTCAGTCTTCTCTTCTCCAGGCTGAACAGCCCCAGCTCACTCAGCCTTTCCTCACAGGGAAGATGCTCCAGGCCCTTCATCATCTTTGTGGCCTCTGCTGGATTCTCTCCAGGAGATCCCTGTCTGTTTTGTACTGAGGAGCCCAGAACTGGACACAGGACTCCAGGTGAGGCCTGACCAGGGCAGAGTAGAGGGGAAGGATCACCTCCTTCCACCTGCTGGCTACACTACTCTTAATGCACCCCAGGATCCCATTGGCCTTCTTGGCCACCAGGGCACACTGCTGGCTAAGAACAGTTCATCTCAACAATTAATGACTTCTCCTGATGTAAATATACACCGATACACTGTCTTCATTAAAATTATTAAGAACCTTTGGGGTGGAAAGCACTTAAAATGCTCATCACTCAATACAGGTGTCATTTGGCAGACTTTCAACCCATTATTTGAGACCTTCGCACAGCTCCCTGGATATTGTTACTTCCACTAAGACTTAGGATGTTTGCTTCTTCTAAGAACCAGTCTTGGAAAATTGTTTTGGGTTATCATATTTCACTGAGACAGAAAGGACCTCTTCTTCCCTATTTTAGCAAGGGGGATAAAAAAAAACAAACCCAAGGAAGAAAAATATCTTACACTGGATGGGGAAAATAATTTAAAAGGTAGATCAAGAATGGGCAGGAATTAGAAGATCTAAGCATCAACCATCACTTACTACACACTGATTTTATTTAACATGTTCTGTAAAGTTACACACCTCCTGAAATCACTGTTTGCTACTAATCACAGTCACTGTTTTACCTACTTTTCAATACTCAAGTCAGGTATTAAAACCTTATTAAGTACAAAAGAAACACACTTAAGTCACTGAAACTGCACCTGTTTACACTTCGGGGAACGTGTCACACTTCCTGTGTCTTCTTCCCTTCAAGTACTGAAAAGGGAAGAGCCATAGAGGAGGAGAAACAAACTGTGGAATACACCCAACAGCCTAGAATAATACTGTTCCCACAGTACCACATGCAGCCACCTTTCCACAGACACAGCAGTTCAAACATAAGGCAAGCGGACACTGGAGGCCACTAAGGAGCTTCTTTGTGTATTTCCCTTTATGAAGTAAAAGTCCAGTTTCATTTAAGTGCTATAAAAAGTCACATTAACAAATAATTTTGTTAATTAAAAGCTTTTGTTAAAAAGTTATTGATGCTTGTGTGTCTAGCAATCTGTTTACAGAATTTACATTTTTATGCTGAAATTAGATTTTTAAAAAAATTATTTCCAGAGAGACACTGTTTACTACAAGTCTTACTACAGTTGATTGAGCTGGTGCTTCGACAGAGTTGTAGTCTGTTACTTACTTTAAAAACTTGCAACTTTAAAAAAAACAGTAGAATTCCCAAGGCAGATTTGTCAGGAAGGTGTAAACAAATAATTTTGAGACTTACTGGCAATAAAAGTGATCTTTAGTCCTTTATGATTTAAATTTCTCTGCCAAATTGGAATTTTGAAAACTGTGGAATCAGCTTCTGAATTAATACTCTGGAGCAGTTTGGAAGCTTGTCTCTGAGGAAGAGTCAAAATCTATTTCCAGCCCAGACTCACCAGAATTTGGGAGAAAATTAGGATAGGTGTTTAGGTCTGAATGCACCTGCATGTTAGCAGAAGCGTTTTTCACTGCTGAGTGCACGAAGCATGAGGATTCCCAGAGCCATTTTTCAAGGTCTGCAGAAGAGTGAGGTGTTTTAAGGTGGCAGTATGAAGAGTGAAATTCTATAGTGGATGGGACGGTTTGACATTTTCTTAGCGATGCATAATTGTCTTTCCTGTATGTAAGAAAAGAAAGATTATTAGTGTTTCAGTGACATTCCTGTTATGCCTCAGATGCCTGTCAGGGGGCATGTAAGAACAAACACTAGAAGTAAACAGTTAATTCTAAATGCATTTGGTGAGTCAGGATATGGGGAAACAGGAAAAGGACCTTGAAGCCATCTTTTATAAAAGGGGCACTTCCTCACAAGTAGGTACAAGACAGTTACACTATGAGTCACACAGCTCTTGTGAGCTCAGACCAGGCCTGTACATTACCTCTTAAGTAGTTTTGATCTCTCCCCAGCTACCTGCTTGGAATAATTGCTGATTTACCAGAAACTGAACAAGACTAGTCTCAACATTTACCAGAGGAATAGCAAGCACAGCTGTTCAGCTTCCCAAATGCCATCTCTGCATTCACTCTACAACCAGCTAACTATCATCAACCTCAACTGCTAGAATAGACTTTCCTACACTCTGAAACAGTGCCTGAATGGCCAGGTCAGTCTTTTTGGTTTGAGAAACACTAAACTGATGTCACCAAGAATACCCAGGTTTTTCTTTGAAGTTCTGTTTTGTCTCTTGCAATGCTTGTTGGGAAGAATCCTCAAAACAGCCTGCAACATTGCCCTTCACACACACACACAAAGAAAAAAAAATCCTAGCTTGCCATACCTGAAGTTTAGGTGCACTAGAAGATACCACCCTCCAGGTTCAGTTTCTTTGTGATCAACTTTTATGATTACTATCAGAAAATCATACAGCAAAAGTCACCTGACCACCACATTCTTTATGGCCAAAACCTTGTTCTTTTCACAAGAGGAAGAACATTTTGGGTTAATCCTGACTGAACAGCCCAATAAACCCTCTAAGAAGTAAGATCAGAGACAGTCCAGTGATATTGAGCCTTGCAAAGCTTATTTCAGATGAAGATTCTCACAACTGCTAAGGCTGGAATATAAGCAACATCAAGAAGCTTCTAAATAAGAGGAAGCTGGCCATACAAAAAATTACTGTGGAATCAGAAATATTAGTAAGAGGGAAAAAAAAGACACTTTATTACCTGTGGTATCCACTAGCTGAAGATATGACAGTAGGATTATAGTAGATATATACCAAGAACTAAATTTCTGAGCAGAGAGAGGGCCTCAAAAGCCAAAAAGCACTATATGAGAAAAGGCTTTATCTTGGGAGAAGAGAGGCTGTTTGTATACAGGAACTGAATGCTTCTGAAGTCTGGATAAAACTGAATATTTAAAAAAAAAAATCTTTACAACCTAATACTCAAGCCACTGTTTAATGCTTCTAGAGTGGAAAGAAAATGCAAGCTTCAACTTCATTCAGTCTTCCATTAAGCTAGAATCTTTCATAGTAAATTTGACTGTTCTTATAAGGGATGAAGCACATGAACCTTATCTTTCAGAATGCCAATCCAGACCACAGTAAATATTCCAATAAGTAGGATCGAGCAGTTCTCAGATGTGTCAAACCTGCATTTCTGATGGGTCTGTGTATAGCATTGCCAGGGCAAGAAAAGTATCTTTGATCATCCTCTTTAGCTAACTTTATTACTAAAAACAGGAATACAAAAGCTCAAGGACTCTTGGCTCAAATTAAAAGCTATTTTTTGTTTTAATTTAAGTGTGCTGCAGATAGAACACAGAAATACTTTAACTGAAGTAACTGCTGCAGTTTGGAGTCTCCAGTTCTAAAGCTACTTCTTAGATGCTTTTACAAAGCATTTAAGAATTCTCTTCACTCCTGATAGCTTCTCAGGTCAATTTCTCTCACCCTTCCACATTCTAACCACCAACTCTAGGAGTTGCAACAATCAAGAAACATTACAGTGAAAAAAAAATAAAAATGATTGACTTTGCTGCAGTCTGAATTTATGCTTTTTCAGACCAAATCTTTGTAAGCATTTCAACCTCAAGACAAGCCTATGTTTTTCTACTTATAGCACGACTCTAGTATGGCTGTGCAACTCTGTTCTAGTTGCAAGTTCAATTTTTCTCAAGAAAATATCAACTGACAATTGTTCATAGTCTTTCTTTGAAAGTTTGCAGAGATCCTTGGGAAAACACTACACTCCCCAGCAACAAGTGAAACAGCAATGGTTGTGGTGGGTTTTGCAAAGTGGCTTCTTTAAGAAGCAGCTACAAGTTTCTTAAGGGTCCCACAAAGCAAATCCCAGCTGGGCATCCAAGGCCAAACTCCCAAACCCTGTTACTGACAAGGCCAGCCGGGACAATCAGCGCCGGTCACAGGCCTCTGGGAATCACATTTTAGAGAGAAAACACAAACAGCCACATTTTGCCACCAGAGAAGGGAGTGAGAAGATGTAAGAAACTTTGCAGACACCAAGGTCAGTGAAAGGGTAGAGAAGGTGCTGAGAGAAGATTCCCTGCAGCCTGTGGAGACTACCAACCATGGTGAAGTGGGTGTCCCCCCACAGCCCACTGAGGATGAAGAGACCACACTTGTAGCCCATGGAGTGGCACCTGGGCCAGGCAGGAGCCAACCATGGAGCAGGTGGAGGAATAGGGAAGAATCTGTGACCTACATTGGAGCAAACCCCTGGCAGCAACTGTAGTCTGTGTAGAGAGATAATAGGCTGAGAGAGATATGGAGGCCCATGCTGGAGCAGGTTTGCTGGTGGGCCTTGTGACTCTGTGGGGGACCAGGCTGGGGACAGCAGTCTGGGACTGAGAGACTTTCTATGAGTTTATAGCAGTGACCCACACTGGGGCAGTTGGTGAAGAGAGGACTCACATGGAGAAGGTAATGGAGGACTGTCTTGCGTGGGTGGGACCCCACGCTGGCACAGAGAGAGTGTAAGAAATGACCCCCCCAAGAAGGAGAACAACTCACAAGGAACTGATCGAAGACTGAAGCCTCCTTCCCCTATTTTCCCCCTTTCCCCCTGTGCCATCCCGGGGAGGAGAAAATCATGAATAAAGTGATGTCTGCAAAGAAGGGAAGGGGAGGGGTGTTTTAAGAGCTGTTTGTACTTCTCATTATCTGACTCTGGTTTCTCTGTGTGTGTAGTGTAGCATCATAAATTTGAGAGTTTTCTTGCCTTTCTGTGTTGAGTCTGTTTTGCCCATGACACTAATTGCAGAATGATCTCTTCTTGTTCTTAACTCAAAGGCTCTCAACATGTATTTTGTCCCCTTTCCAAATAAGAGGGGAGTGACAGAGTGGCTTTGGTGGGAGTCTGGCCTTTAGACAGGGTCAAACCACCACAACAGTATTCTTAGATTCCCTGTGAGGGTAGCTGTCAGAGTACTCCATATATGTAATGCTACAAAGTTTCAAAGTAGTAAAAAGTCTGAAAGGCTAAACCTTACACCAGTTTGGTAATGGAAGCCTAACCAACCAAGTTACAACCAGAGTTGAACAGGAATTTCTGTCAAAGAGAAATCTCGAATGATTTTCTATATGTGTCTTAGTTGAGAAGAGTTAAAATATTTACAAGATTGTCCTTTATGTTCATCTACTTTCACAACTTTTCCTGTCCAGATTCCTAAAAATCTAGTCTTTATCCCAAATGTTTTCCAGTTCCTTCTCGCTACATTTGATTTATAATGTATTGAGAAACCGTCTTCTCTCCTTTCCTTCTCAAGGCCCCCAAAAACTCCAGCTATTATGGAGCAGAGAAGAAAACATCTCTGCTCTCAGTCCAATGCCTGTTCTATAACCCATCCCAATATGATAAGCCTACCAACAGGCAACACCTCTTCATCTACAGCATGTAGCAATCATTGATCAGTTATAAACCAGAATATACACCTAGAATAGAAACAGAGTTGGAAGGGACTACTTAAACAATATTAACGATTAGAAGCAGCAAGAACTGTTTTGCATTACCTTTGAGAAAATTATTAAACCCCATTTTAAAAGAGAAACTTTTTGTCAGAGCTTCAGGTACTAATAAGGGATAGTTTCTAAAAAAGTATCATTTGCATGCAGCAGCACTCCACTTTACCTGGACATGCAGAACAGCTTGCTTTTAGCCTGGGAGTAAACTGTACCAGCAATCCGACACAGCTGTTCTTGCATCCATCGAACATCTGCAGGCATGTCAGGAAACCAGTTTACTAACCTACAATCAGAACCAAAGTAAACTTGTTTTGCAAGCAGTACATTCAATCTGCGTTACATTCTTACGTATGTCCAACATCCAACACAGTAACACAGCTTTTGTTCTTCCCAAATTAACTCCCCCCACCCCCACCAAAGCCTGCAGGTCTTTCCAACGCCTCTAAATTTCCCTCTGTTCCACTCATTGCTTTCCTACAAGCTAAGAAAAAAGGCAGAACAGACCCCTGTGACTCTGATCTACAGTAAGTGACTGGCTACTATGTGCATTCTACAGTTCATGACCAACATTTAGGAAGCCTGCAAAAAAATCCCTGAGGTGTGTGTGTTTTGGGAGCTTTCTGGTAAGTTAAAAGTAAGGAAGGAAGAACAGAAGGGAGAACAGAAGTAAAGCACAATGGAAGAACAAATAAAAGGCAGAAACAGAACAATGTCACAAAGATATTTCTTTCCTTCTGATATTAACAGAAGTCAGTTACATTGGATGGAGATGAGGGACAAACACATTAAAGTTCTGTTGAAACCTGCTTCCTTTCTACCCTCTACAAATAGCACAGAATTTCCACATTAAGTGACACAGAAACAAAACGTTTTACTGGAGTCCTATGTGGTTCCATTTACAGAACATTTGATTTTCAAGTATTTTCTAAGGACAGTAATGACATCTGCTGTTCAAAGACTGGAATTCTCTTGAGCAAGCACAAAGCTTAGGATTCACAGTGCATTCATTTAGCACAATTTCTCCTTTGCAAGAGCTGAAATATTTGTATAATTAAGCTTTGTTCAAGAACACAACTTTGAGTCAATCTAAATAAACCTAGTAGGAAAATGTGTATGGTGAGTAAACTCTAGATTTCACTCTTGACTTCGGAAAAGCTGAAGCACAAGAACTCTCTGGATAGAGTTAAAATATGACTGCAGAATAATAAAGAGTGCTCCTGGAAAACACAATAAGGGTGCCTCTTTCAAGCAATTATGAGAGAGCTGCTAGTAGTAAGAGTAAATTATTTAGAAGTCTGAATGTGTTTATTTATCTAGCCTTAGACTATATAGGCTTTAGGAGGATGCATTATGCGGGTAGAAATAATGGTCTTTGGACAGTTACCACTTGAATGTGCTAGAAAGCCTGAAACACCAAATCAGCTCTCAATGTTTAAGTTTCCTGGAGTGTAGTAACTCTAAAATGGTTCATTAAGAGCTCCTTACCGCAAAGCGACAGAGTAAGCAGACTCCACTGGTAGCGTGTATGGCAGCATCAGGTAGGATATCACCCGCATCGGGAACAGTTTAGAGAACTGAGTGTAGAATCCATTCTGTTCCTTACAAGCTTCCTGCAGTGCTTAATAATGAATATTTTGAAGAGACATTAGGCTATTTGTAAACAGTGTATTCATTCAGTGTGGCAATCTTCAGACAACGTTATCAAATGTTACTTAATAAGGTTTGGAGAGAAAAATGAATGAACTAATCTGAAGGGACTTTTATCATGAGGCTTATCTATGTGTTTCAAAATATGGGAAAAACTCATACCACAGGGACAAAGGGAATGACCCAGAACTTTTAAGCAGTCAGTTTATGAATTAGATGAGAACTTTACATCCTCTTATCTCCAAAAATACTTATGTATTTTAGATAAATATTGCTGTCTCATTAAAGACTCTAGAATTTAAACAAACTGCTCAGTTCTGCACATTCCAGCTGTTTATATATATAGTTGTAAGAAATACCACACTTCCAATTTTATTCTCCTAGATCACAAGTAATAATTTCAGATCTCAAAAATACGCATCAGCATCCATCAAAACACCTAGGTAAAAGTTACAAAGAAATATCAGAAGTGGGTTTGGGCTATTAACAGTTTATTAAAAAGACAGGAAAGCCAGAGAAACAGAAATCTACAAGCGTCTGTTTTAAAAATAAGATGGGAATAACCAGTGTTTTCATTTAAGGTTTGGTGCAAAGTGTAACCTTGCAAAATACTGAGCACATACAAAGCTTATCCAAAACTAAATAAGAATTCCAATTCACGAATCCGTAACATTGAAAATGTCTCCTTTCTCCTGTTTCAATCTTATTTCTGTAGTTAAATCCAAATGTACCTGTTCACATTTAATACTTAGAGCTAGTCTCTTAATATCACAAGCAATTATAAGAAAAAATGTTTCCAATGCAAATCATAAAACTAAGCAGGTGAAAACAATAAATCAGAGTTTGCCATTCTAAGTTACAGGGAACAGTCTGAAGCACATACCTTTACGAAGTCTGGGAGGCAAACTCTCAAATATGCTCTTCTCCAAAGGCCATGGACTTTTCTTCAGCTGGTCATTAAGTACCTCTATTTTCAAAGATTCTACTCTATTTTCTGTCAGATTTTTTTTCTTCATATGGTCAATGTGCTGCACAGTCTCATGAGGATTTATTGTTGTGAAGGACAAGTGGGTATACACAGAGTCATTCAGAATACCTGGAAAAGTCAAAAGATTCAACTTACCCTTGATCCACAGGCCTTCAGAGTACCTGTACAGTACCCATCATCCGTGTATCTGTGCAAAGTGTGTTCCTAAGGGAACGTTATCCACCCCACGTCAAACATCTGCACTTATAATCCACAAACATTTAATCACACTGATGAATACTATTTTACAGGTTTAGCTCTTATTTTCAAGGCTTTAAAGGAAAAAGCAAACAATTAACTGAAACCGCACTGGAAGCATACAGAAATTTACCAAAGTTCTCCAGCAAGAAAGCTAATTATTTAAAGGAGAGGAATAAAACTGATTTAGTGTTTATTTGAAAGAAGACACAGGTATCACAACAGTAATCTGTGACATTGCTGCAACAGGGTGGAGAATAAAAGCAAGTAAGGTATAACATCTTTTTAAGAAACTATGGAAGAGCTGCAAGGAATCACAGATATTAGTATCAGATGGAAACATACACACAGGAAACTTGTGGGTGCAGTACAGCAGTGGAATCCATATTGGCACAGAAAACCACAAATTATGGGCTCTTTGTATAGGTTGTGCCTTTAGTCTCCCAGTAAAAGGTATAGCAGGACTCATTAAATATTTAAGAATATTAGTGGAAAAAACAAATTCTTAAGGAGAACCATGACATTATTTACTAGTGAAGAGATTTGTTGTGAGATAACTTGAATATTTAAAGTTCAGTTACAACAGAGTATAAGTGAGCACATCAATCTATGACTGCATTAAAACACTGCAGCTGGTACCATCTGTGGTAGTACAAACATCACATTTCAGTTCCCACAGCTCTAACTGAACCCAGTGCCACTTTGCTTCTATATCTTAAGACTACGGGGGTTAAGAATATCTAAAAAATGGTTAACTACATGCTAATATCAAGTTACTATCTTCAACTTGTTTGTATCCATGCACAGTGCAATAACAGTTGTTATTCTAAAACTATGTTGCTATAATTCTAAAACTATGTTGCTATAATTCTAAAACTATGTTGCTATAATTCTAAAACTATGTTGCTATAATTCTAAAACTATGTTATTTCTATAAGAATTGATCTTATCATGATCCATTCAAGAACCTCAAAAACCTAATCCCTTCATAGCTACACATAGCCACCTCACCCTTTTAAAAAAACAAAAACCAACCCACAACCAAAGAACCCTCAGGTTATGACCATATCATTGACAGCTGTCTGCAGTGTAACATACCATTCTCTTTCAAGAATTTAAGAGCATCTGAATATCCTTGCTCGCAGATCTCTCCTAGTACCTGCAAGCATAGGGTAAATAAGTCAGATAAAAGGTCACTCAACTTCAGATCAGCAGTTCAAAGAATGAAAAGCTACTTCCATCCACCCTCCATTCTTACAAGAGCAAATTACATTAACATCTGGTATAACTAACAGATTCAGGTTAATAAGCCCACTGGGATAACACAGGCGCAATCACACATACATGAATTATCACTCAGCTACTACAGATGTACAGAATTATTCACCTAAAAGGACAGCATTCTAACCCTTGAAAGAATTTCCTCCCCTTCTGTTTCTTTGACTATCCCTTCAACAGATGCAATCAGCAATGAAACAGAGTGACCTGGAATACGTTGATTCCCCTCTTTCCCTCCCCATATGTCCCACTTCCCAAAACTATGAAAAGTCAGCTGCACAATTCAGCTGCTCAGACTTAGTCTTCCATCTGAAAACATCTTTCACCAGATGTAACACCAGCTCCCCTACACAGTAGTCCTAGACAAAAAAAAAAAATAAAAAAATTAAAGCCTACATAAGTAGAATTTAACATTTTTCTTCAAGTGGTCAAAAATCACTCAAAAAAAAAAAGTAGCAGTCAGGAACATTATTTTTTCCTCTGTAGTATATCCAAAAACAACTGGCAAAGTCTGGTCTTATTTTTTTCAGCTTTTACAATGGCAAGTCAAAAGCACTTCCCTTATCAGATCCACAATTAACAGCATTTAACAACATTTAAGTGCAACTTGCCTGCATGAAGTATTACTTGAACATCACAACACTATAAAGCTAAGTTCTGAAGCACCTGGTTAGTATGGAAACATGAAAGGACTACAAACTGACCGCTAATATGCACATTTATTTTAAGAATCCTATGCTAATTCCTAAATAAATACTGAAAGCCAATAGCAGGCCATGCATTTTTAGTCCAAGAGAGACTCAAAATAGGTAGAATGAAGACAAACCATGAAAAAAAAAACCCAGAAGCAACAAAAGAAATGTCACTGGAGATGTTTATATGACTAGATGAAATGCTAATATTACTACTGTAGCTTTCTGCAAAATCAAGGCTTTTATATGGAAAGATACTTCAGTAACAACAGAAATGCAGTAAGCTACCTTCGGTTCTGGTGGAAAGAGTGCTTGTGTTAAACGATAAAGGTTCCCCAAACTGAGCTGAATGCTGGTGTTGGTCACATTCATCTCATGGAAGTTGGCAGAACTCCCCTTTGGGCAGATATCACACTCCCCAGCGAAAGGCGAAACCGTGATGGTATTCTTAGATTCGTAGTGAGGCAAGTTGTCACTGATTCCTCCATCCACATAGCGCTACAAACATTAACAGAAATAAAACACTGAAAGGCTAAACACTGAAAACTTCTAAATAGCAGATTTCCCATGCAAGAATTAAGTGGCATTTAAGACTTAACAGAACAGTGCCTGTTCTCCCAGGCTAAACATCGAGGAGAATGCTTTGCCCTCTAATGCTACAATCAACATTCCTATCTATCCAACACAGAATACTCTTAGGCTTTCCCCCCACCCAATATTTAAGAAAGAGCAAGTCCATTTTAAAAATCATAAACCTACATACAGAGGAAAAGTAGCACCACTGTCTCTTCTTCCTCAAAGGAGGTAACCATAGAGCTACCAGGGTACTTCTTTAGAAAGAGTATAATTAAAAGAATAGCTCTGCACTTCAAAGCTCTAGTTTCACAATACTAAGCTAGTCAGAATAAGAGGTACACAAAATGACTGCAAATAATTAGAATCCATTATAAAAGCATCATAACTAAAAATGGACAACGTGCCAGAAGCCCTGCCAATGGCAGCAGGTATGTATTCTGCTTTGAACACACACTTAGAAGCTGTTCCAGGTTGTGTTTTTGGCTTCCTCACGTTGCTCTCCCCATTTCGGTAGTTTTAGTCTATCGTCCTCTCTGACATTACAAAACCCATGAACTGCAGAGTTCTGTATCAGAGTAGCTAATCTCTAGCACAAGAGCTGCTGTGGCTAAAGACAACTCCACTAACCCAGTTTGTTCTGACACTGTGCTCAGCAGCACAAGACCACCAGCCTTGTTGGTGTAGCAGCTGCATTCACCTTCTTCCTAACCAGGGAACAGACATAACCTGCAGGTCCTTCTAAAATGTAACTAGAGCAGGTGATTTGAGCAGGAGCAGCCTAGATTATCCACTTCATCTGGCTCAATACTCTCTCCCTGACTATTCTGAGAAACAAGTTAGGAATTAGGAAGGAGACAGACAGCAATTTAGCGAACATACTCTTCTAGAGCAGCCTGTTCCCACAGCTTTCTTGGACACTCTTTAGACCCAGTAGCATGCAGCTACTGACAGAATTCCTATAGCATATAGGTGCAATCGCTACAGTACATGTGCAGTCACCAAGCCCTTTGTCAAAGTACCAAATACAATATAACAGGTTTGGCAAAGGAGGACCCGTAGCACACAGCTTTCTCATTAAGTTATTAAAAGTATACATCTGAATCAGTGTTCTACAGAGATAAATGGTTTTAAGTATTTAGAATTTCTACTGTCTGTTCTCCCTAAATCCACTGCTGAGTTTGAAAGGGGTAAAAAAAGGACCCATAAACCAAATAAACCAAAAAAAAAAAAAAATCATGACCTGCAGTTAAAACATACCTGTTGAAAGCTACCCTTCACTCTTTGTTCTAAAGTATACATGCATGAAGCACCAAGCCAGTAAACAGCAAGACATTACAAAGTTTGCATACCTGACATTCTGCTGGTTTTAAGCCCTACAGCAGTCATGCCAAGCACATGCAGCTGTGGTATACTTACCACAGTATGTTAAAAATGCCTCCTAAGCATTAAAACCATATCAAAATAATTGCAAAGATCAAAAGAGTACAATGATTCTTTCCTTTGCCTTTCCTCAAAATAGGGCCAAATAAAGCATCACTTGTATGTTTTTGTACTCTGAACTAAGCCTTTTAAAATAACATTGTTGTCTGGTGACAAGAACTGAATAGCCAGATTAGCCTGGATCCACCTAAACCTTGGATTCAGTCCAACGTCCTGTTTTCATAACACCTTTAATCTGGAAGAGTTTAAGGAGACATACAAGGTTTAGAAGTACAGATAAAGAAAAATCCCTATACAGTTCTAATCACTTTTTCTTAAATTTCAGCATGGAGAAGAAAATGCATTTCATATCTATCCTTGACCTTTTAGCACTACCAGATTGCCTTGAGAACAGTCTGCAATCAACCACTGCTAAAGATGTTTTGAGTTTGCTTTCAGTATTCTTCCCCTCTCCTTGAGTAAGGGGCACCAAAGTCGGAAGAAAGCAAACACAAGTTAATACAGAACTGTAACAGCCAGGAAAGTCACCACCCCAATGTGAAGTGGGTGTCTTCTTCCAGACCTGTTAGTTAGCACAGCTACAACAAACCATGCTAACTTTTCTGCAGTTGTTGCCCCTTTAACAGGGGATTTTAGAAAACCCAGTATAGGCATGAAGCACTAAGAGGTTTTGCAACCAAGTGTGAAGTAATAGAACAGATCTACTGAAATTTTAACTTCAAAAAGAAACCTTTCTTACACCCAACACAAGTGGCAGAAGACATTAAAAAGCTTTTTATCTCACTAAACATGGAACTTTGATTCAACTTTAAGCTAAATCTACCTACAGCCAGAACATATACACAACTATCCTACTAGATTTATTTTTCTTTAAAACAAACAAGTGACCCTTCCCATAAGTTTTGCAGGTGAACAAGCATCACTTTAACAAATATTTATCCTTCAGTTAAGTACTTGCTAGCTTAGAAGACTCTCTTTTAATGACTACATCAGCAAGCAAGAAGTTTAGAAGAGCAAATGCCCAGGTGTGTGCTTCATAGGGTAGAAGTAACATACATAAGGAATCTTCCACACAATTAGTGTTTCCTTGCTCTTTTGAAAAGTTGTAACATACAGCTATGTTACTAGAAGCTATGATGGAAGTATTTATTTTACATTAGAATAAACAAAAGAACATACGTGTTGTCTCTTAATATTATTAGAATAGGTAGAACTATTTTTAGATCTTAATAGAGACTTACCACACCTCTAAATGATGGTGGAATTAGGCCACAATAAATAGGGACAAACGAACTACAGATTAAAGCCTGTAAAAAAATGAAACCATATAAATTAAATGGTAATTTTTCAATTACTGATATTGTTTATCTCTTTAGATTATAGCAAAAAAAAACCCAATCAAGAAATAAAAAAATCTCCAGTAAGTAAACTTGAATAAGGGGGAAAAAGGTATTATCAAGCATTAAACAGTATGAAAGCATTCCACTTCCTTTTTTTTTAGAATACAACTACACCCCATCTAAAGAAAATTGTTTAAACTTACTAAAGGACCATTTCCAGAAATGCTAATTAGCAATAAGGTTTTGTGATCATTTACTCAAGCTCTAGATTTTCTGAGTAACTGATGACACAAATATCAGCATTCTGGGATCATATTAAAGTAGCTTTGTAACTGATGTTAAGAATTTCAAAAAGATATTTTTGACTTTTCTTGATCACTGCTTTTATAATAATGACCTAAATTTTAGCGTTAGTTTCATTAGATACACTGCACTTTAAAGTCATTTAAGCTATTAAGACTTATCTCTCTCACCTACTCAGAAAATCAATTTCAGTTACACTCACTGTGAAAACTAAATGAATTCAGCGTAACGAAGCTGGATTAATCTTTAAAATACTGTCAAAGTCCCACTATTCCAAAATGTTTAAAATGAAAATCCAATGGTTGTTAAAGGGACTCAAGACTACAGAAAGTTGCCAAAATACACATACCTGGACAACCTCTTCCTTAGAGTTAAAATTAGATATCAATGCATTTTTACCATCTGATACTCTGGTTAATGAAATACAGAGTCTGCCCGACGACAGTTGGTGAGTGTTTTCTGGAAGATTTCTCATGAGTCCATCTCTTATTATCTTTATCACATTGAAGGAAGGATGAAGAGGACCAAGATTTCGCTTTCTAGCTTCTTTGGCTAACGCCAAAACATCTGCACAAGCTTGGGCTGAAAATAAAATGCATTTAATTTAAGAAGATACAAAAGCAACTCCCCACTTCCATTAACAGAGCGTGCCTAGAGCTCCAACTTTTCTATCCAATTGCTAGCATGGAAACTCAAGAGCTCTTTAACAGGTAAAATAGCTGTCTACTACTGTTAGAGTTTTTGAGATTTGTGAGTGACAGGGGTGGGGGCAGCGCAGGAGAGAAGCCACTTCAGACAGTCAAATATATTTCATAGTGAAGACACAGCCACTAAGTTACTTGTACATTATTTATGTCCAGATTGTAGGTGTAAAATATCCCTCAAGATGATTCTGTCAGGAATTATTCCCCCCAGAAATACATTCTTTAAAGCACACAGGTGAGTGACCTTCCGTAAGCATGTATAGGCATGTTCCATATGCAATATCCATAAAGACCTACACTGTAGGTGTATGATGTGCAGATTTGAGATCCACAGTGCGTCCGCTGAAGAAGCACAGCACCTGGGTTCACCATGGCTAGTAACATTCATCGGACTTTGACCAAACTTAAAGGTGGAGGAAGGGATTTTTTTTAAGCAGTTAGGAATGTGGAGGAAACTGTAATACATCTCACACAGGTCTCTGGCTAAATTGGTGCATTTCTACCAATACGTAACTGACATTTTCTTCCACTTAGATCAGCACTTGGGAACTAGACCAAACCACTGCAGAAGACACTACTGTTCCCACAGAACACTAAAATAATTAACAGCCACAGTAAGGACAGCAGCTCATCCCCCTGTGATGTTTTGTTTGAAGTTGTCATGTCATGTTTCTCTAGGGTGTACTTTGAAGAAATTGCCGGATAAGTGTATCGGCTTGGTAGACGAAAGGGGGGAGGAGGAAGGGCAAAGTACCAGGTTAACCTGAGCAATATGCTACAAGGTCATCTAAAAATCTTTTCAGAACACACATGCTTTAACTTACACACACTCTTTCTAGAATAAATAGGATTCAGCTTATCATGTTAAATATGAGCATTGCACTGGAAACGCCTCTGCTTAAGCCTCTGAGTTCTGATTAATTTCCAAAAAATATTTTCTTTCTACAATGCTATTTTCTTTCCCTCAGAAATAACAATACCTAAACCCTTATCATGCTTACCACAGTAAGCTAAAAGTCTATGTTCAAAAAGTATCTAAAAAAAAATTAAAAATATCTGAGGTATCAGACATATCCCATTTTTACTGGTAAAACTGTTTTCATTCCACCCTTGCAGGGTGGAGGCTTCCTTGGGACATGCCCTGCCCCTGCCTCCCATCCCAGAAAACAGCAAATGATTTAAAGAGCTCACTGCTGAGAGTCAAAAATACATGCTTATGTTAGTACAACATAATTTACATGCAATTAAAAAAATGGTATGGAACACGTTCTGGTAAGTGAAAAAGCAGTTCCATAGACAGTTTTAGCAGTTCAAGATTTCACGCACACAGATATAAAAAAACATTAACTTTTTTTAATTAACTAATTTAGCAACGTTCAGTCTTCTAAAGTTTCTAAAGAGAGAAACCAGGCATGTTGCAGGTTTCTGACATACTGAACTACTAGAACCCTGCCCAAGAACAGCAGTCTTAGTGCATCTATTAATTTTATTTAACACAAATACATTTTTGAAACCTGTGCACCAAGCAAGTAAATTGTTTGGTCTGCTGTTTTTAGAACAAGACCATTGGGTGGATGGGCATAGGAGCAAATACACACGCTCACACTTCTCTGCCAGGTCTTGACCCTGTTTTTCCAGCTAGCATCCTGCTAAATCAAAGCTCAGGCTATCCCATAAGTTTGAAGCACAATAACTCATTTGCACTGTAGGCCTATTTCTACAACAAAAAAAAAAATCCCACAGCTACAACAATGCCCTTTACTAACCTTGTGTTGGGATTATTTACCTCTCACCATACAAACAGGTCAGACACAAGTATCAGCTCACTTCACATACCCCATTCAAGACATGCAAATATTGACTGCCTTTAACCGTTCAGATTTGAACTTTTGGCATTTCAACTTCCTTTGAAAAAGTAACTACACTTCCAAATGACATTTGAATTCGCATGAATTCACTCTTTCACATGTAAGAACTTCTACATTTGAGACAGCCTACAGGGAAAGAAAAAAGTTTACATACTTTGTTTATTGCAGTCTATTTTAAATAAGAGATGGGCTCCTCAGCAGAAAAAGTGTCACATCTACCTCTGAATATGTGATATTAAAACACTGAAAATTTAAAAAGCTGCTCATTATTAATTCAACAGACTTACTTACAACAGACTAAGTTATTCCAACTTCTTTTCCTTTTCCTTCCTTCCTCAACAGGATAAACATAGTTACCTCTTAGGCTGTTGTATTCCAAAATGGGATCTTCTCTTTCCACAACAAAAGAAAGACAGAGGGCTACAGCTCAAGTCAGACTGGGATTCTAGGTAGAGCTCAGTAGATCTGTTTTGACTTGTGAAATGCAAGAGAACTAAAGAAGTGTTCCCACATCAAGTTTTAAGTGTTTCTAGTTTATTTCCATATTCCCATTTATATCTCAATATTCTTATTTTTAATGTTTAAACAACTGTGAAATCATTTCCCACAGACTAAAACTTGACAGCATATTTACATCCCTCACCAAACCTGCTCTTTGGTTCCCCACAAGAATGGATGACCCCATCAACACTGGAACAGCAGATTTCCAAAAATATCCATTGGGAACATCTAACTAGAGGAGTGCACCTTAACAGTTCATTTGGAATAGCCTGGAGTACACTTTATCCTCAGAAGAACAGTAACCTCTACGCTACTTTCTCTACCTTGTCCCAAATTCAATGAAGGACAGATCTTCCTCAGCCTGGAAAACACATTTTTTTCTTTCCATTCAAAACCTAACGTTTATTATTTATTCAAACCTAAAACTCTACACACTCTTCAGTTTGTCTAGCCAAGAAGTAACATGCAGCACAGGGAAAACCCTCTATTTACAACATCCTCCTACAAACTTGAGATGAAATATCTTCATTTTAGTCAAAAAAACATGCTGATAAACACACACAGACTCAAAGTTTCATGTGTGCCAACTAGTACACTGATTCAGAGCTGGATACAGTCAAGTTTTGAACACCACCAAGGATGGCAATCCCACCACCTCTCTGTCATTTTACTACCCTCAAGGCAGTTTTCCTTATACCTTATCAGATTTTGCCACATTCCAGCTTATATCTGCTGCCTCTCATCCTTCCACTACCCACCTCTGAGAAGAGTCTGGCTCTGTCTTCCCACAGTGAAACGCAACTATGAAAACACGTGGGACTTACAACCACAACTGCAGAAATAACAAACACTGTGTAATAAAATATGTCAGAGCAATGGAGGCATATGATGCACACTAATGAAACATGGCAATTATTGCACCACATAGTGTTTCTTTAGAGCTTATTTACAATCCTCTGCTTTCTCACCAAAACATGCAAAATTAAGTTAAAAAAAGATAAATAATTAACATGGGAATACATTCTTTGTTTTATGAATTTATAGTGATTCAGAATGTGGATTGTTTTTCATTTTCTTCCAACACTTGCAAGTGGCTTTTTTTTTTTTTAAGGTTTCCATAAGAAACCTAGTTGCACATGAGATACAATACCTTGGACAGTGATCACACAAATATGAGCTATTCTGTTAGGTAAAGAAAAGCAAAAGTCTCAGCATATAAGAAGGGACAGACAAGGGAATAATTTGAAGTCTGCAAGTCTCAATTATTAAAGTAATAAAAATTTTAAAAGCTGTTAATGACATACTTTCAGGTAAACAATACACTGGTTTCACGTTTAAGAGCGCTTGAAATACTTAAAGCTGCTTCCTTCTTAAGTCGTTTACAGCTACTTAAAACTTTAAACTGGATATGTTCTATAACTCAAGGTGAATTTTTTTTTCTTTTAAAAGCTGATACTGGGCTTATAATAACAGAAGTGTGTTTTATTAAGGCTTTATAGCAGTTGCATTAAAAAGTTGAAGTGGCTCAAGTTTATTGCTAAAGCGTTAAAGAAATTAAGTGCATGTGAGATCAGTGGCTAAGCAGCAGGTAAAAGCATTTCACAGCATTATGCTCTTGCACATACAGAGAACTTCTGTCCCTTTTAGTTAGCAAATTGTTCCCTCAGAAATCTAAAGCAAAACCCAAGCTCTCTCCAAATACAAAATAAGCGCTCAGTGCTCTCCTCCCTTATCTGTACATAAGATGAACTGTGAATTTACAGAACCTTCTGGTTCTAGACCAGTTAACAGTACTGGTGACAGAAATGACCAGTGTTGAGTTGTAAACTAGACAAGCTTTTATTCAATGCATCTATTTGGTTTAAAAGAATCTGGATTCTCATGAGCCCTAGATAGGTGAAAGTAAGGTATCTTTTTCCTACTGTTAGCTAGAAAGTGCTTAACTTGCAAGAAAGATTACATTTAGTTACAAGGTAATACCTTAACAAAAAAAAACCCAAAACATAAATACAAACCACGATTAACTCCCAATTACTTAAATGCAATTAAAATCGGTGATTTAAATCAATTCACTGTTTCCCAACCATATGCCTAAACAACCTATGCAATATACACTGCGCACAGATTAAAGGGGAAAGCATGTTAAAGTTAACCTAAGCCCTGACCTTAACTCTCTTCACCTTACCCCAAGAAACCTTTGAGGGGACACATTAAAACCAAGCAAAACTTCACATGCAAAGGTAACTACAGAAGAGGCGGGTTTATTATTTCCCAATAAAGTCTCAGTATCTCTCTCTGAAGTGATGACAGAGCTGGTTTGCTTGCTCCAAAGGGTACTAGCATTTAGCTCCCTCCTGATCTCCCAACAGTTTTCAACCCCTCTACTTTGCACAAAGGTAAGAGCGGTCCTCATCGAGCCGGTACCTGTAGCGCTGAGGCCAGAGGGCACAGGGACTCCTTAAGCTGGCACATCTGTCCCTCCCCGTACCTGGGGTAGTGAACTCGGGCCACTTGACTGCGCAAGTGCTGAAATAGGATGAGGCACCGGCAACATCATTTCCTGAGCCTGGGAGGAGGCTGCTAAATTTCCACCCAAGGCGAANNNNGGCAAAGGCACGCCAGTGTTACCACCTGCCTCTTCCCTCCCCGGGAATACACCATTTTCAGGTCTTTTACTCGGAGGCAGAACACCACAAAACGAGACAGCCCCCGCCACACGCAGGGCCGTATAACCCCTTCGCACTTAGCCTCATAAAATGGGTCACGTTCCTCTTCGGGGGCAGACGAAGAGCGAGAAAGAACAAGCGCCAGCCCCGCGAGGGACGCCAACCCAGCCCGCCGCCCCCGCCGCTGTACCCGCCAGCGGTGGCGGGCAACGGGGCGCCGCGGAGCCGG
>VXBZ01007165.1:415991-428727 GCA_013399135.1 Heliornis fulica
TCCCGCTCTCCCCCGCACCGGTGGCCCAAGGCGCCCCAACCAACCCAAGGGCAGATGCAAACAAGGCCCCGCCCCTCTGCTGCCACCCCGTCGGCTGCGCGGCCCCGCGTCCCCCGGCCACCTCAGCCCCCCGGACTGGGGCCGGCTGCGCGACCCCTCTTGTCCCCGTCTGCCCGCCCTGAGGGGCGCATGGCTTCTCCTTGTCCTCCTTGTCCCCGCTCCTCCCGCGGGGCTCGACCCGCAAACGCAACCCACAGCCGNTCTCCAGAGAAGAAGACTCCACAACCTCTCTGGACAGCCTGTCCCAGTGCTCCATCACCATCAGTGAAAACGTTTCTCCTTACATTCAGATGGAACTTCCTATGCTCCATCCAGCTCGGACCCATTGCCCCTTGTCCTGTCTATCACTGGCCATCACTGTTGTATCATGCTAGCACCTGCAGTCATTACCTGCTGTGAGAGTACTGCTGTTCAGTAATCCTGTAATAGAGAAGAAAATTAATGATGATCTTACTAGGCTTATAAAGGAATGGTTATAAAATAATATGTGCTTTTTTCTGGGTATCTCAAGCCATAAATTTACACAATTCTATGTATGTGCCCTACCAACATTTTACCAACAGAAGGTCAACAGAGCAGCTAAACGTCATTTGAATTTTAAAACGCTGTCACCTATCAGAGGTTCAGTGGTATCCAGCTGACTGGGTCCATCAAAACCAGGTGCTGAGTACCGGTGGACCTTTGGAGGTCTCATAATGGCATCTTGAAGAGATCTGAAGACCTCTAGAAAATCTGTAGCTCACTGACAGCATGATTGGCACCAACTGGTTAATATGATCACTTGCAATTGTCTTCATAGAACCGCTTAACGCAGTGCCGCATCAGGATGTCTAACATAGCTGCAAGCAGGACCATGTGTTTGTTAGCACAGCAGTGTGCCAGATGTTTGCTACATAATATACCCCTATGAAGAAGGTGCTGCATTGGTGTCAATCAGCCCCGACTCTTGTCTGTATGAGTGAGTCAATACCATCTCACTTTCAGTTCTCTTCAGCTCTGCAGACTATTTTCCTCACCACTAGTACAGGTATTTCTGTGTGGTGCTGCATTGCCACCCTGACATGTGCCCTAAATGTTTATTTGCTTGAGTCCTCTAGAAGTCTTAAAAGCATCTGAACGCATCCAGGAGGGGTTCAACTCCCTGGAATAGATGCTGTTTTCCTCTAAAGGTTATAAGAGGAACTGGTATTTGTATGTGACTTCATCACCACAAATCTCAGGGTTCCCATTTGGCTCATGCTCTAATGCACATGGAGATTAAGTGGCTCAGAGGAAACTCACAACAATTACCTTGCCCAGCGGGGTGCTCCCCAGAGCTAGTATGAAAAAAGGAAAAGCAGAGAACATCATGTCTGAAAATCCTCTAGGATTTAATTGCCTCACTCAGGGCTGCACAAAACCTCTTTAGCTACATGCATGTGTCATCATATCCTAACAACAGGATTAAAACCACTATAAAAGAGTCCAAGAGGAGCTAGTATTTCCAAATATGCCTACAAGAGGTTGTGTTGCACAGTTTTCATTTATAGAAAGTGCACTGCCAGAAAGAGAGCAGGATTCAAGCTCTTTTTCAATCTGAGGGGGCAGTCACTACATAACTTCACCAGGGAGATTTCGAACAAGCCTCTGACAATGTACTCAGGATTCTGCACCACAAGCACTGGGGCCATACTTCCAGTTCCCCCACCTCTAACTTAGGTCTCTCATCACCTCTGTCTCATTGGGCCATGCATCTTCATGCATTCATTGTCTCAGCATTTAAATGAGAAGAACAGTGTCCTAATCTCAAGCCTGTCTGACACTTAGGTGCTTCCCTTCATTTAAGGAAGAGGAAGGTGCAAGACTGAACCCATTTCTGTTCACAGGGAAGGAGGGAGCTGAGAAGGGAGATGAAATCACATCACATGTTCCCTAGACAAGTCCTGTTACATTAAAAAGGTGACTGTGACCCCTGCCATTTTTCCATTTTTGTCTAAAGGAAAGGGCCAGCTCTACTATACTTCATATTTTCTCAATGTGTCCTCATGCTATTTACTCAGAGCCTAGGTGCAGGAGAGTACCAATTCTTAATACATGCTTTTGGAAAAGAGATGCTGAGGTGTTGAGGGAAGGACATCCGAGTGTCTGCAGACATTTGTCAAGGAGAACCAGTTAATGACATGCAAGCAGGGGATTTTCAGAGCATCATCCCATCAATAGTTTTTCAGGCTAATCTCAATTTTGCTGGTAGAGATCAACTCCATTTAATTTATCTTTTTTATATATTTTATTTTTACCCCTAAACAGTCAATAGGAGGCTGTTGCTGAGCCTCATTTCTTTAACAGAATTTTGTGCCACAAAATGATGCATGGCCAGTTCATAGACATCTGCTCTTGCATGTTGTCCTTTTATCTTAGTATCTCTTTTATGTCACTGACAATGTTTGAACCAATAAACCTGATTCCCTGCCAGCCCTCATTCTGCGATACTCAGGGAGCTGAGCTCCTCATGAGAAAGGTGTTGGGGCCCGAGCAGCTTTGCCTGAGGTATACTTGGTGTGGGCAGTCAGGCAGCAGTAACCAAGGTCAGTGAAAGAGGGAAGTTGCTGATGTGGCAACTAAGTTGGGGAAGTTCCAAGAAAGGAGGATACCTGTCTGAATAGGGGTGTAGCTATAGAAGACAAGGTAGCCAATCAGCTTAGCTTGTGATGCATGTGTGGTGCGTGTATGGAAATGGTTTCCTATATAATGTCACGGAGTTTGCTAATAAAGTGGAATGATTCTGCATCATATTGGTGCGTCCAGTCATTCTCGGCTCACATGCAACTGAAGGACCCCGGCAGAAAGGTGTTAAAAATGCTCCCCAACCAGTACTGCAACCAGTTCTTCAGGTGGGGTTTCACTAGAGCCTCACACAACCTTTGCTAGGGAACCTGAATTACTGATTCTGATTAGCTAATAATCATTATAATCACCTGATAAATCCAGGTCCTTCCCCATTTCAGACTGGATTTTTTTTTTAAATATATATTGTGATTCCCCAGAGCACCAAGTTTGCCCACCAACACTACACTCCCATTTCTGTGTATGCCTTTTCTTTTTCAGTATCCATTTTTTATTTCTTTGGGCTGCTTCCCAATAGATCTTGAAATTTCTTCACTATATTATCTACAACTTAGCAAATAGCTACTCATGAAAAAAAATCCACCACCACCAAAATACCCAAACAAAAACATCAGCTGAGGTACATATGGACATGATGGATCCTATTTTTCTTCCCTGGAAAAGCAGCTGTCTCATCAAAAAGGTAGATTAGTTTGACACACTGAACCTTTGTCTAATCACTGACTATCTCAAGTCCCTTTTATCTCCAGGCATATAGAGATAATTGTCCTTCCTCCCAAAACCTTTTTTAATGTCTTATTTTTCTTTCCTTTTATTTCTGTTCCCTTCACATGTTTCAGTTTACTTGCTTAATTCTAATTACAGTTTTATCTGCCCTGCACTTAGCTGTTTAGGATAAAGATCCTGGAACTAGCTCTAAAATCTAGGACATCTGAGAAAACTGATGCAACCCCACCAGAAGCACTACCAACTAACCCTATTGTGGTTGTACAATATGCGGTTTCAAGATTGTCCCATTTATCTTAAGTATCACCACATAAATTATGCTGCAATCTGTGTTGCAAACATATCCTCAATCCTTTACTGAATCCAGTTCATAATAATTTCCCCATAACTCAAGGAATATGAAGTAAGGTCTGAAAAGCCATGTGATAGAATTCAAATATAGTTTGATGGGGTTATAATCTACCAGGATACCCGCATGCAGCTTGCACACTTCAGTAAACAGATATCTATCCAGCCCAATGCCTGGCACGTAAATTCAACAGGTGTGCCATCTGTCCATCATTTAACCACTGAAAGCTTCTCCTTTAATCCTTTCAATTTACCTACCATGTTAATTATGATATAGGTGTGCCATTTTCCTAAGATTCGGATTAAATCAAATCTATTGTAAAAGGAAGAAAGAAATTTGATAGTGCACTTGTAAAGTGCCTGTCATTCCTTAGAAGAAAGGTACTATTCAAGTACTAGGTTTGCCAAAGGCATATAATTTGCAGGAAAAGGAACCATGTGGGACAGAACACCAGCAGGAGGCAACAGGAACACTACTCAGTCATCAGGTCTGAGGTCTTGGCCTGCCTTGAGGATCTGATGAGAGTTTCTGACACTGGAAAGAGAAGGATATGAGCTCTAAGAGATGATTGCTAAGCCCTGCTTGGAAACACCAAATGTTTTCTGTGTTCTTTTTGACTTTCAGGGATTTGTTAGTAATTAATAATCTCTCACATGGCACTTTTCAAAACACATTTCGCACAAGAGATTGATGTCCCATGATAACCATTTCCATGGAAAGGAACACAATGGTGAAGTTGGCCTGGTATCACTGAGTAAGGCCCGTTTTAGAGTTGGAGGAGCATGATTTACTAAGTGCTAAGACAGATCAATATCCCAGCACTTCTCCAGAAGAATGACAAAGTACCTACCAGAATTTCTGGAGCCCTGGAAAATTGCTGTAATTTGCTAGTACAGTTGTGTGTGTATGACGTTATTCTGACCTTATCAAGGTATAATCTATCTAAACTAAAATATCAAGGCCTCATCTCTGCCTAATACCTTTCAGGCAGTGCTCCACTGTGAACATTTTCCGATGAAACACAAAGCTTTTGCTGGCACAGTTTAGGTATGTTTGGTCAACAGTGCTACCTAGACTCATGACAGAAAGTCTCCTTCTCCTCTTACTAAAAGGATGTGAAGGGCAAAATGAAGGAATAGCTTACACTCCTTTGAGATATCTTATGTGGGATGCTGCAAGTGTACCCCTCTCGTTTCTGTGCAAGGGAGAGAGTATGGGCTACGCTGTTATTCAGGTAGCTCCTGTCTATGTTCATCTGAAGATGCCTATTTGGAATTACAATCAAGAATTTTACTCTTGTTTTATGATGATCCTGTGCTACTTGGGTACACCATAAGGGATTCCCTACTAGATTGGTGGCCAGAAGACTCTTAAACACCCTTTGGTCTTTAAAATACCAAATAAATCACTGGACAGGAAGTGTTGAGTTACAGAGGGAGGTAAGCTGAAGACAAATAACAATCATAACCTGGAGAAGGAACCTCATTACATTCCTTGTGCCAAGGCCCCGCACGCACACTGTGACACTTTCTTCACCAGTGTCTGCCTCAGGGCTGTATGCTGGGGAGCAGGGACAGAGAAAGGATGTTTAAATTTTCCTGGTCAAAATAAGTTTTCACAGTTTTTCCTCTTGCAGCACCAACTGAACTACCCTCCCTACACACTACCTTCACATACAAACTACACTTGGTACAAACATCATTCTTGTTCCATTGTCAGCTTACAGTTCTGTTTAAAACAGTGATATCAACCAGCAAAACCAAAGTCAGGTTGTGGGGACTTATTTTGTCTTTGCATGAGCTTCCAGAGGTCTCAAGTTAACTACTCTCAGGTTTCTTTGGCAAGAGATGGAAAGTAGGTCATTTTAGCTACTGACCTGCTTTTCCCTTGGCCCTGATCTTCTAGCCATTGAGTAAGATTTTGGATTTCGGGTTAATAGTTTGGTGATTATGCTCAAAAGCAGTTATGGTAGAGCATAATAAATATGTAGAAATTTAAATTGGTTTGTACACAACAAATGTAGTAGATGCTGTATTGCTCCAAATACCATTTTGCAGGAACTGCACTGAGTGGTTTGTCTCAAACAATCTGTCTTGCAAGATAACAGAACCTGAAGGGGCACTGTCACATTTTGTGGGCTCGTTCTCGCTTCACAGGGGACCTGATCCTGCAAACATCTGCAGGGTGTGGGACTAGCACTTCCATTGTCCAAAGGTTGGAATGGCTTGTGGACTCTTGATCTCAAAACAGCTGCCCTGACAACCTGGACATTCTGCTTAGGTGAGGTCCTCATCTGTTAAACCATCTGGATGTTGTCCCTGCAAGGGCAGCCCCTCAGTCAGTAGTCACCCTGATAAACAGGATACTGTCCTTATCTGATAAGGAATAGTGACAGACAAGCAGGGCCCTGTGGAGGCCCTTTTTTGGGGCCTCCTGTGGGAGGCCACCGAACAGGGTCATTGCTTCATCAGCCCAGTTAGGGGGGATCAAACGACCACTTGGGACCCCCATTAGGATTCCCCACAAACTCATTTCCAGAACACTCTACAACTCAGCATTGAGTCTGCCCAAAGACACACCAGGCCTTCCCAGAANGTATTGCTCCAAATACCATTTTGCAGGAACTGCACTGAGTGGTTTGTCTCAAACAATCTGTCTTGCAAGATAACAGAACCTGAAGGGGCACTGTCACATTTTGTGGGCTCGTTCTCGCTTCACAGGGGACCTGATCCTGCAAACATCTGCAGGGTGTGGGACTAGCACTTCCATTGTCCAAAGGTTGGAATGGCTTGTGGACTCTTGATCTCAAAACAGCTGCCCTGACAACCTGGACATTCTGCTTAGGTGAGGTCCTCATCTGTTAAACCATCTGGATGTTGTCCCTGCAAGGGCAGCCCCTCAGTCAGTAGTCACCCTGATAAACAGGATACTGTCCTTATCTGATAAGGAATAGTGACAGACAAGCAGGGCCCTGTGGAGGCCCTTTTTTGGGGCCTCCTGTGGGAGGCCACCGAACAGGGTCATTGCTTCATCAGCCCAGTTAGGGGGGATCAAACGACCACTTGGGACCCCCATTAGGATTCCCCACAAACTCATTTCCAGCACACTCTACAACTCAGCATTGAGTCTGCACAAGATATGCTTGGCCTTCCCAGAGGGATGGGTCCAGGTAGCATAAAAGATGCAGATTCAGCACATCTGGCACGTGCCTGCCATCCAAGAACCACAGCTTTATGATGCTGGATGCCTGGGTGGTGATATCTTCTTATATTTTTTTCTTTACTCTCTTTCCCAAACTCTCTCTGTCTCTCTCTCCTTCTAACCTTATTCTTGGCACATAACAGTGTTTTCAGTTTTGCTAAGTTCTACTAATCGTAATGCATTGCTCCAGATAGAGAGTGTGGTGTGGGTTTTTTTGCAAGCTTTATAATCATACTGTCTTTTAAGTAAAATTGTGCTTTGCTTGGGCCTCCTGGGTAATTCTTGTTACTCCTGAGTACCACGCAGAGGATTATAGAAGCTAATCTCCCCAGTATGGTTATTAAGAGAGACTAAGAGAGGGTTAACCTGGCCCTTGGGGGCAGGTAGAAAATGTTAACTCTACACTTACCCATCTGCTGGGACAGTACAGACAGGTCTGAATCTCTCTGGTTTGCCTGCCTGACAGATGCTGATAGTTTCTGAAGCAATCCTACTGCAGCTTCTAAACTTCATATCATAATCTTAATGATTGTTTTAAATTCAACTAAGAGGTCTGCACTCTGAGTTTTAGTTGTGACTCTGGACTGACAGGCTCTGGTTTGGGCAAAGGGAAATGAACTGTGAAGATCTGCATGACATAAACTATTAAAAAAATCTAAGAGCAGATAGATAAAGCAACTTCTGAATTTTTCTGTAGTTTTGTGACATTACTTTTTTTAAAGAAAAAATAATTGAGCACCAATTTTACATACCTTTTTCTAGAATCCAACACTAAGCCATACTGTAGAGGTAGACCCCAATCTTCCCTGTAATGTGACTGAAGCATAGGGGTAGTTGAGACAGTGTTTTGTTTTGTTTTTAAATCTCTTTACAGGCCCTGTTTCATAGACTCATAGAATGGTTTGAGTTGGGAGAGACCATGAAGGGACACACTTCACTAGACCAGGTTGCCCAAAGTCCCATCCAACTTAGCCTTGAAAACTACTGGGGGGCATAGCATCCACAGTTTCTCTGAGCAACCTGTGCCAGTGTCTCATCACCCTCACAGAGAAGAATTTCCTCCTAATATCTAATCTAAATTTATCCTCCTTCAGCTTAAAGCCACTACCCTTTGTCCCATGACTACACTCCCTGATAAAAAAAAGTCCCTCTTTTCTGTAGGCCCCTTCGGGTACTGGAAAGCTGCAATAAGTTCTCCTCATAACCTTCTCTTCTCCAGGCTGAACAAGCCCAACTCTCTCAGCCTGTCTTCATAGCAGGGTGCTTCAGCCCTCTGATCATCATCTGGACTTGTGTACCTTCAGGTTTCTTAGCTGTATGCTAAGCTGTATGCTCCTGGCAAAGTGGGAACTTCACTTTGGAAGCTGTATCGGAAATACTTTTTCTGGTTACTTTGACTGGTATTGTGTAAACTATTTTGTGCTGAATCTCAAAACGTGCCGGAGGTCCTCAGATCTAGAGGCATCTCGTGTCCTAAAAATTCTGCCTGTTGAAATGCTAATTCTGCTGCCAACCCTTGCTTACTCCAAGTGATGTGGAAGGGAGGAATAAGGTAATCCAAATTTAGAAAAGATAATACAAAACATGTGCTAACCAAGAAAACATAAATTTGAGTGTGTTTGCCTCTGACCAACGTGTTTGTGAACAGGTCTCTCCCAAGGACACAATGCACTTTAAGTGACAGCAGGTAGAGTAGAGCGTGGCACACCGGGCACATGCTATGCAGCTGGCACTCGGCATCGCTGTGCTGCCAGCAAGGGTCTAGTTTATCCACAGCATGTGTAATCCACTCACCAGTAATCAAGAGCTACCCACCTCATGCTAAAGGAATGAAAACAGTGACAGAGTTCTGTGACTAGTCTTGATTTGTCAATTTATTTCGGAAAGCAATACAAGGCCTCCAGCACTTAGCATATTTTCATATTGGAGGGCAGCTACAAACCTGTGTGACTGGTTCTGGTAGGAGAAACAATGAATTTTCATATCTCAAATTCCTTGGTGTGATCTGTTTTTTTCATTCTCCAAGTACAGTAAATAAATACTGAGACTTAAAATTGGCTTTTCAGCTTTGATATCACAATCCTTGCCTTTACTCTTCTTAATTTCAAAACTGTTGTGTAGAATAGCCCAACACTATTTCACACAAACACGGGGCACTTAAGAAAACTTTATTTTCACAGTATTTTGTTTCATAACTTTGTGGCCTGATATGTATGGGGCAACAGTTTCTTGCAAAAGATCCCATGCAGCTTTATATATCCTAGAAATGAGATACAGCAACCACCAGGCTCATTACTAACTGGCAGCCTTAGCTATTTTATTACTTTTGAAGGCTTTGTTATTCTTTAAGACAGAAAAATAAGAAAAAAAAAAGAAAAAAAAAAAGAGTATTGCAGACAAACACCAAGGGAAATTCAGATCACTGCTGGAGTCAGATTTTTCAAATCTGGTCTCATTGAGCATAAGTTCCTTTTTCTGTTTGCAATGTAGCTATTAGAATGTACCTGCTGTTTCTCTTAAACTGTAATTTCTAAATTAATTATTCTTTTTAATTACAATTATGAATATTACTGTATCTGGTAACTGCTGGGTGGCAAATAATGTTGCATTTTAAAGACCTAATATCTTGTCATAGAAAGGCATCATAATTAGCACATTACCAAAGCTGCTGATACAGATTCTCAGCAAAGCCTCCTCCTTGGTCTTGACCTAAGAAAAGACTTCAAAATTGTTATAAAGACTAGAAAATTTGTCTTCCCAAGTCTAACACCAATAATATTTCAGGAATTATTCTTGAGATATATATACACATAAGGAACAATATATCTGTCAGAGTATTTCCCAAGAGTTATCATGTATTTTGAATTTTGTCTTGCATCACTATTGGTCCATCAGCCAGGAAATACATACAAAGATAATTTTGCATTCACCTTCTTACAGAAGTTCCTATTCTGCAAAGAAACTAGACACAGAATCAGCTGGTTCTTCATTCAGCAGTCTGGAGAGGACTGGGAGAACAGTGTGGAACTAACATTTGTAATAAAAGGAAGTTATTGCTCAAGTAAATAGTAACCAGTAAGCTGCTTGGCGTGCATTAGTCCCTGCTTAACATTTGAGAAATGCGGTAAGAAATTCTGGAGAGGGGATTCTGGAGCTGCACGTAGGTGAAGATGCTGTCAGCAGTGTGTAGGTGGGATATAAACATATGCACTGTGAATAAATATATGCCTTTTTTACAGTAGTCCTGGGTCCCTTGATTCTTTAATACCAGAGAATTAAAATGCTTGGATTTTTTTTCCTCCTCATTGGAGAAGGGAAGAGAACTATATATCAAACAGTTTCACCTTGCAGATTGCTAAACTAAACCACAGGCTAGATAAGAGAACTGCGTAATACCAGTACAACAGGAGCAGGGACTTCACAGATGACACTGGATGTTGCCCAAATGAGTTCACACAGTTTGTCTGTCAAAGCAGAATATTCCTAGTGAGCTTTTGGGGAACAATACCAACCTGAGCAGTCCCTGCCTGTCCTCTGCCACTCTTCACTGTCCTCATACAAGGACCTGTGCAGTGGACAGCTGGAGAAGCTACGCTGCCAGGAAATAACTTTAGGTGTTTCTCAATTTAATTCTGCTGCTGAACAGCTAAAAACCTGTGACCTCATGGTAGACAAGCTTCCTTGCTCTTGATGTAAGGCAGGCAACCTGGGGAAAGGCATTCACTGGCACATAACAGAGGGCAAGGGCAGCTGAGAGACCAGCAGTGGGAGGGGAGGCAGCCTCCATGGGAGTGATGTACACTGTGTGCAGTTCGGTGTTTAGGGACCTTCCTGTTTAAAATCAACCATATGGGAGGTTTGAGGGAATTAATGAAAGTTATCCCTGTGGTGTGAAGAAGCTGGAAAATCGGGCAGTGCCCATTGTGGCCAGTCACACCACATTAATTCTGTAGCCTGAAGGATTGCTAAGAACAGGGTGGATAGAAAGAAGAGGCAGTTTAAGGAGTCTGCCCATTCCCAAAATGTCTCTGAGGATCCTTTTTGTGGGGTTGGAAGTTTGGAGCAGCTATCTGAGAACACAGCTGAGTGTCTGAAACCAGAGCTGTCTCAGCTTCCTCTGCAGGCCAACCAGCTGTGCTACAGGCGTTGTTCTAAATGACCTTCCTCAGCCTGGACTGGTTTAATCATTGAATCATAGGGCAAGGAGGAGGACTTGGGGAAGGCTCTCCGTCCTATAACTCTGCTTCAACAGTAATAGGAAACTTTTTGTTTATAGAGGGAGAATGTCATTTAAGGTCAGCAAGGAAGGCATCTAAGCTATGCATCTCTAATTGACTTAGAGTAAACATGTATCTTCATCATCCTCCTGTCAGTTATTTTAGGCAGCTAACAGTGCAAGTGTGCAGTTGTGGTGAATCCCATTTTGAAGAATTCTTCCCAAGTATCACATAGTAAATTTAGGTACAGTCTCAACTGTAAATTTTATCCCAGGGGTCAAGTGTTTCAAGGGAGCTGTTGAAATGGCGAATCTAACAATACCTAATTCCTTTTGTTGCTCTAATCACCATTTCATTTTGTTCTAGATGGCACTAGACACAATCAATTGTTTTGTTGTTTAGTAGGTGAATGAGCTATACAGCAGAAAATGAGAGCCTGGTAACTTCCCAACCTAACCAGGAATCCTACAGAAGTTCACAATCAGCAACAATATTACCGTAGACTTCCAATGTCACCAGTTTTTAAATGCCATTATAAATCAACAGCTCCCTATCCATTGGTATTAGGATCTAAAAACAAATGCCAAGTCCAGATCTTCAGCTGCTGCAAATCCTCATATTTACTTTTCAAACTTGCTGGTGAGTTTGCATTTAGAATTAGAAATCAGTACATTTCTTCGTTTAAACAACACCTTTACTTTGGGTGTTACTTACTACTTCAGTGAGAAAAAAATACTACAAAATTTACACCAGAAGACAAAGTATTGTTCCATTCCCATAATTTAGGACAACAGTTATTAACTGAAAGGAGACATGCTGCCTATGTGTTATGGCTGCCTGAACTTCAGCTGAGGAGCAGGGATAACTAAAAGAGGTTGCATGTGGCTGCAGCATGGTTTGAGGTGAGGAGGGAACTGTGAGCCTGAGCAACCACAAGTGGTGAATGACAGGATGGGGACTGCTGCCATTCTCTTCTGCCCCTAAAACATGTGCCAAGAAGGGGGCTCTGGCTTCATTTTCTTTTGAAGAAAACAGGAAAGAGCAGGAACAAGGGTAGGAGAAGACCGTGAGAGCAGAAATTAGGCATATATGTATACTCATCGTAGTTATATTCTACATGTACAATCTCCAATATCACCAGTCAATGATTAGCACACTGAACAATGCAAATTCTTGCCAGTTTTGAAAAAAATGTATGAAAAGGGTATTCTCTTAGTACACACAAACTCGTACTACAATATTCCAGTGATAAATGAGGTAAATGTAAGTGGCTTTATTTTATCCTAGTCAAAACCAGGACAATCTTTTTAAGCATGGGCATAAGGCTTTGGAGAATTAAGGCTTGCATTTTGCACAACAAAAATGTAGGATGTGATGGTGAAGGCACCGCTGTTAATCAACCATCTCTTTACAAAGCAAGCATTTGTCAGGACTTACCCCTTCTCTCACTGTTGTGTCTTATAAGCAACTCAGCAGAACAAATAAATGAGGGATTTGAGAAAACAGAAGATGAAAACGGAAAGACAGAATTCCACACACACTCACTCCAACCATTAATATTTATAATTAGCTGAGATAA
>VXBZ01007165.1:428735-451000 GCA_013399135.1 Heliornis fulica
TATTATAATATTTATTATTATTTTGTTATTTTGTTATTATTTCTATGGAGTTGTCTAAAGAAAGAAACTGTTCTACATTCTTTATCTGTTATCTAGTTGGAACTAATATCAAATTTTATATCTATTTATTCATCTTTGGCCAAACTTTAAATCACGAATATTTAAATAATCCTCCTCTTTGATGTTCATTTGTGCTGGTAGACAAGGCCAGTGACAAACTGAGAGCTGCACACAAGAAGTCACAGCCTTTTCTCACCCTAACCCAATGGTCCTTTCCTCACTCTGCTGATAGCTATCAGTATCTACAGACCACCTTTGTTTTCACAGTAGAAATATATGAGTCCATCCCAAGGACATATGGGGGGGTTGCAATAGTTACTTCATCCATTTCTCAGTTGGATTAGCAAGAACCCTCATGTAGAAGGACACCCTGTGCTCTGGGACATTTCTCACTATTTTATCCTGATGGATAAGATTTCTTACTGTGAAATAAATAATCATTTAACTTACAGAGGGTGTTTCTCGGAGCCAGGAGTACTGATACCTCTCCTAGTCTTGTTCTACGGCAAGACCAAGGAGACTTCATTCTCTGTTCCTTCCTCTTCTACCTCTATGTTTGCACGCTCCGCATCTTCCATTCCTTCTCCTGCCACTTCTCTGATCCTAGCCTTAGCGAATTCAATTAGCTAGGTTCATAAAGACAAAAATGACTGGTTTGCTTGGTTAGAAAGCTGAATTGGCTTAGCAAGTAACAGCTAAGTGAGTACTGGAGGCAGCCTTTCCCTTCTTGGCCAGAGCCAGCTGGTGGATTGCCTCCATCTGTAGCATAGCTGCACCTTAAAGCAGGGGTCAGTGCAGTGAGACCATAGGTCCTGAGGTCACGTTTATAATCATCTCATCTTGTGACTTTGTGGGCAGCCCCTGCTTACCTCCCTTGGGGTTGTGAGGGAGAGGGCACAGCACAGTGCCAGCCCAAGCTGGTTAGCGGCTCAGCTGCCTCTGGCATGAGAACAGACTGACCTTCACCTCCTCTGCCCTCTGCCATTCCCCCCAAAAACATGCTGTGGAAAACAGGCTGCTGTTGTATCAGCTTTCAGTTCTTTCAGAAGTCTTTTGCAGTTTCTGTTACTGCTGTGACAAAAGTGACCAAAGGGTGGGCACCTTTTGGTCTGTCCTCCCCTTCCCACACCCCAGTCTCCTCTCTGTTTACCCCAGGCACATATAGGTGTCCCCTGGCATACTTCAGATGCTGGTATGTGCAGCTTCTGAGAAATGCTGCAGTGGACCACACTGTTTACATTTTTAACCCTCTTTAGCTGTGTACAAAACAGCAATTGCAATAGCTTTACCTTCTTGTCTATGTACTGGGAAGGTACAAAATCCCTCTCTCCCCTTCTTTTCACTAATCCATTCTGATTTACTCATCTAGGCCAGTGTGTCACACCACCAGCCCATACTCGCTGCTCGCGTGTCCTCTGCCTCTTTCCCAGCTGGTGAATATTGGCTTGCTGCAGGGAATTTGGCTGCAGGTTGCTATGTCAAGTTATGTTGTGAAACAACCAGACTCTGATCTTAATTCCCAGCTGGCACATTCAGGGAAACAACTTCAACTTTACCCACAGTGGTATTGCTGGCACTGACTTGTCACGTGGAATGAATTATATTACTCCAGAAATAGGAGTAAATACAATGACTGTCCTTTCCCTAACTAAATATTGACTTTGGTCAACCCAAGAAGTAAGGCTTGTTTGCTTCAATTTTAAAAGTGAATAATAAAGTTTAATCTCACTGGAGTCAAGTTCTGAATAAGAAAAGTCCCTATTTCTATCCCCCCTCTTCTTCCAGGGAGCGCTGCCGCTGTCTGCCAGCCTTACTGCCCACTGATTTCCCACATGGTACAGACATCCACCTTGGCAAAGCACAGTCCCAGATCTGTTACATCTACCTGAACTGTGCCCCTCATTTCAGCAAAAGATGTTCAAGACACCGCAGTACTGATAGCTAGCAAATGAAACCCTTCTTTGCCACCTATAACAGGGGATAATAATCACTGTGGAAGATATGAGGCTAATATTGATTATTCCTGGGAAATACAGCGTGGTCTTGGAAGCTCAAAAGGACTGCAACACATGCCAGGAAGAGGATTCACTCTCCTATAGCAATCTCTTACTTTTTTTTTCCTCCAAACACATGAACACGTTTTTTTCTTAGCACACCAAAAGCATCTTATCATTTCTGGAGGCTCCATGAAAAGGAGGCAGGTAATTCAAAACTAGCTAAGCAGAAACACCACTGCTTTCCCTGCTGTAGGCATACAGCAGTACAAATGAAGGTTAACTGGAAATCAGGAGGAGTACAGGTGGCTGGGATAAGCAATCTTATCTTTAGATTATCTCTTTTAATCTCATTTGTTGCCATGATCAACATAAGCACAAGTTATGCATATTCAGAAAACAAAAGGCAACAGGCTGGGTGGCTATAATCTTTATTGTGCATTCAATTTGCCAAGTAAAACTAGAAGCTTAGTAAGATTTCATGGGGATATTTCAAAGTTCAGAAAGATAATCATACCTTATACACAGGGACTTTCAGTGTATCATCGGTGTAAGATGGTTTTCTGGCATAATTTAAAGCATATGTTTTGATATCTCTTTACTTGAAGACAAGGATTTTCCTACTTCCATGGTACTACAAAAATAAATAAATGGATAAATAAATTATTCTACAGAGCAACCAACAGCACAAACACTGAAATAAAATTGGTCTTTCAGTGCATCACAGGTTTATAAACTGAAATGTTATTTGATCACATTTGAACACAAATGCTTTAACATATATGCTCATAGAACACTTTCTAACCTTGGTGGCTGTTCACATTTTACAGCTTCTCTAGGAGTGCCAAGAGAACGCTGTTTTGTGCAGGGCCATGGAAATCCTGGCTGCAAGAAGCAGAGTGCAGTGTCTGGAAATACCCAAATTCACTCAGGATGAGCTGCCACAGGGTGCAGACCATGTGTCTCAGTCCATCCCCACTGCCTGTTACCAGCTGTGTGCTCTGAAGTCAGAGTGAAGGTACAGTGTTGGCACAGGGGGCAAGGAAACCAGCCTAAGGACATGGCTGGCTACACAAAGCTGGACACGGGGCAGGGTGAAGGTCAGAAAGACAAAAGAAGGACAGAGTGGAAACAAGCACATCAGTCTTGGGAGCCATGTTTTGTAGAGGCTTGGCTCTGCCCTCTAGGCTTAGGAAGCCTGTTGCAAGGAAGCAGGGTGACTCCTCGTGACCCCAGGTAGCTGGACAAGCTGCAGCACCTGCTCAGGAGTCATCAGCTGCTCTTTTCCATGAGTCATTACAGTAACTGCTAGAAGAGAAGGTTAGGCTGGCTGTGTTTATACACACTACCACTTTCCTGACATTAGGACTGCTGAAAGTTGTGGTTCTGCCTATCCTTGCATGCCCTCTTCCTTGCCCTTTTCTTTTGCCTTTTAGTCTTTGTAGGCAGCAGGCTCCTTGCTCTGTTGCCACAACACCAGGCAGCGCTCCAGCCTTCCTCCAGCACGTGCTGCAACTCTGTCCCCATTAATCTGGCCAAAGTGGAAATGTTGGTAAACATGGGACTTTCTGCTGTTGTCAGGTGCAAGCATTTCAATCTCTTCATAGAAAATATCTGTAGTGGTGCAATCACAGCAATGGGAAAGCTGTGAAAGCCAGCCCATGACATCAGTGCTCCAAGGGCTGTCTGCCCCGTGGAAATGAAAAATACAGAAAAAACCTACTTTTTATGGATGACATCTTAAAGAAACATTATGAGGTTTATTGAGTCTACAGCTAAAAATATTTTCACATATCTCACCACTAGGTCAACTGAGATTAGCCATAATTCTATAATTCTTTCAAAGATCATGTGGAGACAAACACCTCTTCCTGGGTTAGTTTCTAAATTGGTGGGGTAGGGGTGTAGCTAATTTGAAAGGGCCTTTAGTCAAGTTTAAAGTGACCAGTCACTTCATAATGCACATTTTCATATAATCTACATTCAAATTCAATATGCAACTGAAAGAGCACGTGAGAGTTTGGTTTTTTTTCCCCCATAGTTTGATGGAAAGGTCCAGCTAGAAGCTCTTGGCTCTCCAGCTGTTAATCAATGATGAATCCTAGAAGCACAAAAGGTTCAATGTCAGACAGAAACCCATGGCACACATCTTGCCCAGTATATATCTCAAACAGTTCACAAGCACCTTAGTCATTCTGAATTGGAGACACCTCAGTCAGCTCTCAGCCCAAGATCTCAAAATGCCTGTCAAAATGCAACCAACACTGATAAAACCACCACTTTCCTACAATGCCTAATCTTGTGAGCTGGCTGTGATGTCCCCAGCTGAGGGGATGCATCCATTCCCATCTTTGTTATCTGTTGTTATCTTAAGTGAAGCCAGAACTTCAGTCCCAGTCTTCCGCTTAAACCGGCACCATTATTCCTTATCCCTTCCTGAGAAATCAAACCAGACCAAAGCTGTCCTTAAAACAAACCAAGTCTCCTGACTGAAGGCATAACATAGGGCTTCCTGGCTCTGAAGAAAGTATCCACACTTCCAATTCAGCTGCCTGAAACATCCACAGAAAATGCAGGGAAAAAAAAAAAAAAAAGAAGTTGTCTCCAGATCTCACCATGGTCTTCCAGTTGCAGCTGGGTGGTCAGTTACACAGATCCCCACATCACCTTTAAAACATCAAGAGATGATGGAATGATGGCTTAACTGTTTTCCAAATAAACCTAAGGAAATTTGTTCATTGTTGCCATCCTGGTCACCATATACTACAAATTAAATATTAGAATATGAAATCCTTTTATTTTCCCAGAATGGATTGCACATCTCTACATGGATTGTTTCCATTTTGGCCAAGATTTCTTGGTTCTCTTTCATGTCCTGTGGCCTGCCAGTAGTGCACAGACTCTACCTTAAAGTCAAAGAAATGGTGACCCTGTAGTACTAATAGGGAAAATTCTATGCTATTGTTCTAATAAATATATACTCATATTGCTGTAAATAAAATAATCTTATCTCTTATTTTGTATAAATTCTGTATTTCATGCACTGATATTCTGCCAACCAGAAGCCTGACTCCCTAATAGAAAATCATGCTCAGTTAAGCACTTACTGTCAACACCCTCATACCTTCTATTTCCTCCTCTCAATAAAAACTCTGAAGTTACAGAAGACTGCAGCTTATCCTCTGTCATCATGGTCTATTTTCCAAGGTGAAGGAGCAGCCCTGGAAGCAGTCAGCACAGTTGAGAAGCTGGCACAGAGGCGAATAGACAAGAATGAATGGGAATGAATGGCTGAGGCTGGGGAAAAGGAAGAGATGGGGAAGTAACCAAACAAGTGGATGTATGGTCGAATGGCCGTCTGAAACTGGTCTTTAATACACTTAGATTTTGGGGGGATCAGGAATATGTGCTGCACAACAGGAATGGTTAGCTTCCATGCACAGAAAATAGCTGCTTTAATTAAGAGACTTAAAGTTCTTATCTTTTGTTTAAAAATATTCCTGAGGTCAAGTAAGCTTGATTAATTTGCTGTTTCCTGGAATGACAACGGAAGTTAGGTCCTCAGAGCAGTGCTGCAAAGCATCACAGTGCAGCTGATCTTGTCAAATGTTCATTTCACAATTAGAAAAGACTACAAAGTAGAGAAAGACCGTCTGAAGTGACCTTTAAATCTTAAAACAACTTTTAAAACAGAAATACCAGAAAAAAGATTATAGAGCAGAAAACACTGCATTGCAGTCATTTCCCTAAGTTCTTTGAGGCGTACATCTCAAGTATACATGAATATGCAAGTACAATCTACATAGTAATAAAAAAGATCTGTGCTGCAGCTCATAGGATCCAGTTAAAATCTCAGAAAGCTGTTTGTCTTTTACTCCATTTTCTGTACTTCAGCAGTTTGATTTCTTTATGCAACAGCAGACTCAAAGGACCACTGAATAGTCATATCCATAATTATTAGTGCAATATCGCATGTAGAAAATATCACTCCTATTGTTCTAAATCTTTCACCTTCCTTTACAGAGAAGGAACAAAAAAGCAGATGTAATACCTAGCTGGTCACCCACTTGCATATCACAAGGATTCATACATACAAACTGATCTTTTTTCCATGAGGCTTTGCACTTAAAATATTTGTTATGATCTGATGAGCAACACATCACTAGACATTTACAGGAGGACAAACATAGTACTTGAGTATTTAGCTGATGTAAATTGTCATAGAGCAAAACCTAAATGGTGTTATAGTGTTTACAAGTAAATCTGTGACAAGTAGTAGTCCAGTGACTATTGTTTCTCTTGTTCCTACAGCGGTAATGCTAGCAGCGGTAATGTGGAGAGTAGGTCTAGCACAGATACTGCAGCCTTATTCACTCACAGGGTTGACACTAGTGGGAAGGCACATATACAGGTAATGGGGGCTCTTTCTCAATTCCAAAGCCAGACTCATTAATCCAAGTTTTCCAGTCTCATTTGCATGTAACAACATGGAACATAATGCTGGTATATATCCAGTGAGTGAAGCTAAATGCAAGAGGACTAGAAATGCATTTGGCTTGTGCAAGAAGGAATACTCCCTTTCAGGTCAGATTTCCAACATCTGGCAGGATGGATTTCTTGCTAAATTCTAACAGCCCCATTTGACACGTGCCTGGCTTTGCAAATGCAACAGTATAATTAAGGGATAGTTTAAACAAGAGTTATAAAGGTTAGGTCATGCAGTACTTAGAACTGGTGAGGAAAACAGACTATTACAGTTAAAGTGCCTTTCTTTATTCTGTTTATTTGCCTCCTCCTTGACTTATGCATAAAGTGTCTTTTTTTTAAAGCAAAATCCATTTAAATTAATATTTAAATCCAGGACTGCTTCATCCCTGTGACAGCAGAGACATGAAAAGCAATGCAGTTTATTCTCAATGTGTCCCCAGTGTTGAGGGATGAATCTGGTAGTCACAGGTGTAGCCCTCAATTGGAAACCACCCTCTTGAAAGAGAAAGAAGCATCTGAAATTACATCAGTCACTGCAGTTTCAGTCTGTGAATGCAAATTGCATTGTCTGGAATTGCAGTGTAGGAAATAGCATTTTTTTTATTAAAAAAAATTGCCTGGAGCTCTGCTCCTATTAAGTGTATTCTCTAGCAGGGGAAATACTGCCAGATGAAACATGAATATTGGATACTTCCTCATTATTTTTTACAATAAGAAGCATTAATTTTGAAGCACAGCATTTCTGATTCTGGGAACAACTGTTGCAGTGCAAACCAAAAGCAATGGAATCACTTCAGACCAAGGACATGCTATTTAGCTTGTAAACCAAGAGCCTGGCCACAAGTTCATGCTATAAATCAGTGGAGCAATTCTTGCCTCCCTTCACAGAATCACAGACTGGAAGGCCCTCCAAGGATTGAGTCCCACCCCCCCTGCCCCGCCACAGTCAGGGCCACCAACCTCCAGGCCTGGATCTAGACAAGGTTGACCAGGGCCCCATCCAACTTGGTCTTGAACACCTCCAGGGTTGGGGTATCCATCACCTCTTCCAGCACCTCACCACTCTTTCCATGAAAAACTTCCCCCTGATACCTAGCCTAAACCTGTCCTCCTCTAGCCTCAAATCATTCCCCCTTGTCCTACCAATGTCTGCTCTTGTAAAACGTTGATTCCCCTCCTATTTATATGCTCCCTGTAAGTACAGGAAGGCTGCAATGAGGTCTCCCTCCAGCCTTCTTTCTCCAGGCTGAACAAGCCTAGCTCCCTCAGCCTGTCCTCGTAGGGGAGGTGCTCCAGACCCCTGATCATCTTTGTGGTTTCATCTGAACCCTCTCCAGCAGCTCCACATCTCTCTTGAATTGGGGGCCCCAGATCTGGACGCAGTGCTCCAGATGGGGCCTCAAGAGAGCAGAGTAGAGAGGGGCAACCAGCTCCCTGTCCCTGCTGGCCACCCCTCTTCTGGTGGAGCCCAGGAGACCCTTGGCCTTCCCAGCTGCAAGAACACACTGCTGGCTCATGTTCAGCTTCTCATCCACCAGGACCCCCAGGTCCTTCTCAGCAGGGCTACTCTCAAGGAGCTCTTCTCCCAGCCTGTATGTCTGGGATTCCTCAGGCCCAAGTGAAAGCCCTTGCACTTCACAGTGTTAAACCTCACTAGGTTCACCTTTCCAGTCTGTCCAGATCCCTTCTGCCTCTTCTCTGGAGATCACTGCTCCCACAGTAAAGTCGCTAAAAGCAATGGGAGCACACATTAGTTACTTCAGTGAGGAGTCACACAGTTTAATTTGCTATAGAAATGCAAAGGTGACTAAGCTGTCCTGCATGAACTAGTAGTAGAGCAAATCAGAGGAGTGCTCACACAAGGAGCATACACTGCTACTGCTGGACACTGGCTGAGGAAGCAGGGACACCCATCAAAAATATGGCAACTTCCCACCACTTGAAAATGACAGCTGTTTTTTCAGGTGATGGTCACATCAGGAATGAGTAAACAGTGATTCCGATCAAACATATAGCTCCATGTGAAAACTAAATTTGACAAGAACAACGCAGGCTACTTGTTCAGCAGATCCTGTAGTGAACATAGAGTGGTGCTTTGGACCACCTTTACAGGATATATATACAGTTTTGGTACAGTTCAGAGTGTAAATACTCAAGTAGTTCAGGAAACATTAATGGTTTTTTTTAACACATTTCCTCTCCATGTGCATAAGTTCAAGCTCAGTAAGAGATTTGGGCCTATATGTGAAAGGCAGAGCAGACCTATCCAAAGAGCATTTCCTGCCCAAGTGTACCACCATAGCTGAAGAGTTCACACCCCTTGCTAGAAAGGAAAGCCTTACCTTCAGCAGCAATCCAGAGTAACACCCTCCACTTGGGCTTCTGAGAAAAAAACCTAAAACAATCAAGCTGTAATTTGGAAGACTATAGCTGATCAAGAGATTAGTATAGACTTGAACAGTTTCACTGTTGTTAAAGTTTAGAGAGTGCCCCTGTGAATTTTCTTTTTCCTAGTGACTGAACCAGATTTCTCCATTCTGTGCCAGTTTGAATAGCTGGGATTGAGAAGCTGATTTCATATTATTCTGTTTCTCTGTCAGATTCCTGCATTGCTTTTGCAATTGAAGCAAGCCACTCTCCAAATTACCTCCACAATGAAAGTACTCCTCCTGCCCGCGCCCTCCTGAACACCTAACACTGATTTAATAACTACTGGCTTGGATTTAAATTATCCAGGAGGGTTTTATCTATACTAGCAGCAGTTGAAAGCCTTTCATGTTTGTCTGCACATAGGTCCTTTAGGACTGGCTTCTGTCTTACTTCATGTTGATTTGTCTGGATTCAAAGAAATCTCCTTTACTACCCATCTAAAAGTAGTGGCAAATGATTCAGTGACAGCTAAATTTATCCTGGTTTCTATCTGCTATTTAATACTTTGCTGAGTAAAGCATCTTCAGTTATGAGTAGAGCACCTTCAGTTATGACCTGAGCTGTATTTATTATGACTATCAAGTGCAATCCAAGACAGTCAGTTTGAGAAACTCTACTGTGATTTTTGAGAATAGAAGAATGAAAAAATAATACAAATTTAATTAAAAAAACATTACTTGCAGGGCCCCAGAACTGCATACAAAGTCCCAGCCTGCCACAACCACATGACTAAGCCAGACAGTGCCCCCAGCTCCCTGCTCAGTCTCAGGGGTGGGAAGCCAAAGATCCCTGAGATGCACTTCTGAAGTTTTCTCTCCTCATGGCCCCAAGACCTTTCTAGTCTTCAGCATCCACAGGACGCATGGGGGAAGGAGGACCCTTCATTCTCATCCAGAGTATTACTTGATGGCTAGGGCCATCATACCAAGGAGATGGATGATGGGAATTTGAAGATTTTTCACAAATGTCTTTTTCATTTTTGTTTGCCCAGGTCCTCATTCAGGGTCCTTCGGTGTAAACACAAGAAAGGCTCATGTGTGAGAAAATGAGACTAATTTTTGAGGTTTAACATACTCGGTTCAGATGACATCTGAACACAGGCAGACTCAGACACATTGCTTTCTGCTCCTGGAATGTCTTCCTGCACAAACTACACAAGAAACTGGAAATAACCAGAAGAACTTTCAGTACCAGGTCAGAAACTCCCAAGGTTGTCAGTGCAGAACTCCTTGGGCAACAGCTTTGTTTTGACAGCCTCTTTCCCTAGCAATGTCCTCTCTGTGTCAGTGCTTGATACAAACAAATTTTGTTTCCTCCATATCATCCTCACAGAAGATGTTAAGTATGTGCTCATTGCCGCTGCCTCTCAACTAAAAGCGAGTCTTTGTTCAGCGTTCCTGAGTCCTAAAAGTAACTCCCCTGTGCCTTAATGTCTCCTGTTACTCTGATATCCCCTTCCTGTCGTACACAAACTATACCAAACACCTGGGCATGTGGTGTTCCCCGAGTGGATTTAGAATCATAGAATAATTAGGGTTAGAAGTGACTCCCAGAGGTCATCCAGTCCAACCCCCCTGCAAGAAGCAGGGACACCCCCAACTAGATCAGGTTGCTCAGGGCCCCATCCAACCTGGCCTTGAACTTCTCCAGGGATGGGGCATCCACCACCTCCCTGGGCAACCTGTTCCAGTGCTCCACAACTCTCACAGTAAAGAACTTTTTTCTAATATCCAATCTAAATCTCCCTCTATTTTGAAACCATTACCCCTTGTCCTGTCACAACAGGCCCTACTGAACAGCCTCTCTGCATCTTTCTTGTAGGCCCCCTTGAGGTACTGGAAGTCCGCTAGAAGGTCTCCCCAGAGCCTCCTCTTCCTTCTCCAGGCTGAACAGCCCCAACTCTCTCAGCCTGTCCTCATAGGAAAGGTGCTCCAGCCCCTTTATCATCTTTGTGGCCCTCCTCTGGACCCTCTCCAACTGGTCCATGTCTTTCTTGTGTTGGGGGTTCCAGAACTTGACACAGTACTCCAGGTGAGGTCTCACGAGGGCAGAGTAGAGGGAGAGAATCCCCTCCCTCGACCTGCTGGCCACGCTCCTCTTGATGCAGCCCAGGATGCAGTTGGCTTCTGGGCCACAACAGCACATTGTCGGCACATGTTGAGCCTCTCATCCACCAGCACTCCCAAGTCCTTCTCCTCAGGGTTGCTCTGGAGCCACTCTCCGCCCAGTCTGGAGTTGTGCCTGGGATTGCCCCGACCCAGATGCAGGACTGTCCATCTCACTATGTGGTCACACATACACGTCCCAGTGACAGAGTTACTAAGCTTGCCAGAGGAGCCAAATAAGAGGAGTGAGTTTTAATAGTCTTGCAAAATCATTGTTGCTCTGTTGTGCAGCTGAAGGTTGAACAAGTATGAAGTATTGGGAGTTGGAGTTTGTGGTGAGAACAATGCAGTAGTGGACACATGGCAAACACTCTCAAATTTAGCTCAGAATAGGTTGCTATAAGGGAGGAGGCTTTAGTAATTCCATCATAAAGACTCTGACACACTATGACGAAGACATTTGCTACATTTTATGAGTTTGTAAAGAAGAGGTTTAAGAATCTCAGTGGCAATATCAAGTAAGTTGGAGCAAAATTTGGGTTAGAAACCAAGACTTCTACTTTCCATACATATGCTTAAACTTACAATACTATCTCTCCTGGAATACATCTGATTTGCATTGTTTCTCTTTTTAGGGACTAAGCCTAAATCCCTAATCCACGTGATCAGTCCCATAAAAACTAGTGAGAGATGAGTCAGGATTTATCATTTAAATTGCAGTCTTATAGTTTTGTTGCCTTTTTTTGGTTTGTTTTTAAACCCAGCACCTATGCTTTCTTAGCACTCGTTACCTAAACTATGATAATAAAGTTAATTAGAAATAATAGCAGGTAACTATAGTCCAAAGGCTCCAAATGATATTTAGCAAACAGGCTTGCTACTGAAGGTATAACATGCAGTGCAAGAAAAACATACAGAGCTATTTGCTAGCCTAATTAATGAGTCTGGTTAAGATAAATCATATAACACCTGAACATATGACATACTCCTGAAAGATTGTGACCTCTATCCTATGACACCCACAGGAGATGACTGCAGCCATTTGCAGAAGACACATTACATCAGAACTATTCACGTGTGCTTTCATGACACAGCTGATGACACATCTGGAATCATCATGTCACCACATGCCACCATAGTCTTTGTGACCGTTTATCTGAAGAACTGTATTGCTAGCTGTAAATATGAGGACCAGTATCTGGAACCAAAAATCTCTTTGCAATGGGCAACATGTGGATTTGGCAGCTGAAAGATGAACTGCTTTATTTCCAAATACAGCAAGTGCCACTAAACAAGCCTGCTCTTCTACTTGCATAGCACTTCAGAACTTGCAGGGCAGAGTGGCCTTGAAGCCTGGCATATAGTAATGCACAGTAGTAATGTGGTGTGTTAATCTCCATTAGAGACACCAGGGCCTGATTGGGCCACTGAATTAACACTGCTGTTCTCAGAGAACCAGCCATGGTGTCTTACACACAGGGAAGGTGCAGTCACTCTTGGGTACCCGAGGGTTGTTGTCCCCACGCATTATGCAATCCATGCAGGCAATGCCATAGGCATTGCTCACACCTATGATTCTATGATCTCTTCCTGCTCCCTGATGAAGACTTTTTGTGGTAAGAACAGAGGAAGAGCCTGGTTTCTTCTTTCCTGTGCCACGCCACACAAGCCTTCAGGGAGTGCAGTTTGCACAAGGAGTAACAGGCAGGATCAAAAAGAAGACACATCCTGAAGAATACTCCAGTGGCTGCCACCACCCACACATGAAGCCTTAGCAAAACACATGCTAGAGTCTAGGCTGGAGTTTCTTGAGTGCTAACAGCTATTCTGTCTTCACTCCATTTACATAACAAGAAATGTTTCTCAAACACTTGTAGGAGAAAATACCTTCCTCCCTTTCAGCAGTATATGCCTGTTACTGTACCAGCATCTGGAATAATTGTGAGGGGGATTTGCTTTGCCCTGTGTTCATCAAGCAGGAAGATCACAGACCACCTGCAACTTGTACTCTCTACAGTAAGAGCTGTAGGAATGACATTTTGATGCTTTGAGTAACTATTCTGCTCAAGGCATCTGTCACCACACTTCCTTCTGCCTTTTGACACTTTTCAACCACTATGCCTTCCCACTGCTGAGAATTCTGCTAGAATCCAGCAGCCACTCTTCCTCAGAGTAGCTGCAGCAATTAGTAAGTATCCAGGATATTTACCCCACAGAGGCTGTTATACCGGACTGCCTACAATTACAGAAGAGGAAATAGTCCTTAAAATTCATCTTTCTCCATCACACACCTAGAAATGAGTGACTAGGAAGCAGCTCAAGAGACAAATTTTGGACTCAGACAACAAAAAAAACCCCAAAGCTCCCTCTGAGGACTGGAAAGAGGCACTATAGTTGTGTGATAATTCATACATGATACTACCTACTTTGGAAAATGTGAGATGTACAGCTGGGGACAGTGTTGGATGGCAGTACTGCCGTAGCTCATGTTCATGGGTAACATGTACCAGGCACCACCTGCTCCAAAGATGCTGATCAAACAGAAGAAAAGAGCCTGTAAGTACTTTGTTACAAGCAGGCTGTCTACATGAAACATTTTGCCGCTCTTTAACATCTCACGTAGAATGAAGATAGTCCTTAGCCCAGGAATTAAGCATAAGAAGCAGGCTATTTGTGAGAACCATATGAGCCAATTGCTTAGTATCCCAGATAAAGTTTTTTCTCATCACACTTGCTGAAGTGTTTTGCGGCTCAGGTGATGTAACTCACAACACCAGACTCTCTAGGAATGCCTTTGAGAATGAGCCTAACCTTGACAACCATCATGGGTATGTGCTCACATGCAGTCAGAATATAAAGTAGAACAGCAGAGGAACTGTCAGGACTGTGATCAACAGCGACTATTTTCCTGATCATCATAGTTAGCTTGACTCTAATCTTTTCTGAAGTAGCAATGACTAGTTAACTGCATGAACATACAGAACATTATGTCAGTTGTCTCTCTAATGACATTACTATCAGTTCCCACTCAAAGTTTGCACATTTTAACACCTTTTTTATTGATACATAAATGCAACAGAGTATTAATGCACATGGTCATTTTAAGTATGTGAATAGCCACATTCATGCTGACAGGGACCATGTGATTCACGTCATGTATTCTTCAATGTCTGCATCTTAAGTTGCACGTTAAATTCACGTTTACAGTTGTTTAGTACAGATCACATTACTATATAAATCTACTCTTCTGCTCTTGTCATGGGTTTGCAACGTGGCTTCTTTAAGAAGCAGCTAGTTTTAAGAGTCCAACGAAGTAAATCCCAGCTGGGCTCCCAAGGCCAAACTCCCAAACCCTGTTACTGACAAGGCCGGACAGGCCAATCAGTGCCCGTCACAGGCCTCTGGGAATCACATTTTAGAGAGAGAAAAACACAAACAGCTGCATTTTTCCACCAGAGAAGGGAGTGAGAAGATGTAAGAAACTTTGCAGACACCAAGTTCAGTGAAAGGGGGAGGAGGAGGAGGTGCTGAGAGAAGATTCCCTGTGGCCTATGGAGAATACCACGGTGAAGAAACAGAAGACCCTTGTGTGGTTTTCTATTTCCCAATCCCCTCAATTTCTGTGTCTTATGCTTCAGGGAACTTCTGACTGCAGCAGACTCAGTGCCAAGCTATCACCTGCTCTTGCAAGCAATGGCTTCAGCATCCAGATGCTTCCACCTCTATCAGATAAGCACCTCCACTCTTCCTACATAGACTACCTATACTTTCTTTCTGTAATCATCCTCTCTCTTTCCTAACATTCTAGCTTACTTGCCCCAGTAGCAGAGATATGTTTCTCTTTTTTTAACGTTTTCCCTTCAGTCTCTGTAATCCCTTCCTTCTGGCCTCTCCTCTCCCAGAAATCCATTAGTGAATGAGGCAGAAAGCTTCCTCACAGCTGTGAGCATCCAGTCTTTCATGTTGATGTGAGGCAATTTTTGTCATAAATGTGTAGCAGAGACTGTTGTACTATTCTTTTCTGAAATAATATAGGAGATTGTCTAGGATGGCATACTTACTGCCTCCTGAGGTAAGTAGTCTAGAACCATGATTAACTCCTGTTGATGAATAAAGCAACTGCATATAATCCTCAGAAGTCCAGCCGAGCAGCTCCTTTCTTTGCTGTGACCTTTGATTTCTGTCCACATTCTCATTGTGAAAATGACCACACAGCTATAGTAGCTAATTTCCTTTAACACAGTTTGTTTTTTTTAAAATTTCAAGCCTAGAGGCTAGATTCATAAACCTGCAATTTCTCAGAGATGCTGATCAGGTATCCAAGTGAATTTACAGAAGTGCCTGAAGGGTAAGCATTCCAAAGCACAGCTCAGAGTCCCTAGTCCAACACTATCCCAAGACTTTAAATCCATACACAGATGCTCAGCAGAAGGCTGAGCTGCAGTCTGGAAGCTGTGAAGCCTCTCCACAACACTATACAAACCTGGTACATCACAATTTGATTTGTGTAGTTAGGTCAGAGTTGTCTTTGCCTTTACACATGCTCCCAGTTAACTGGACATGTCATGCTGTTTGTTCAGCAGAACAGTTCTGTTCGAACAGCAGAAATCTCACACCAAAGCATACACTTTAAAGTCCATTCAGGAACTCATAGGGTCTTGTGTGATTTAATAACCATGACTTGAAGATTATCCATTCTCATACCTTTGTGCCCATATTTAGATAAAAAGTAATACTAATATATGTTTAGAAGCAGAATATAAATGAAAATCTTCTCACTGCTTCTAATCAGGGACAACTGTGTCTGTGCCATTTCCACAGCAGCTTGCTTTGAGATAGATACATTCAGAGGCATTTAGGATGGACCAGAGCATTAAAGCAGGAACATCCAGTACACCTATTAGGCTTCAGTTTCTATGATATCACAACCATAAAAATCACAAAAAATACTGTAAAACTGACTTGGTTTTGTGGTCCCAAATCACTGAGATGTTCAAATCAGGTCCCTCAAAAACAAGCCAAATATGAGATAACCACACAACCTTTATAATGCAGAAGTAGTGAAATCAGCATATCCAAAGGTCACTCCTATCTGCCACTCCTAACACACTGAAAACTATCAGTTACCATCAGTTAAAAGATAATTAAGTGAAAGTCATACTATTTACTGCCTTGAAACAGCCAGTTGCCTTCAGTTCTCTGATCTTAAGTGGCCATTTCAGTTATCCCCAAACCATTTGTCTTCCCTGTATCTCATCTAAGTCTACCCTTCCTCAGCTTAAGGCCACTAGCCCTTGCCCTGTCACTACACTCACTGATAAAGAGCCCCTCTCCAGCTTTCCAGTAGGCCCCTTCCAGTACTGGAAGGCTGCTATAAGAGCTCCCTGGAGCCCTCTCTTCTCCTGGCTGAACAAGCCCAACTCTCAGCCTATCTTCATAGATGGGACATGTTCCAGGTCTCTGATCATCTTCTTGGCCCTCCTCTGGACACACCTCAACAGCTCCATGTCTTTCTTGTTCTGGGCACCTCATAGAATAGTACTCTGGGTGGGGGTTTCAGGAAAGCAGAGTAGGAGGAAAGAATCACCTCCCTTGACCTGCTGCTCACATTTCTTTTCATGCACCCCAGGATACAGTTGGCTTTCTGGGCTGCAAGTGTGCATTGCTAGGTCATGTTGAACTTCCCATCAACCAACACACCAAGAACTTCTCCTCAGGGCTGCTCTCAATCCAATTAATAGTACTGTTATATATCAATATTGAATTGTACTTTCTCTCATGATGATGAACTGTCTGTGTCACCCTTTCAAATGGTGACTGAAGCAAATGTGGCAAAGTAACTGCCCAAATTCACCTATAGAAGCAACAAGAGCTTGCAATGGAATCCAGATACCTGGACCAGCACTGTGCCCACAAGGCCACCTGGTGAACTTCCCAATTAAGTCTAGGGCAAATTAAGTTAGAAATTTTCTCTCCTTATGGCTAAGTTCCAGCCATAAAGAGTTATGATAGAAAAACTATCCCAGATTAAAAATTAGTCCCTTTTTGAATAAAAGTTGCTGTTAAAAATAGCCACAAATTCAAAATGTGGGAGTATGGAATGGAGATAGAAATGTGCAGATAGCCAAAGACATCTACAACCCACTGGGGAAATATTTACAGTGTGGCTGAGTTATGCAAGGTATCCCACACTGTCTTGTCTGGTGGAATCATCATTGCACAATTTGTAGTTGGGGTTTACAAAACTGCAGTTCTGACCTTTCCAGAAAGCAAAGCCATTAATCCGCAGTGCTGACTTATTTGCTGCTCCTCTTCCCCTCATGTGATTATTGCTTTGACTCATGAAAAATATTGGTGTAGCTCTTGCATTTTTTCCTTTGCAGTGATACCACAGCTCGACAATTATTTTTGGCTATTTGCCTTTTTAGGTTTCTGGCCTTATTTCAGGCATAATATATATGATGCATCAGCAAAGGGACCACACATTTCCTTATGCTACTTAGGCTGATGGTAAGGCAAGCTCATCTTCTCTGCTAGTCTGGCCTGCTGAGAAATGTAGTGCTAAGAATAAAAGTGATACACGGCATCTACTGGTACTCATGATCCAAGTCTGCTGAATTTTAAATGCTGTAGGGTATAATTTTAGAAGCACTGTAAAGTTGTGCAAAATACACAGTAAGGACCTGCCTCAGAGTTGGCACACTGACTGACCTGCATTACTGCTGAATTTCATGCTGAGCAGTCTTCTGCAGCTTGGGACACTGAGCAACTGTCTCTTTAAAATACCAGTGATCAACACTTTCAAAATAGAGTCCCTTGCATTCTGACCACATTGATCAGAAGCACATTTTAAAAAATAATGATTTGTATCAATCTTGTCTCCTAGGAAGACTTTGAATCAGATGCTTGGGCAAGTGATTTATATTTACCTTCAGATAGCCTTGTGAGGTGGATTACAGTACTTGCACTGTTTTGACAGATGTATAGTGATTTAGAGTTACATAGAAATCCTAGCAGAAAAGGGGTCAGATTCCTTAACATCCTGACTGAGGCCAGAGCACTCATTCCCAGTTACAAGTACCAGAAACAAAAAAAGATGGTGAGTGCAAATTAACACCTTGATTCTCAGCCACATTCACTAGAAGAATTAAATACTGTGTTAGGATCATGCACTCAAAACTCACAACTACAGCTCATATTTGGGCTGAGTCAGTAAAAAACATTTCTGAAAGTTCAAGTGTGCTCACTGAGCATGTCAAGGACTAGCAGGGAGCAGTGTTTCAGAAAACAATCTACTGCACAGCTGTTCACTGTATAACATACAATACCACACGCTGTTATTAGGGAATCAATACATTAGCTTCATGTAATAGTTATATCATGTGGTAGAATTTACAGATTTCATGTCAAACTAAATGGCAGTTAGCACCTCTGCATGTGAAATTAGTTAATCTTCCTCTGAACGTGCCCCTCCAACCTTGGCACAGGTTACTGTTACAACAGTTCAATAAATTGGAAGACAAAACATAAGATTTATCTTTTTAAAAATCAGATTTTTAGAAGCTGTAACTCCATTTCTGTATGTGCAAAAGTAGGCATATGTATGAAGACAAGGACATTATTTACATTATCTTCAGATAATAAGTAGGCACTGAGAATGTGGTCGCTTTACACTGGCTGGAGGCCAGACTCCCACCAAAATCAGTCTGTCACTCCCCTCTTAGCTGGACAGGGGAGAAAAATACATATTGAGAGGCTTTGGAGTCAAGATAAGGACAGGGAGAGATCATTCTTGCAATCAGCATCATGGGCAAAACAGACTCAACACAGAAGAAAGGCAAGAAAACTCTCTAATTTATGACACTACACTACACACACAGAGAAACCAGAGTTGGATAATGAGAAGTACAAACAGCTCTTAAAACACCCCCCCCACACCCTTCCCTTCTTTGCAGACTGAACTTTATTCATGATATTTCTCCTCCCCAGGATGGCACGGGGGAAAGAGGGGAAATAGGGAATGGAGGCTTCAGTCTTCAGTCAGTTTCTCACGAGTTGTTCTCCTTTTTGTGGGGGGCATTTCTCATGCTCTTTCTCTGTGCCAGCATGGGGTCCCACCCACACAAGACAGTCCTCCACTACCTTCTCCACATGAGTACTCTCCCATGGGGTCTCGGCTCTTCACCAACTGCCCCAGCGTAGGTCACTGCTATAAACTCATAGAAAGTCAGTCACAGACAGCTGGCCCCAGCCTGGTCCCCCACAGAGTCACAAGCACCCCCAGCAAACCTGCTCTGGTGTGAGCCTGCATCTCTTTCTCTCTGCCTCTTACCTCTCTACACAAGCTGTAGGTGCTGCCAAGGGCTTGTTCCAATGTAGGTGACAGATTCTTCTATATTCCTCCACCTGCTCCATGGTGGGCTCCTGCCTGGCCCAGGTACCTCTCCATGGGCTACAAGTGGGGTCTCTGTCTTCCATGGGCTTCGGGGAGTTGCCTGCTTCACCATGGTATTCTCCACAGGCCACAGGGAACCTTCTCTTAGTGCCTCCTCCTTCCCCGCTTCACTGACCTTGGTGTCTGCAAAGTTTCTTACATCTTCTCACTCCCTTCTCTGGTGGAAAAATGCAGCTGTTTGTGTTTTTCTCTCTCTAAAATGTGATTCCCAGAGGCCTGTGACCAGCGCTGATTGGCCCGTCCGGCCTTGTCAGTAACAGGGTTTGGGAGTTTGGCCTTGGGAGCCCAGCTGGGATTTACTTCGTTGGACTCTTAAAACTAGCTGCTTCTTAAAGAAGCCACGTTGCAAACCCACCACAGAAAACAAAGACAAGGAGACAGCCTCTGATCAGGAGAGCAAAAGTACAGGAGAGCTGTCTGTAGTGACAGATCACAGAAACAGACATTTCAAAACTGTGTTGGGACAGACAGTATGTTTCCAGGGTTAAATCCGACTTCTGCAGACCTTAAAATGGCAATGTTTTGGTAAGGTTAGCATTTCATTCTTCTTCTAAGATCACCTTCTTGCAAATTTCTTCTTACCAAGTTTTATACAGAGAGGAATCTAGTGACCTATGTGAATTTGGTTCCCAGTTTGTATCATTGTGAAAGAATACAAACTTTTTCACCTACATTTCTTCCTGCTGCTTCATGGGAACACTGAATAAGCTATATATATTGGGATCAGTTACATTCCATAACAGTCTAATTGTTACAGAAAAGGCTGGGAACACATTCAAGCAGACTGAGATATTGTTAAAATTTTTCTTTTAAACAGAAAAAAAGCAATCTATAAAAAATTTCTTTGCAGGTTACATATTCAGATTCCCTTCACAAAATCTCTCTAGTTTGAGAGGAAACGAAACATTCCAGCATGGTTCAGCTCTTACAGGAAATTTGATTTTTTTATTAATACTGGATCATTCTCAGGTCATTTGCATATACCCTTGAGTAACTGAATGATGTTCTACCAGTAAGTAAACTACAGTAAAAGCATTAATTTACACATACTCATAGATAGCACTATAAAGGCTTAAAGCAGTTACTGCCTACAGCTGTTCACTCTGTTGCTTTTCCTGAGGTTGCTCCTGTAGAAGGGACAGTTTGACAGAACATACAACCTCCAGCTGGTTGCTATTCACAGTTCAGTAAACTCAACTGAAGTTAGCTGTAATTTATTCTCTAGTAGAGACACATATTTTCAAGTTCTTGTAGATTCTTCCCTTACTTTACTAATCTTTGTAGGCTTATTTTATATCTTTCAAATGCATGTCTACTACAGACACTTTGTATATGAAGCTTTCAAAGAATGTCTATTATATTTGAGTACCGCTACAGAAACATTCATAAGTAAACATGAAATAAAGCAGGAATTATAATGCTAAATGAAGTAAACCAAACTAAAACTCTTCACTGACCTTTCTGGAAGAAAAAGAAGTCTTGATACTGTTGAAATAGCTTTTCACTTATGCAGACCATTCTTCATTTCTGTAGTACAAACAGATGTTAAGAGGGGTTAGAGTTTTTATACCTTCCCATCAGGCACCGATAGGCCTTAAATACCCTGAGAAGCAGCACCCGAACTGTTTTGCCTGTAAACTCATCCCTACAAGTGCTATATGAGTTCTGAGTTTCACTCAGGCCTCGTTTGTGCTGCCAGCAGTGATAGGAGCTGCTGTTATCTGCAGGATGAGCAGATAGCAGCAGCAGATAGGGCTGCATTTTCACTGACCAGTCCCCAGCACTGTTGGGACAGGACTGGTTTCTGCTGCCATATGACCACCAAGCAAGGTAAGTTAACATGTCAACTCAGAGACTGGCCTGCGAAGGCCAGAGAGTAAGTTATTCTTGTCAGGGATGTGCTGGGTACCTGCTCAGGCAGGACTGGGTGCACAGGCCTAAACCCACCTGTGAGTTGTCCTATGTTGCTGGCAAGTCCACACCTTGACTACTCCGTTCAGTTCTGGGCCCCTCACTACAGATTGGACACAGAGGCCCTGGAGAGGGTCCAGAGGAGGGTGATGAGGCTGGTGAATGGGCTAGAGAACAAACATTGTGAGGAGCATGTGAGGGAACTGGGGCTGTTTAGTCCGGAGGAGACTGAGAGGAGACCTTATCGCTGCCTACAGTTACCTGAAAGGAGGTTGTAGAGAGGTGGGCAATGGTCTCTTCAGCTAAGTGAAAAATGATAGAACAAGGGAAAATGGCCTCAAACTGTGCCGGGGCAGATTCAGACTAGATGTTAGGAAGAAATTCTTCACTGAAAGAGCTGTTGGGATGTGGCACAGGCTTCCCAAGGAGGTGGTTGAGTCACCATCCTGGGTGTATTTAAAAGACTGGTAGATGGAATATGAATTAGGAGTACAGGTATGGTTGGACTCAGTAATAATTGTTTTTTTCCAACCTACTCATTCTGTGATTCTGTGAAAGCCTTTACCTCATCAGACGCAGAGGTGGTACCCAGTATGTTGGGAATAGGGAACCAGGACGAAGGGATTATTGTGTAAGAAAACAGGTACGGGTTTAAACCCGAGTCCTGCAAGGAGCTAATGATCGGTGTTGCTGAACAAGATGGGTTGGTGTGTGCCTCCCTCCTTGCTCCCTTACCCCGCCACCGCACTGTCCTTGAGTTCAGTACGAGCGCTGTAATTAGTCCCTGGTGCGCCTGACTGGGGCAGTTCTCCCACACACCTC
>VXBZ01007165.1:451577-492379 GCA_013399135.1 Heliornis fulica
GAGGAGCTGTCCTTCAGGCCGGCGGACCCCTGCGCCCCTCGGAGTAGAGGGGACCGCTTGGCCCGGGTCCCAGGCGGCGGTGGTCCCGGCAACCCCCTTTCGCACTTGGGGGTACCCACAGAGCTTGAATACAAGCCAGGTGGTGCCGCCGGTGGTCCGTGCCTCGGTGGTCCTGGTGACTGCCAGCTGAGCTGTATGGGGATGAAGATGCGGCTCCGGGCACGGGAAATGTCTCTCACTGAGAAGTACCAGCGCATGTAGCGTGCGTACGGATTTTTCTGATGTGACACACAGGTTTGCTGCCTGCTCTCCAGCTCCCTCCGTGTTGTGCTCCCGAGGCGGCCGCCCAGATCCTTCTGGGAGAACATGTGCCCAAAGTACGTTATTGCTGCGCTGCCTGCATTGCCAGAAATACCTCCGGTTAGCAGCATAAAGTGTGCATTTCTCCAGTAAATGCCACCCTTTGGCTATGTTATACCATTCAGGTGTCTGCTTTTTATACCATGTTTCTTGATATATCCTCCTCGCCATTTCCAAGCAAACACATTTAGGCTGAATTAACACAGATGAAACACTGTCTTGCAAAGAGTTGGACAATATGATAGGTTTGCAACCCTCCTGATAAAACAAGATAAGCTTTTTTAGTAAGCACATTCTTGAGTGAATTTTTTTCCTGCCAATAAGATGATCACTTTCTAGAAAAGTCAAAGCCCACTGGAGATACCAGATGTTATCCTTGTAAATACCCTTGTAAAATGATGTTTCAGTATGATAGGTTTCTGACTTGCTTATTTGTTGTATGTATGACTAACATTTCTCTGTTTCTTGGCGTGTAGCTTCAAGCATGCACACATTTACTACAATGCAGCATCTATTGTATCTATTATGCTATCATTTCTCCAGCGGTTTCAATTAATTGTCTTCACATTTCTTTTGGTGTTTCATTTTCAGTGATGCTGTTAAAGACTGAGTAGAGTTTGATAGATGCATACATTAGGTAAGGCATATTATGCAGTTGGTTGGCCCCCAAAATATTAGGATTGGAAGCAGACAGCTACAGCTTTACCATTCCTTAAAAACTGTTTTCTTAAAGATTTATAGCATGCAGCAAGAACATGATTTAATTATTTCAATTTTAAGATTTCATTTTCACAAATCTGTGTTCATGGTGTTCCTGTGTTAATATAGCACCCCCACTTCATATTGGTGGATAGTTAGGTACCCTCAGCTAACTTCATTTCCAGCAACCAAGCCAGTATAACAAATACGTCAGCTGACAATAGCTTAGTTTTGATGGTTATACAGTTGGCTGTGGGAGGTCAGCTTGCACAACCATATTTAATTTGCTATCATTTTGTGAGTATAGAAACATCATGTTTTGTCTCTTGGAGCCTCAGATGAAGCTGGTGACAGGGAGCTGTCTGCTTACAAAGTTAATGGCAGTGCTTAGTACAACAGGATTTGCTAACAGTCAGCAGTGGAAGATGGAAAAGGAACTGGGGAACCAAAACTGAAGTTCCAGTGTTGTGTGCAGGAGCTGGAAGAACTTAAGATGGAAACAGGAAAGAGAATACTCAGGTCTTGAGGAATCTGATGTCCTTGTCATGGGAATAGACTCTAAACAATAATAATGTCTGCAAGCTCCACCTTTAGGTGGCCTGAAGTCTACTGGTACCCTTGGAACTCATTAGAAACAGCTGATTCTGTGTGACCTAAAGCTTATGCCTTATTTAGGGACTCTGAATCAATTATCAAAGGGGTCTGCTGACTAGGGACAGGCATGTCAGTAGAAATTAGGCTGCCCTAATATGGTTTCTATTGATTTAGCTAAGGTCAAGCAGGAAGTCTGTAGCAAAGCCAGAAATTGAATCCAGAACCTCAAGGTCCTCTACATTACCTTAACTACAGCTTCATCTTCTTGTGGCTCAGTAGCATTGACAAAGACTTTGCTGGAGCTAACTGGAAATTTCATTACATTGCTATAATCTAAAAAGTAGGTTTACAAAACAGATTCCATGCACAAAATAAAATCATTTGAGTTTAAATACTTTGGCATTTTTTTGTAGTCTTTAAAGGTAAAACATGGTTAGGACCACTTAGCTAGTTCTTGTTAAAAATACTGTTGAGGTTTTGTTTAGATGCACTTCCTTAAGAACAGAGTTTTAGGAAAAGAAAAATCCATCAATGACAGATTCAGTGGACAATGTTTCTGTTGTTCTTTGGGAAATCAGTTTTGTTCGGTGTTCCACCAGCTCTCCCATCTGCTCAAACAGTGGACAACACACAAACAAGCCCTTCTAGATGTGTGAGAGGCCAGTTTCTAGTCCTTACTGAGCCCTGTGCTACCATCAGATAACAGAAGGCCTCATCAGTAGCTGTTGACCATATGTTGGCTTATCTGGCAAAGAAAATACACAAGTGGCTCATAGAGTCAGGACTGCTTTAGTAATGCTAGGGACTGATGAAGTAGTTTATATGCTGTTTTGAAGACATACTCCATGAGACTAGTCGACACAGCTCTAAATGTGAAATGAATATGGTGTTTGGAAATAGGTACAGGTATTGGTAAATTGGGAGTGACCCAGGAAAAAGCTGATCCAATAATAGTGGAAAATTGAATGTGCCAGTGGCCTTACTGGGAATAATGTAATAAGCTTAATGGAAAATGAATCTGCTTTAAGGTGATTTCCACTGATGGAAGCCTAAGTAATGATGCTCCTTATATCTTTAATTATTCTTAACACCTGTTTCCAATCAATGGTAACAGCTTTAGGGAGCTGCTGGACTAGGAGCTTATGCCTAAAACCCAGAGACTCATTTAGACATGTAAAGAGGTGAATTTGCTTCTGTGCTTATGTATATATTAGAACAGTAATTACAGAAAACCTTTTTATCATGCATAATTAAAAATAATGTGTAATACTGCTCTTGAAGAAATGAAGTTTTGTGTAACTTTCTAGTATGGAATAGACAGGCTGAATAAGGGACACTTAGCAGGTTGAATGGGGGACACTCCATCAGGAGTAGGGAAGTGATTGTCCCATTGTACTCAGCTCTGGTGATGCCGCACCTCGAGTGCTGTTGTGCAGTTTGGGACCCCTCACTATGAGAAGATGTTGAGATGCTGGAGTGTGTCCAGAGAAGGACAAAGAAGCTGGTGAAAGGTCTGGAGCACAGGTCCCACGAGGAGCGGCTGAGGGAGCTGGGGCTTTTCAGTCTGGAGAAAAGGAGGCTGAGGGGAGACCTTATCACTCTCTACAAGTACCTGCAAGGAGGGTGCAGTGAGGTGGGGGGTCTGTCCCTTCTCTCGGGTAACAAGCAATAGGATGAGAGGAAATAGTTATAAACTGGACTAGGGGAGATTTAGGTTAGATATCAGGAAGAATTTCTTTACTACAAGGGATGTTCGGCATTGGAACAGGCTGCCCAGGGAAGCGGTGGCATCGCCATCCCTGGAGGTATTTAAAAGGTGAAGAGGTGATGTGCTGAAGGACATGATCTAGAGGTGGACTAGGCAGGGTTGGGCTGTGGTTGGACTCAATGATCTTAAAGGTCTCTTCCAGCCCAAGTGATTCTGTGGTTCTGAGATTTACAGTGGCTGCCAATGTGAAATGTAATACCATTCTATGTAGCATTAAGTAATTAGAGCTCACATAAGATTGCTTCACAGGTAAGATACAATGCAATTTTCATAGGAAGCACTGTGCCTCTGTCATGGCTGTTCTTGAACCCTGTCATACTGTGGTCTTTTTGTACCCTACTTGAAAAATAAAATTCTTCTCTATGAGCTTAAACTATAGAATTAATGAATAAGCAGATTTTTTTTTCATGGTATTCCTTCAGTCACTGTGTCATGAGCTAGATTAGCTGTCTATTAAGGTCAGTTATTTCAGTGGAATTAATTCAGTCCCTAAAGTATTGAGTCCAGGTTGATTTAATATTTTGCTATGTCTTGTAATGCTAACCCCTGAGTGTACATAATCTGCCCATTTGCTTTACTCCTAAGTGGTGTGCGATAGCTCGCTTAATACCATCTTGTATCTGTTTTGAATGAATGTGCATTTTGCATTCTTGGGTCAAAGCCCACAAATTAATGCCTTTTGCAAAATTGGTAATTTGAGAAAGTGAGCTGTTTACATTAATAATAAAGCAGTCTCTCCCATGTTGGTTATTTTGACAAATAATTTTCTGGAGTTCTATGTGGGAAAATATCAGTTATTGGGCAAACATTGGCTTCAAGTCCAGAATTCTTGCATAGCTCCAGGCAGCAGGATAGAAGAGCAAGTGCTGGATATGGTCTTCACATGTCTGGAGGTATTGGTTTTTGGTTGTTTATTTTTATAACCAGCATTTTTAATTTCATTTTAAATGCTAGGTTTTTATAACTACCCATTATCTTGTAGGAAATGTGATGACTGACTCTGGGCGTTTGGCCTAATGAAGCACTGTTTTGCAGATCAGTTCAAGGGCAGTTTTCCTGTGTGTACATGCACTGAATTCTGCTTTTTTCAGTTCTTTAACACTTACCTCTGTCATTGTGTGCAATCAGCTCGAGAAAGTTAAATTGAACTGTTCATTCTTTGCTTAAAAAGTTCTCTATATTGTATATAGAAGGTCATGCTCCTCAATGTATCTGCTGGTAAAGTGCATTGCATGCATTGTTTCTGTCTCCTCCTGATGTATGTGCCTTTCCCACTTCATACATACCACTCCTTTATCCTCTTATATCTCCAGCTTTTCTGAATCCAACACCTCTTCTTTCTGGGATACCAGAGAGTCCCAGCCCCTTCCCTAGCTGATGGCAAGAGCTCTGTTCATAGTTTTGTCATTCCCCTTTCTCTGCTACATGTCAGGGGCTCTGTCTGCATTCTTCCATGGTGCATTTTCCTTGTACTATAATTCCTGCTAATCTTTCCATGGCATGCATGCTGGCTGCCCAAGGGTTTTCTTCTGTTATGGGGAAACTGTTTGATCCATTGACCATTACTACAGTGACAATCACAGCTGCTGGACTGTGAACCATATATAGAGAGTAGAGTGTAAATCTGTTTTCTTGGTTGATTCTTCACTAAAACTAAGACAAAACTAAGCTCATCAACAGCTTCAATCCTCGCACTCAAAAATTACTTCAGAGGGAGGTTTGAACCATTGGGGATGTAGACACATGTAGTTCTGATTTGTGAAATTGGTTTAAAGATTTCTTACCTCTGGCCTTTTCTTCCCCTACACCTTCCAGTCAGTCTTAGCTGTCGGTGGGGTTGTATTATAAATACATATTGGCAAAATGTCTTTATTTAAGAAGTACACTGTAAAGAAAATGTACCAAATGACCATGCCTTGTGTGAAATCTGGCTTGCTTTGTTTTGTGCAATCCTGCCCTTCACATTTTCCTCAGACCATAAAAATCTCTCGGTGGGGATGTTATACTTACCAGTAAGATTGGCTTCTGGTTCTTTAAGCATTAGTGTATGGCGCAGTAATGCTGTTATTGCTCAATATAAAGAGTGTTACTGCTTGACTAAGATTACATGGCTACACATGACCTAGGCTTGCAGGAGCATTCTGTGGTCTGTGGACATTTAACCTGTCAGCTGACATCAGCGGTTACCTGCCATAGCAATCTGTGAGTAGCTGATGCAGAGCTATGTCAGTTCAGTATTATGTCAGGGAGTTACTGTACCCATGTCCTCTGTTACCTGCCTGTAAGCATACCCCCATTATGGCTTGGTAAATTGTATTTTTTCAGTGCTGTGGTTTGCTGCCTAACTAATTAATATGGGCTAGTATCCTCTGCGTGATGTGACAGACTGATAGGCCTGAGCACAGGGAATGGGATTCTTCCCACCTACCCAGATATGCGTGGGTCCAGCACTGCTGACAGTCAGTCCTGATTTGTGAGGTCATGACTGTGCGGAGAATCAGGCTGAGAGGTTGCCCAAGGATGTGCCCGGGCTGTGGGAGTTTCTAGCCTGGGAGCTGTCAGACACAATGTTGTGAGGCAGATGTGGTGGATTGCAGAGCTTCACCCTGGTAATGACAAGTCTGAGGTGGCCTTATGCCATTGTAGCTAAGGCTTCATGGGAGCACAAACATGGATGTTTGTGTTAAATTAGTTGTCTTGCCTTGATTTCCAGTGTTCATATATAGAACTCCTCCTGAGAGTTTTGTTGGTAGCAACAGTTTTGCAGTTGCAGAAGAGATTCTGCTGTTCTGGATTTATAGTCCTGTTCTCTTTGCAGGATTTTGATGGCTTGAGCTTAGTCCACTTTCATTTAAACAATGAACACAAATGTTAACTGGAATGAGGCATGCCTTAAGAAATCATGAGGTTGACTTAAAAATCAAGAGATTTTTACACAAAATACGTTTGGGATTCTTTTCCTTTGACCTCTGTTTTTTGAAGCAGTGTTTTGCACAGGCACGGGCTCCTCCCTGTGACATGGAATGACAGGAGACCTCTCTTTTCATTAATGTGGATAAGCAACTTAGCCAGTGTCTTTAAAATCAGAATATGGTATTTACTTTTTCTCTTTTACAATAGCATCACAGTTACTTGGCTTCTCTATCTGAAGTAATTTATAAAGCTCAGATACCATTATATTTTAACTTAGTATGAAGGTGCATCAGTTCTCATACATCTGGCTGGAAAAAATGGACTTATCTAACAGAAAGGGAATGACAAACTGCACTGGGTGATAGATAGTGTTTTGTGAGCAGTCATTTTAGGGACTGATGTGCAGTGTCAATACTTGAATCTGATGCTCTTGCTGATTACAGTCCTATTCTTTCCATCAATTAGAAGAATGCTCTTCTGCCTAAACTCACTCCAGTGAGGACCAGTGTTTGTGGGGGTCAGAGCCACTGGGTTCCCTGTTCCTGTGCTTTGAAAGTCCTTTTGAAATCAGTCTGTCATTTGTTTTAATGATGTATAGCTGAAAATACTGATGAAGTCTTAAATACATCTAGGTAAAGAAATGCTAAATAAAACCAGTGGAAAATAAGTAATTTAAGACAGCGTTAAGTTGCCACTGATGCATTTGACTTGGATTTCAACGGTGGTAGGATTGAATAGGTCCTTATGTGCCTCGAACAGTAAATAAAGGTGAGGAAGAAAAATGTGTTGGTAAGGAAAACTTGTTTTGTTATCTAGCTAGAGGTGTTTCTCATGTTTATTTTATCAAACCAGGGAAGAGACTTACTGGAGGCAGAACAAATGGTTCAGTAGTGAAAGAATTCTTCAGCTACCAAATAGGTTTCGCTGGGTGTTTTGCAAATGCAGGGTAATTGCTTCCCTGCTGTGAGGTACTGCAAAACTCAAGCAGCTTGCATTTTGAAAGCAAGCTGGGGGGGGGGGGGGGGGTGGGGGGCAAAAAAAAAGTTTTACCCTATGTAAAAAGCATATTATGTACCTGTGAAATCACTGATAATTGGATTAGATTATAAAGAATTAGAAAATAATGTGCTTGATACCAACAGACATTCTCATTTCAGGTTAATACTCATATTTCATAGTGAAGCTATTAATGAAAGGAAGAAAAATGCTCAAACATTGAACTGAATTAGATTAAAGCACACATCATTTTTCATTCTTATTATGCAGTCTTCTATTAAATGTCATAATCACCCTTTCCTGAAGAGAAGGAGCAGCTCCCTGCATTGCCCCGTCAGTGCTGCTTTAGAAGCGATGCAGAGTTTGGTACACTGGGCAGGTGATACAACTGTTTGGCTAGATATGGTGACCTTGGAAAATTCATATATTTATGTCTGCATTTGCCAGTGGAGGCATATGGATGTTTTCTTTACCATAATTTTCCACTTACAATAACAAGAAATTATCTTGAACAAAGGTTGTCACATACTTCTGTAGAGAAACTAGAAAATTATGGATCTGAAAACAGGATTAAGTATCCAAGTATTAAAACTGAGCACACAATAGTGCTAGTATGTAGGAATGTGTTTTTTTCCTCTTGGCTGGAGGAAGCAGTGAACAGAGGATTAATAGGATGAAACATGCAGCATCTCATCACTTTTTTATTCAGAGTTTCTGTAACACCTTGGAGAATCCAGGAAGGTGGGGCACAAGACCTGAAATGATGATTCCATATACCAAAGTCTCTTACAGACTCTTACAAAAGAAATAAATCATTTATGTCATGTGTTGAGCCTATAATATATTGCAGGTTCAGAAGCAAGAGTGTTTTGCTGTGTGTGCTCACAGGCAAGACAATATGGAAGAGGAAATGGTTCGCTGTTACAACATCTCAGCCAAATTGGACTGTAGGCTTAGGAAAGCCGCTGTGAAGGGAGTGAAGGGGCAGTGAGCAACATCAGAAAGGAGCGTATGAGAGGATTAAGAGTCTGGAGGGGAGGTTTAGGTAGTTAAGTATGAGGCAGTGGCTGAGATAGTAAAGAATATAAAGTAAAAGGAAGAGCACTAGAGAAACAACTGAGGAGGGATTTTTGTCTCTAGATGCCAAAAAATATAATTTTAAAATATGTAAGCTAATTTCATATGTTTTTACCCACCTGTGGTTTATAGTGCAAGATGGGCAATGTGGGCTAGTGGAGGGTGTCCCTGTCCATGTCAGGGGATTGGAAGTAGATGGGATTTGAGGTCCCTTCCAACCCAAATCAGTCTGTGAGTCTTATGTTGTGAAGGCCATAATCCCTTTTAAGAATGCAAGTTCTAGGTTATGTCTAATGACATTAGATAACCATATGGGATATAAACAGTGGTGCAGAATTAGCCATCCACTGCCTGAGTAAGAAATTAATCCAAGCCAACAGAATGAGACAAGCATGAAGCAGGTGGGATGAGAAACATGTTCAGAAGACACACACTAACTATACATGCAGCAGCCCAGATTTGGCAGTATATTTGCTGTTTTGCAGTATCCTGTTGATTCAAAGCAGTCATAAACCCAGGTTAACCATCCAGTTAAAAGCCTGTTTACTGCTGATCAGGGTTGCCACAGTAGCACAGAACAGCTACAGGAATTTCTAAAATTGGATTGCTTTATGCATATATAGCTGAAGTGCACATTAATAATGATCAGTGTCAGTGCTACTGTTGGATCACCAGTGCTTTGTATCAGAAATAGTCTTCTCTTCAAGGATTTTGCTGCAATGCTGAGAAGTCATCGTGATATGGGTTGGTTGATCCCCTCATATTCCAAATTTCATCTGTTTCCATATCTAATTGTCAAGAGCAGCAGTAGAAAGAAATGGCCACAGTTTGCAATTCAGCAGACAGAATTCAGTGCTAAACAGGAATGGGGGTGTAGGTACCTTGGAATGAATGGTTTTGCTTAGGGCAGCAGTAATTTGAGGGGGATTCTGTTTGGGACAAAAAGCTTTACTCACTGCCTTTAGAAAACCTATAGCTGACTAATCAGACTGTGTAGTTTTATGCGTGTAGGGGAAATAATGTTTCTTGAAATTCTGAAACAAAAATGTGCTGAGCTTTTTGGTATGTTTAAATCTTACCTGCAGTGGTTTCACATTATAATATTGGTGTGTTCCTGCCTTGCAACTTAACCACCTAATATATGCAAATGCACATTAATGTGTAGGCAGGATTTGCCTAACAATTTTTCTGGAAGGACTGAAACTGAGACAGAATTACATTTTGAGTAGTGACAGATGTTCCCTGAAATACATTTAACTATGGGGAGAGGAACATTTTCATAACCAAGGTATGAGAACTACCTCAACACAAGTTTCTGCTGTGAATGCCTCATTGTCTCCTGCCTTCTGGTCTGATTTCAGTCAGCAGAGCTCACTCTGCATTTAGCCACAAACCATACTGCAACTCTGTGGAACAGCACACAGAAACTATTATAGTTGTCCTAGAAATCAGTGGCACTAAGGGTAACTATGCACTTGCCTTCAGTATAGTGAAGTCCTTGAGAGTGATTTAAAAAAAAAAAACCAGTGGCTTGTCATTACAGCAAAGCTCTCTTCTGCGTTGTTATATCCTTGGTGCAGTGCTGTGACCTGTATGGTGGCCAAGAAGGCCACTGGGATCCTGGGTTGCATTAAGAGGGCTGTTGATCCACTGCATACCCAGTCTTTGCTGCAGTGCATGTGAGGATGTTATGGTTTATCAAGAGGGATAGAAAAGCAATGCTTTTTGCCCCAGCTGTCCTCAGCAACAGGCCTCTGCCTTGTGGACCCCTGCCTGTTGGGATGGATTGGGGTAGCCACAGGTTAGATGCAATGGCTGGGGAGCCTGCAACTCAAGTTACTTTTTCTTCTGGTCTTAGAAAGTTTAAAGTAGACAACATAGACAATCCAGTTAGCTGCTTCACCATTGCTACGCTAGCAAACCTCCGTGTGACAGAGGGTCTGACAGGCTGTCATCCATACCATTTCCTTGCCAGCAGTTCCCTGACAGTTTTGTTTCCCACCCTGCTCCTCTCCAGACACTGCTCTTCCCAGCATGGTGTGAGCCATAGGTGGATAGGTGGAGCCAGGGACTGCCGGGGTCCTTTAGTTGCATGCAAGCCGAGAATGACTGGACGCACCAATATGATGCAGAATCATTCCACTTTATTAGCAAACTCCGTGACATTATATAGGAAACCATTTCCATACACCCACCACACACGCATCACAAGCTAAGCTGATTGGCTACCTTATCTTCTATAGCTACACCCCTATTCAGACAGGTATCCTCCTTTCTTGGAACTTCCCCAACTTAGTTGCCACATCAGCAACTTCCCTCGTTCACTGACCTTGGTTACTGCTGCCTGACTGCCCACACCAAGTATATCTCAGACAAAGCTGCTCGGGCCCCAGCAAGGGACAGTCTCCAGGAAGCTATGGATGAAGCTTCCTTGCTTTGGGAAGTTATCTCTCTGGATGTGAGTGTGCCTGTCCCACCTGTACTGCCAGAGAACAGGCCCCAGTGTGTTTTACACACTAGTGTTGCTCCAGGATTTGTATCCAGTGTGCAGAAAAGTGTCAGTAGGTCTTTTTCTTCAAGCTGCTTCTGTCTGTGTTAGGTGTGAAACATACTGTGTGTCCTGCCTAGACTGTAAGGAATGTTGGGGATGCCTCAGCAGTCAGTGATGCGCTGTGGTTGATTGTGAGCCTTTCACCCTGCTCTCTATTGAGTTAGGACTTGGGCCACTTGTTAAAAATATTATTAATGCATTAGCTGAAAAGAATGCTGTTTTATAACCAGTTTCTTAAAGCAGTGCTTTAGGATAATGTGTTGTGTAGTAGCAATTATATTATGGATGATACATGTGAGTAAACAGTTCAGTAGCAACTTTTTTACTGACTGTAAAGTACATTTTAGTCTTAAATAGAATACAGTTTTCATAATTTGCTGTTTGTAGTCTGTGGTACAGCACATTTGAAACACAGGTCAGACCTTTTGGACCCATTTCTCTGTTCTCTGATGTAAATATAGGGAAAGACAAGCAGAATTTAGCCATTGTTTTAAAAGCCAATAGCTGTAGGAAAAAAACCAAGCTGATTAATGTCTAAAAGCCAGGACCCTACTTTCTGACTATTACTGGAAATCATTAAGCTAAAACTTGTTTTAAGTTTGAACTTATTTAAACTGTTGCCATCCTTGTGTTCCACAGATTCCCTTGGCCAGTTACTATTGAACTTAGTCTCATTTAGGCCATGTAAAAGGGGCATTAATCTGAGTAGGTGAGTATTCAGTCCTTTCTGAAAATTTGGCCCTGTAATACATATTTAATCCGGCAGTCAAAAACATTGGCTATGTAAAATCACAATTGCAGCCTTTATTTTTTAATTCTGAGTCTCATGTAGGAACAGAAGAATTGGAAAATATCAAGGTATATAAATTATTTAGATTGTTAAAATTCTAATTGATTATGAAAATCCTTATTCTTAAGCCAGTTGGAATTCCAAGATATAGAACCAAAACATAGGGATGTCAAGATGAGATATTTTTATGGTTTTTGATACTGTTTTCTTCTCATGGAAAACCGCAGTTTTCCGTCCATTACTGTAGGGTGACAATGAATCTGCCATACTTACCTTCACATACACACTGAAATTGGTGGAAGGTGAATGAACTTGCAGACAATTACACAAACTGTGTGGCAAACCGCTTTGCAGCGCTTGCTAGGCCAATCTGACAGCTTCAGCACTTGTATCTACTGATACATGAGTCATGATGGGTCCATTGCATTGCATTAGCTGAAACTTGATCAAGCATTGGTAGCCCAAAGTGCAACTCACTGAGAGAGGTAGAAGACCATTAAGAATAATGCTATTTCTTTATTTGCCATTCAGAGGGACCTTGACAAGTATGAGTGGTGGCTCTGTGTGAACTGTGTGAAGTTCAACAAGGCCAAGTGCAAGGTTCTGCACATGGGTTGGTGCAATCTCAAGCACAACTACAGACTGGGTGAAGAAGGGATTGAGAGCAGCCCTGAGGAGGACTTGGGGTTGTTGATTGATGAAAGGCTCAATGTGATCCAGGAGTGTGTGCTTGCAGCCCAGAAAGCCAACTGTATTCTGAGCTGCATCAGAAGAAGCATGACCAGCAGGTCAAGGGAGGTGATTCAGCCCCTCTACTCCATTCTTGTGAGACACCACCTGGAGTACTGTATCCAGCTCTGAAGTCCCTCATACAAGAAAGGTATTGAACTCTTGGAGTGAGTCCAGAGGAGGACCGTTTTGATGATCAGAGGGCTGGAGCACCTCTCCTTTGTGAAGACAGACTGAGAGTTTGGCTTGTTGAGCCTGGAGAAGAGAAGGCTCTGGAGAGATCTTATTGCAGCCTGCCAGTACCTGAAGGGGCCTATAGAAAGGCTTGAGAGGGGCTGTTTACAAAGGTGTGGAGTGATAGGACCAAAGGGTGGTGGCTTTAAGCTTAAAGAGGGTAGATACAGATTAGACACTAGGAAGAAATTCATCCCTGTGAGTATGGTAAGGCACTGGAACAGGTTTCCCGGAGAAGCTGTGAGTGCTTCCTCCCTGGCAACGTTCAAGTCCAGCCTGGATGGGACTTTGACAGAATGACTACTAACATTCTGTGATTCTGTGATTCCAGTACCTGAAGGGGCCCTTACGAGTGATGGAGAGGGGCTGCTTGCAAGGGCAGGTAGTGATAGGAAAATGGGATAATGACCTTAAATTGAAGGGAGGGTAGATTTAGATAAGGAAGGAATTCTTTGCTATGAGGGTGGTGAGGCACTGGAACAGGTTTCCCGGAGAAGCTGTGAGTGCTTCCTCCCTGGCAACGTTCAAGTCCAGCCTGGATGGGACTTTGACAGAATGACTACTAACATTCTGTGATTCTGTGATTCCAGTACCTGAAGGGGCCCTTACGAGTGATGGAGAGGGGCTGCTTGCAAGGGCAGGTAGTGATAGGAAAATGGGATAATGACCTTAAATTGAAGGGAGGGTAGATTTAGATAAGGAAGGAATTCTTTGCTATGAGGGTGGTGAGGCACTGGAACAGGTTGCCCAGAGAGGCTGTGGCTGCCTCCTCCCTTGCAGTGTTCAAGACCAGGTTGGATGGAGCTTTGGGCAACCTGGTCTTATGGAGAGTGTCCCTGCTAGTGGGCAGCTCATGAGGCTGAATACCCAGGGAACATCTACCTCACTATTGAAGACTGAGGCAAAGAAGGAGTTAAGTACCTCAGTCTTGTCCTCATCCCTTGTCACTGTTCCCACTGCATCCAGTAAGGGCTGGAGATTCTGATCATACTTTTACTATTTCAGTATCTATAGGAAGATTTTTTTACTATCTTTCACAGAACTGGCTAGTCTGAGTTCTGGTTGGGCTTCAGCCCTTCTGACTTTCTCTCTACATAATATTGCTTCCTTCCTGTGGTCATCCCAAGACACCTGCCCCTTATTCCAAAGCTATTAGACTTTCCTCTTCTTTCTGATGTCCACCCAGATCTGGCAACACAGCCAAGCTGGTTTTCTTCCTTGCTGGCTCCTTTCCCAGCACACAGGGACAGCCTGTTGTTGTGCCTCCAGGAGTTCTTTTTGAAGAGCATCTAGCCCTCCTGGGCTCCTTTGCCCTCAAGGGCTGTCTCCCATGGAACTTTGGGAAACCTGATCTAGTGGAGGGTGAACCTGCCCGTGGGCTCTGAGGTCCCTTCCAACCCAGACCATTCTATGTTTCTATTTTTCCAGTGCTTTCCAAACAAGAGGTGAGTAAAGATTTATCAAAGATTTTTTCCATCCTTTGAGCTGCAGGGTTTTTCCATGTTAGCTGATAAGGAGGGGAGAAGGTTGAAATAACATTAGAAATTTCACAGCAAATTTTCTGGTTTTATATCTGTCACTTTGAACAAGTGTATGATGAGGTTGTGTGGCTGCATGGGAGTGTGCCAGTGGCGAGAAAGTAGTGAGGGAAGCTGGAGAACAGCTGCACTGAAGAAGAGTTCTCACTCCTACAAAGACTAAATTCAATACCAAAGGCATCTCATGCATAGAAATAGCTGTGGTGTTTCAGAGTTTGGGCTATATTGCTATGCTGTCTGGTTGCTGCTGCAGTAGTTACTGATAAGCAGAGGCAGTATGGCCATGAACTGACTTTGCTATTGCTGCTGAGGCATTTACCATGAAAAAGTGTAGAAATGACAAGTTCCCATTCCTTTTAGGGCAGCTGTAGGGGTGATAGGACTCCAAGTCCTGATATCTGTGCATTGCTAACCATCAGTGGAAAAGGGCAGTGCAGCAGAGCCACTATGCATTCAAACTGCTGTGACTTGGGCTGGTTTCTGCATGCTCTTAGGCAGAGTAGAAATGCAGATTCACAGATAATTTTAAAGGATCTCATAAAACCCTGCAGATTCTGTCAGTAATTTATCAGTGCTGTTCCCCATCCCATCTTATTGCAGATATTGTGTGATAAAACTGGAACAATGTCTTCTCCTGAGGTATTATGCTGACACAACAGAAGAGCATTTCTCAGGTACAGTTTGTACACTGAAGTTTCTCAGACACTGACTGGCTCCATTTTACATGGAATTGGATAAGCATAAATGAATTTCACATGTTTCAGCAGTATGAGCTTGGAGGAAGCAGGGCCAGCAGTCTTCCTCCAGGACAAAATGTGGATCTGCTGCAGCTGGAAGAAGGGTAGAATTGATGGGTACTTAGGAGTGTTTCAGTTGGTGCCTCATGCCAAAGACTGACATGTTAATCTTGTCAGTGACTGTTTACTCTTTCTGTACCATCCTATGTGAGGCATGCACATACATGTGTGTGCATTCAGCAACATATGGGGAAAATGATGGAAGCTACTAGTGATACACAAGATCCACTGACTGTCTCTGAGAAAAAACTTTGGCTTCATATGCATACATGCTAGCTTTTCCACTTAGTGACCTAATTCTTTAATTTCATTTAAAAAGTGACTAACCGTCAAGTGGCAATAAATCATTGTTGCCAGCAGGTCTGAAACCTAGGGAGTGTAAAGTTTAAGTTCTGTACCTTTTTTCTCTTTCTCCTCCTTCACCTTTTTCTTCTCTACAACAAGTATCATCATTGTGCTTTTTACCAAGAAAGTTTGTGTGACATTAAGATCTGGCCAAGTTTTGTGATAGACTGGGATATCAGAGGCTATTCCAACAATCTCCTTTGAGAAGTCTCAGTTTCAGCAGTTTACTCTGGCTTTCACCCACAAAATGATGGTTCTCACACATCTCTATGGGTATCAGATGAAGTTAGTGGGATCAAATGGCCAGTTTCTGTATGCTTTAAATGCAAATGGTGAATCAGGGGCTGCAGCAGAAGATTCACAGTGACAAATCTAACAAATTCTGCTAGCCCCAGTCTAGGCCTGGGCCTCTCAGCTCATGTGAAGGTACAGTTTGGCTTTCCAGCCAACTCATGTTCCCAGGGCTAGAAAATGTTGCTCTAGCAGCTGGTCTGGAATTAGGGCTGCCAATTGCCTGTTTCTAGGTTAAACACAGAATCACAGAATGTCAGGAGTTGGAAGGGACCTGAAAGATCATGTAGTCCAACTCCCCTGCCTGAGCATGATCACCTAGATTGGATCCTCCTAGAGGAGGATCTCTCTTGACCTACTAGCCACCCCCCTTCTAATACACCCCAGGATGCCATTGGCCTTCTGGGCCACGAAGGCACATTGCTGGCTCATGGTCATCCTACTGTCTACCAGGACCCCAGTCCCCCTCCCATAAATGGTTCTCAAACAGGGCAGTCCCCAACCTACACTGGTATCTGGGGTTGTTCCTTCCCAGATGCAACACCCTACACTTGCCCTTGTTAAATCTCATTAAACTTCTCCTGCCCAGCTCTCCAGCCTGTCTAAATCCTGTTGAATGGCAGCACAACCTTCTGGTGTGTCAGCCACCCCTACAGCTTTGTGTCATCAGCAAACTTGCTGACTGTGCACTCTGTTCCCTCGTCCAGGTCATCTGTGAGTGCATTCTGAACAGTACTGGTCCCAGTACTGACCCGTAAGGGAGTCAAGTGTAAACTATCATTTCTAAAACAAAAGCAGGTTCAACTCTTGCTATCTGTAATTTAATTTGAGTTTAATCCTAATAGAGATATGAAGAGTTTATATATAATTATGCACATAAGTGCTTTCAGCTATGTTTTTTCTTAAATAAACATAAAGCACTTTATTTTTTTTTAAACAGGAGATCAGATGGATGGTATTTTTATATGGGGCTCTTGGGAATGGAAATGTGGAATTTATTCTTGTGTGGAATAAAAGGTGTTTGATTAAGGGTGTTCCCTCAAAAGCTTAATCTCTAGTTTTCAATTGTATTAAGACCCCGAAAGTCCTGAGCAGAGTAACTTGAGAGCTAATGTGGAAGACGGTCATGCTGATACACTGGGTGACAGAAGTGAAACCTAGCGCAGGGCTCATGGGTAGAAGGGTTTGGGCTCAGTGGTCCTGCTAGAGGTGTAGGGAGGAGGCCAGAGGTCTGATCTCTCAGCTTGCAGCCGTGTCCTGTGTAGAAGAGGTATTGCAGCACTAGTGCTTGCCGGGGGAGTTGGAGTCATACGCTGCAGCACCACATACGTAACTACCGCGGTCTGCTATGTGCTTGCTGATGATGAGCTGTGAGGTTTGCAAATTGAAAGCACTGTTCTAAAGAACCTGTACTTGATTGATTTTAAATTTTATTCCTTGGTGTCCTGCTTTCTGCCCAGCACTACTCTTCTCTGAACCCGTGTGTGATGGATGCACATTTAGATGAAGTCTGAGCTTCCAAAGGGCTCCTTCCTTCTGAGCCGTTCTTCCCCATGCCTCCTACATTAATATATCATGTCCTGTCTCTGCAGTGTTCTGTGGATCTGACAGCCAAGTCTGAGCAGAACTAGGTAAAGCCATGGCGGCTGTGCTCCCTGGCCCCTCATCTCCTGCTTAGATAGTGGAATTTGTGGAGAGCTGATAGGGAACATGCTGCTCTCCTGGATTTTCAGCATAGTTCTGCCTCAGTTCCAAAGCCCTTCTGTATTCAGAGGCACAGTAGAAGTGGCTTCTTTTTGCCTAGAGAACAGCTGAGTAACAAAAAAAATTAGAAAGACCTGGTGGTATTGTTTACCCAATGCAGTTATTCCTTTTCCTTTTATGGAACAAGGTTGCTGTAATAGCATTTTTCTTTGCAGATGGAATTGGAAATACAGAAATAAATTATGGAGAACAAGGGTGTCTCCTGCTAGAATAAATATTTAATGAGAAACAAGGGTTGTGCTCATTCAGAGTTGCAAGGACTGATACTGAAGAACCGCATGTACGTTAATTTTAATGTATAAAATATATGCTTGGATTTAAAAATGTAGAGTGAACAGCCTTAAGGGCAAGTGTGTATTAAGTCCGTGACAGCTGTCTCTGTGAGTGTTGATAATATAAAAATTTATTTTTTCCCAAGCCATTTTAATATACCCACCAATCAGTCAAGAAATAGGAATCTTAAAGTACTTTTACTTTCCAAAGCAGTTCTTGGAGATGTTATTTGACCTTGTATCCAGACTGTGTTCACACTAATGAGCCACTGAAGTACATAAGCTTTTTTAACTCTTCCTAGCTTGTATTTAAATAAATAAAATGTCTGAGTAATGATACACTGGTTTTCTTAGTGTTGGAACAACAGACAGAATTTGTACAAAAAGAATCTGTTGGTGTGTACAGACATGTTATGTGGCATGAATTAACTGGTGACTTACATGTTACATGCAACTTGTAAGTTATTTTCAAGTTAAAACTAGAATGAAAGGCATGATCTCAAGAGTTGACAGCTCATCTTTCAAGAGCATAGGATATTGAGGTGGACTTGGGCTTTGTAAAGAGTTCTGGAATAATTACTTGCTCCTTTGGGCAATACAGTATAAATCCTTGTCTCGTTTTCCTTACTGCTTAAAACTGTGTTTAAAAAAAAAAAAAACAAACCCTCTTGGTCAATCTGTTGTAGTATCCAGGGTGTCCCATGCCTGCATGACTTGACACTTAAATGGCGGGGTCCCTTCCCTGCTAGCCCACTCTGATCTCTTCCCGTTCTGTTCCTCCATCTCAGCGAAAGCCCGTGCCTTTCTCTTCATAAGCCTCTCTCAAATATCTCTGATATTTGTTTGCCTGTTTTGAGGACTTCCTACCTGCCTGAAGGTAATTTGAAATGGTTTCCCTGTTCAAGCTTCTCTTTGAAATACTCATTTTCTAAAGTGCATTCATTAAGGCCATAATGTCTAATGGTTGCTTTGTAAATGTCCTCGGACTGCAGAGATACGTAAATTGGAGCCCACGTCTAACTTGCTACGCATTGATGTGTTCAGTGGTGTATCCAGTCCATAACGTGGAGGTATAAATAGACTCTCATGTCATTGCATAACAATAGAATTGCCTACAATGTAGCATAGAGGACACTGGCTGTCTCCCAGTACTGCTGCTAATGCATTTTGTGAACTTGGATGATCTCTCTCTGCTTCCTCTTTTTATAATTACTAAAATGGAAATAGTAGTATTTGCCTAGCTAACACAGTGGAAAAACTTTTAAAAATGCTTTCCAATTCACAGGTACAATGATGTGAGACAAATATATTTAAATTACTACTGAAGAAAAAAATCATAAGTATTTTAAGTGAAAGGAGATATTCATATGTTTAAAATCAAATTAAGGGAGCAGACTTAGCTCACATCAGTCTGTTAAGGATGAAAGTTATCATTGTTTTTCTGTCTAGGTTTCCGTTCATATGCTTCTGTTTAGATAAGAACTATAATGCAATCTGTTCTCTTTCATTGTTTGGTTTATGCAGGCACAGGCTTGCTGCAGGAGTTGGTATATCTAGTGAGTCAGGGAGCTGATCCAGATGAGATTGGACTAATGAATATAGATGAACAACTTCCAGTCCTAGAGTACCCTCAGCCTGGTCTGGACATCATCAAGGTACAATTAATTGCAAAGAAAGTCTTTCAGCATTTGGGTATCTCTTTTTTTTTCCATATTTATTCCTTCATTTCATCTCATGTCCTTGTAGAGTTCATCACTGGACTTGCTCAGTTTGCAATGGTTCTGAGTATTATTAGGTTATTGTAAAATTGCTTTTATTAAGATTTATTATACTCTAATGCTTTAGATGTTTCTCCATGTCCTAAATGTCTTGGCAGTGGGTTTTCTGAGTAAAAGTTGCAGGCCTTCCTTCCTTATGTAAAAAAAGCTGCCCAAATAGACAAATTTGCTTTGATCCCGTCCCTGAATTTGCAGATACAGAGATCTGTGGTTCTACAGACCCACTACTCTGTATTTACACACCTAAATCCTTAGAGAAGCTGTGGATCTGCAGACTTTGATAGGCATAGTTTGAGAAGTTTGGAATATTCTGCATGAAATGACTTCCACGCTGTTAAGAATCACTCAGAGACTGGTGACATGGCATGGAAGTGTGATCTTGTCATTGCTGTAACTGCTTCTGAGAGACTTAACCTTGGAATGGTTAGGCAAAATACTGGGCTCTGTCGTGTCACAGCGATGGTGCTTACTGAATTGAGCTAGCTAAGGCTGGCACAGATGGATTTAAGCTGCTTCTGGTCAGTGACAACTGCAGCATCAGCCTACTTTAGGCTGAGAATACTTAGGGGTTGGAGGTCGCTTTTCATCTGTGTGAGGCCTAGTCCAGTTGAGACCTCAGGGCTACCTTGCTGAAAATAAGCAGTGGGAATAGTGAGAGGTTTAGTTTGAGATTGCACATTGCTCTCTATGCTGTGTGTGAGCAACTTGATCCAAAATGGATTTATGCAGTTTCCAACTACCGCGAGAAGATTTGTGTCATAAGACAGTTTTGTCTGAAATTATAGAAAAAATTCTCTGAAAGATGTTTACATGCTCAGATAAACCTTTGGATTGTCTGGGCATAGTTCTGTGGGTAACTTGGTAAGTTCCAAGAGTAAAATTTTGAAGTGAAGAAGTTAAGGGTAGGCTTTCTAGAGTTTCTAACACTGCTTAAGGAATTTTAGTGAAAGCATCACTGGGAGCAAAATTAGTTTGATACTAAGAATCAACTACTACACTCTTTTCTTGGGAAGATCCTATAAATTAAGTACTTTGAAGACAGAAGGTGGGTGGGGGGGAACCAAAACCCTTTAACGCGTTACCCAGCCTTTTGATTTTTAGAACCCGATATAACTCCCTGACTTAGTTCCTAGTCACAGACCCCTATTAATTGAAGTGAATTTGGAAATGTGACAGTACAGTAAAGGATTTCAAGTATGACACTTCAGGACTGTTCAGGATGTGCCAGAAACTAATGCACAGTAAGAAATGTTTGTCTGCTTTATTTTAGGAACTGACATCTCCTCGCCTTATAAAAAGCCACCTACCGTATCGGTTTTTGCCATCAGACCTCCATAATGGCAATTCAAAGGTAAAAATTAAATGAAATCGTGCTTGTTCAATTATATCAGCAGCAGTTGTTTAAGTGTTTTAGGAAGTGAAGGGAGAAAGAAGCTTTCAATAAGCTGATTTTTTCCCCCTCCTAGGTTATATATATGGCTCGCAACCCTAAAGACCTGGTGGTGTCTTATTACCAGTTTCACCGCTCCCTAAGGACCATGAGCTACAGAGGAACGTTTCAGGAGTTCTGCAGAAGGTTTATGAATGACAAGTGTAAGGAGCTGTTCTCTCTGCACATGCTGTTACACGTTTATTTTCATCTCTGCATTCCTTCTGCAAGTACAGAAATGAACTGGATAAAGGTGCATTTGTTTTGCATATACAACAAGGAGGTTGCTACAGATAGTGCTGTCTGGACTTAGATTTGTCCAATCAAAGTATGGCCATGCCTTGTAAATTATTTTCTCACAGTATTTGACCTCCTGGGCTCCACAGTGTCCACTTAGCTCAGGCAAAACTCTGGTCTGCTCTATGAAAATCCAGTTTTCAAGGTACCAGGTACCTTGTGATAAATGGTGAATGCTCCCAGCACTATTTGGTTTCAGTTGCAGCTCATTGTGCTTAGCTGCTTCTCAGGAGTCTTTCTGTCCCATAAGGGTCTTTCCCTAATAATTCCTTCAGTAATTCCTTTTATTTAATCAAAAAGCCTCAAGATTGGTCCCTAGCAAGATACCAGTTAGCACACAAAAATCTCTAGTTTTCTTGAGATTGACATGGAGTACCTCAGTGAACTGAAGTGAGCTCCTGGAAAACGGCAGATGCAGGCAGACACTGTCTGAAAAAACACACTACAGTAATGAGAATGCAATAACCTACTGTCATGGTTTAACCCATCACGCAGTTCAAACACCACCACAGCTGTCTGCTTGCTCTCCCCTCACTCCCCAGTGGGATGGGGGAGAGAATCAAAAAGGCAAAAAAGGTAAGATTTGTGGGTTGAGATAAAGACAGTTTAATCAGACAGAAAAGGAAGGTTAATATTAATAATAAAAAAAAATATACAAAGCTAGTGTGGACAGCATGATTTCTCACCACCTGAAGCTGATACTCAGCTAAGTTTCCGAGCTGGCCTGCATCCTGGCCAACCCCCAGTTACTGCAGAGTGTGACATCATGTGGTGTGGAATATCCCTTTGGCCAGTTTGGGTCAGCTGCCTTGGTGGTGTGTCCATCCCAGACCTTCTTGTTGGCAGGGCAATGTAAGAAGCTGACAAGTTCTTGACTGCTTGGCAGCATCTGAGAACATCAGTGTGTTACCTTCACTACTCTCACCCTAAATCCAAAGCACAGCACTACACCAGCTGCTAGGAAGCAAATTAACAGTTGAAGCTGAAACCAGGACACCTGCTCACCCAGTAATTCATTTGAGCAAGGGCTGGTTTGGGACACACACCCACAGTGTTCCCACTCACGCTGCACTGCAGCTCTGTTGCACTCAGTAAACTTACAGGGAGGACAAGCCCTGTGTTCTCACATAACTGGCTGCTGCTGGGCTTTCTGCCAACGGATTGCCACACTTTCCAGGTAGTAAGAGGAAAAAATGTTATTGCCTTCTGTTTCTCTACAAAATCTTCTCTACAATAGCTTCCAGTGACATGAATTTGCCAGGCACCTTGTGCTATGAGACCAGGATCTCCTCTAGATCCACTGTAGCAAACTTCTCTTCAACCTAGAGTTTGAAGGAGTTGATGTCAAAGTAACTATATGCTACTAAAGGGAAGAAAAAGGTAAAAAGCCCACCAGTGGAAGTCATTTAACAGGCCTTAAAAACCTTTGCTACTTTCTCCTTGAATGTTTGTACAGGGAGGGTAAATGTACTCCTCTTCCAGGCCACCTTCAGCTTTTCCTTTGGCATTGACTGAGAATGGGATGGTTTGTAGACTGCAGTCAGGAACTTCTAGACCAGAGACATATGAAAGATGCATTAGGAGGTTCTGTACTTTTTTTTTTCATATAAGTATCTCAGGAGTTATTTATATCTTCATTTTATAGCAGCTAGCTGATTTATCACAACCTCCCAGAGTCAATAAGACATCACAGCGTGTTATTTGTCCATAACTGTGCAAATGGAGTGTTTTGTAACACAGTAAATTTGCATTTAGCTAAATGTTAGCATCTCATGTAAGCAAAGCAGCAGCAGAAAAAACCCACACTTCATAAGAAATCAAAGTACTGCTAGAAGGAGGAGCACTGAGCCCAAATGACAGAATTTGTATCCCTCCCATCTTGAAAAAAATTTGGTGCATGTTAGCTGTGTTGTTTGGAAGCACACAGTTGGATAGGGATTGGCCTGGAATATGTTAATTCTTTGGTATTGTGCTCTGAAGGTGAAGGGAGTTTCTTAGATGAGGCATAGGTAAATGCTGCTATCGTAATCTTAGTGGGTCTTTGCCCTGTACTGGTAAGAACAGCTGGGAACACTTTCTGCTTGAGCAATGGGTTCATTTTATGCTTGAATGCCTTTAGGGGTACATGGAATGGCAATAATAAAAAGGGATTTTTCCAGTGCTTTCATAAAAACTGAAAATGAGTCACCTGATTAAAATAATTTTCCTATGAAACTGACCTTTGTCCACTGAAAATGTTCCAGTTACCAAAATTAAACAATTATTTTCAAAGGCAAAAGGTGGCTTCAAAATACAAAACTAAAAATTCGATATTTTTCTATAGCAGTTTTATTGAAAAGACAAAATCAACAAAAAAAAAATTTGGGGAAGAATGTGACAATCTGCTCACCATATTTTCTTAACTCCTGCCTTGTTTGTCTGAAGTGCTCAGGGTGAACTTACCACTGACAACAAATAGGCAGACTGCATTTCTCTTTGGTTTGTCTTCCTGGTGATATTGGCAGCAGAAGACATTCTCTAGATAAACTCCAGTGTCTAAACCTCTGCTAAACTGAAATCAGTACAAATGTGGACTTGGTCAGAGAAGTGAAAAACAAAGGAGGAAAGTTTTGGGAGGAAAGTTAAGGCTTCCAGTAGATGCTGCCCCAGCAGTGCTGGGAGCAGGAGCCCTCCCAGCATAGCACCTCACCTTCTTTTCAAGACCTAGACCCCACACAGCAGATTTGGGAATCGAAGACAAGCTGCTGGTGGCACACAAGAGGTAGAACTGGCTTTTCGTCCTCCGCAGACCATCACGCTGGGCCTGCAACTTGTGTGGGAAGTGCCCCATCACATCGCTCTAAGCTCTTGGGAGCACCCCAGGGGCATCTGGTGGTTGTCTGGATTTATTGTGTATCTGAGATAGTTGATAACAGGATAACTGAAACTGTGTTCTGGTGTGGCTAGGGCAGTTGTGTGGCAATGTTCAGAAAATAACAGAAGAGAATAGGTGTTAGTGGTGGTGGGGGCAAAAGCTGTCAGTACATCCTAAGTTTCTGGGAATGACCATGAGGCATTTTTATAGGTTTTCTTTCTTTAATACTTGTTTAAGAAAGGGCAATGGTTGTCAGCAATTCTCTGTCTGTAATAGAGGGTGCTTTCTAGAACTTGCCACGAATACTGTATCTGGCTTCTAAGTGAAGGAAGCTGCAGTGTGATAGGGTAATTGCAAGAATCCACACAGGTTGGAGCTACTGAGAATTTGCCATCTGCAAAGCTGTCTGTGCAACCTTTATTTTGGCTCAGTTCCCATTCAGAGTTCAGGTGTTACTGAGATCCATCATGAAATCTGGTGGCATTTGCGTTTGAACTTCCTATCTTTATGGTCAGTTCATCTTCTGAATACTTCAAACTGATAGAAATACTCTTTTATTTAAAGTTCCTTGCTGTGCATGGCAGTGGGTCAAAGCCAGATGCAGTTCTCCTGGGGCTATGAACTGCTCCAATTTATTTTTCTCCTTTTAAAAATGTTATTTGAAGAAGGATTCATAATGAAAGTGCTCATTTTCCTCATGCCAATCACAGTGTCTTTGTAGTAGGATATGGCTCGTGGTTTGAACATGTGCAGGAGTTTTGGGAACATCACATGGATGCCAATGTACTTTTTCTCAAGTATGAAGATATGCATAAGGTAGGTTAGATGTATGTAGCAACAAGGTGTTTTGCTTTGTACTGTTTAAAATACATAAAGAATTAACTTTGCTGCTTATCTTTATATTTGACCTCCCTAGTGTCTGATACCATATTTACAGTACTGGCATGCAGCAGCTACTGCAGCAGTTTCATAAACCTAGTTAATTTACTCAGCAATCTGCCTGTATCTATGGGCTCTAAACTACTTACAGAGAAGGCAGAGATGTGTAGCACCTTCACTGCTTGCTATGTTCAGCCCTGGGTATTCATTTAGAAGAAATATCTTGTGTGTGCTGCATTGCTTAGGAAACAAAAAAGTGTAATCATCAGTGTTTTGCCCTATTTATTTGTAATTTATTCAGATTTTTTTGGTTGTTCTTCTGTCTTTGTGAAACAATGTTGAAAGCAATAGGGATAATCTTGTAGCATAAGGTGAACATAATTATTGGGTCCTTATATTATGTTGGCTAATAAATCCACTCTTATTTCTAATCAGAAATATAGTGGAAATACTACACAGAACATTGGTTTCCATTTCCTATTGCAATAATACATTTTTGAGAATTAATGAAAATATTTCAAAATGTTTATTTGACTGGAAAATTAATGCAAACTTAGGAAAAGCATAGCTCCTATCTAAACCTACAAAAAAGGCAGAATCAGGGTAAAACTAAAAAAAAACCTGGGCAAATCATAATTGAACCTTTACTGAGCCTTATGATGGAATGGGATGCTGAAATATGATGTACATGATCAGAATAATAATGTTTATTTTAAAATTGAAATTGTTTCAAACCCGTGGTTTTGAATGAATATGTATTCCTAGCTGTGCTTACTGAAGGATGCTGCTGAAAGCTGGTGGTGTCACAGCATCTTTCCACATCCTGGTAAACATTGGGGTTTTTTGTCCTTGCAGCTCCAGAAATCTTACTCATACTGAGGAACCCTGGAGTTCTGGAGTTGTAAATTAATGACCGTTTATTTTCAGAGGCCTTCACACTAGATCCTTTCTGTCTGCATTAATGCAGTTCCAGAAGCTAACAATTGAGGAAGGGCTAACATGCCTAGTCATTTATTTTACCAAGATCAAAACCAAAGTACTTTTAGATCTTCCAAAACACATTTGTATTACGGACTGATCAGTTGGTGTTGCCTGAAGCATCACAGTTATTTGGCTGTTCCCCGTTCTAATATTTGAAGAGGTGAGCTTACATGACTCTATTCTCTGTCAACCTGTCTTAAGCTAATTACTTGGAATGGGTCTATTTTCAATAAATTGGAAGATGGCATCATTCTAAGACAGTGGTGTTTCTACAGCTTCTGCATTTGTACTTTTCACATTCATAGGCTCACAGACTGGTTTGGGTTGGAAGGGACTTTAAAGCCCATCCAGTTCCAACCCCCTGCCATGGGCAGGGACACCCTCTACTAGACGAGGTTGCTCAAAGCCCCATCCAACCTGGCCTTGAATGCTGCCAGGGGGGCGCAGACACGGCTATGGGTATAGAATATGGATATTTCATCAGGACACAACTGTAATTTTAAAAAGGTTGTTTAAAATACTGTAAAATAAACTATTTCTAAATACTCTCTTACAGGACCTAGCAACAATGGTTGAGCAACTGGTGAGATTCTTGGGAGTTTCTTATGACAAAGCACAGTTGGAATCCATGGTGGAACACTGTCATCAGCTCATTGATCAGTGCTGCAATGCAGAAGCACTTCCTGTTGGCAGGGGTATGTTTAAGAACCACCCTAAAACTCTTACTGTGGAAGTTGCAACAAGCAACTTAGTGACCTCCAGGATGAGTTAAGATGTTGGCAAACTACTGTTATGTAAAAAACAGGAAACTGACTGTTGGTGCTTTTGGGGTTTAAATAAAGTTAGGTGGAAATGACAAAAGAATGGAAACATCCAAGGTCAACAGTGTATTCAACACTGTGCAAACCACTCGGAGAGTCTTTGGCTTAACAGATTGAGCTGTTCTGTGAGAAGGCTTCAGTGCACCTTCTGATCCACACCTTTTCATACAGTTTTTCCTGGCCAAATCCTTTGTGTATCAGATTTTCTAAAATGGCAGAGAATTTGAAGGGATCAAATGACAAGGAGTTGTCATTTTCCTTATGAGCTTTTTCTTCTTACTGTCTACTTCAGCTATTTAAAATGGTTTTAGCTTCTACATGTTTATTCCAGTGAGGTCTTTCTCGAAGAACCTGAAGTGCCCTTTAAACTGCTGATAGATACATCTTTTCTTAAAGTCCTTTCTTAGCCTTCCTTCTGTATAAGGAAGTTGTCTTCAACACTTTGCAGAGACTGTCTGGACCACTTGTGCCTGGCCAACAAATATCTGGGTAACTGAAGTCTCCCATAAAAACCAGCACCTGGGATTGTGAGGCTTCTTCCAGCTGCTTGTAGAAGGTTTCATCAGCCTTCTCCTCCTGATCAAGGGCCCTGTAGTACACACCCTCAACAGTGTCACCCATACTAGCTTGCCCCTTGATCCTTTCCCACAGGCTCTCCACTGGTACATCAACCTCCCACAGGTGGAGTTCAATACATTCTAGCTGCCCTCTCACATATAGAGCAACTCCACTACCTCACCTCCTCAGCCTGTCTTTCCTAAAAAGAACACAGCCATCCATGACAGCATTACAGTCATCCAAGCTGTCCCACCACATCTCCATGATTGCAGTGAGATCATGGCCTTACAGTCACACAAAGATCTCTAACTCTTCCTACTTATTTCCCATGCTGCCTGCATTATTAGTATGCAGACACTTTAGGGAAGCAGCAGGTGCAGATATCCTCAAAGGGACACAAGATTTCGGGTGGGGAGTAGGCAACAGTATCTCCTCTGAGGAGTCCTCACAAGATCCTACAGGACAATCCAGAGATTTTTTTCCCTGCAATCTCCTAGAACAATATCATCCCCGAGCCCTCCTCTGTCCCATCAACCTCTTCCCTCATCAGCTCTAGTTGATACCTGTGAACTACTCACTCAACCCCAGTGAGCACCATTTTATCCCCTTCATACCTAGTTTAAAGCCCTCTCAATGAGCCCCATCAGCTCTTGGGGTAGGATCTACCGTCCCCTTGGAGTTTCTGATAAACTTAAAGCAGTGACCTCAGTAAGTCTCAAATTATTTTCTGTAGGCTGCTTTACAGCATTTAACAGTTCATTTTAAAATGGAAGAGATAAGATTGAGAATTCCTGTCAGCCTCACAGGTGCTTTAGACAGATGCAAAATCATTTTATTCACTGATTTAATCCAATTTTAACTGGAACTTTCTCTCCCTGTCTCTGTTGTTTGTCCATCTCTGGCCACATTAGCACTTTTTGCTGCAGCATCATAAATGAAGCATCTGTCATTTATCACAGCCACAAAGTTTTCAGAGGAACTAATTTGTGGGTTCTTGTCCTTCACTCAAGGAGAGTGACCTGAATATTTTGTTCCTAGGTTGCTTTGTAGGAACCCCATCCATATTACCCCTGTCAGCCAACTTTCTTGCTATCTGCAGATTTCATCAGCTGTCATTGTTATAATCTCCAGTAAAAATACTGAATATCCTTCTTGACTACTAATTTTGAGTGAGCCAGTTCTTTATTCATTTATTGTGCATTTTGTTGACATTATATAGTTCTCTTCAAACCCACCAAAATCCCATGCCTTACAAAAGCCTATTGTATCTTTGCATTCACCTTTACTTTGTGAAAACTGTTACCTTCCCAGCGCTCAGTCAGGTTTGTTTAAGAGCAAGTTTGCTTCCCCATGAAGGTGTGTTCCCTGATACTCTATACTCCTTCTGCATCTGTCTTGGCAGAGCCCTGTGTTGGTTCTCCATTCCTTAGCTCAGACTGTCGTCAGAGTAACTGACCCAGGATAACTCACCCTGTCTGTATGTTGGCCCAAACATTGCTGCGTGTCGTACTTGGAGAGAAGCCATTGTTCACACCTCCTTGTCTTTATTGGTGACTTCACACACCTGGTATGGAAAGGCTCTTAGTGCATTATGTAGGGGCTGTGCACTCCAGTTACTGCTGTGGGACCTGGAAACCAGGTTCCTGTGGGCAGTTCTCCTTCAGAACTGTGATATGGCACTTCTTTTGGCCCCAGTTTACTTAAACTGCGGTAAACGATGATTTCTTGGAATAACCATTTCAGATTTGCTGGCTTGAGGTAAGATTCTGGTGAAGACAAAGGAGTTTGTAGTTTCACTGAAAAACTTAATATATTCCCCATATTTTCTGGTAGAGTCTCCACTGAATGGTGTGGTTTCCTGCACTTATTTGTCTTGCTTTCAAGCTCCATTCCACCCTCCCCTTACTACTTCAAACTGAAAACTCAGCGTGTAATACAACTTGTATCCTGTGTGAAAAAAACAGACAATCTCATTTGCAGTAGGATTTTACAGCATGTTGCCTAGCTGATTACCAGCCCACTTCTCTGCTATGATGACAAGATCACAAAATAATGAGTCTGATCAGACATCCTGAGGGCCTTGATTAAAGTGTTCTGTGTCAGTGCAAGAATTTACAACCATCAGAGCTGTGTTCTCCTCGGTTGACTTGTATGAAGTAACACACACCCCTCCATTAGTTCCTAACCATCACGATCTGGAATGTAGCAACAGCACAGGTAGGTGCTAGGCACAGCCCAACTTCCCCCTCCTTGTCCAGAGAAAGGTAGTTATGAAAGAGAGGTGAGGTGGTGGTACAACAGGAAAGAGAACAGAGCTGGTGGTGACAACCCCCACAGGCAGAAGGGCCAACTCATGTCTCTGCTGGCCATTGCACCTGGATCCAGGTGAAGAGGGTGATGTCCCCTTTCACTGCACGCAGCGTTCCGTAAGTGGTGTTAGTGTTTGCTGTGCTGGAGCCTGCAAACCCTGCAAGGGTCAGAGCCTCTTATTCATAATGTCTGCAATTCTTTCACAGGGTAGTCTCCCTGTTGTAACAGAGAAGGAAGGGACCTACAGCAGTCAATGTAATATTTTGTCATTTGTTCACTCTGTGCTTTTTATTAAAGATATCCTTATTTTGAATTTCTTTTGTTCGCTGTCTCTGGCTTCTACAGTATTTTGTTACTTCAGAACGCGGCTTCATTAACAGTGCTTTGTTCCTTCTCTGTTCGTTTCTGTGACAAAGAATGGTGGCAATGACATGACAGCTTATTGTAATTTGTTTCAAATATTTTTGATTTGTCATTAGTTACATTTACTTTATTATTTTGCTTTATTTTAGTTCTTCATTTTTTTTCTTTTAGCACATTGATCTTTACTCGGAAGATAACCCTGAGCTGCTGTGAAAGCAGAACAATGATTAGATATGTTACTTGTATTTGACTCTTATCACATCATAATTTACACAGTTGCATGATTCAAATCATAAACCAGGTGGGTGACTTTTTGACAAGCTATCAATTCATATGGTAAAAAAAAAGTGTTACAAATAATCCATTGTGTATGTCCTGTATGAAACGTGTTGTTTGTCCTTACATGTTGTTAAGGAGATTCAGAAATAAAAGGCTTATCTTTCCCTAACAGAGCAAGAAAATGTTTTATTATCACTATTGAAAGGGAATTACAGGCTTTTATGTTTCATGCTGTATTTTATGCAATTATAGTTGCCAGAACAAAATTGAAAACAGTATCAGATGTGTTACAAGCCTTTTCCTAATTCTTTTTTTAATACAGTAGAAAGTTGATGAGAATAATAAGTGGCTCATTTTCAGTTAGTTTCAGGTTCTTTTGGCCTTTGGATCCTGAAAAAAACATCCCAGAACACTATCGTACCTTCAGGTGTTAAAGGAAAATCCTCATTTCATACAGTGGCCCTTGCCACACATACTTCACCATCATCTTAATATATATTGTTTAAATGTTTCAGACAGTTTTGTCTTTGGACTCAGTTATAGAGTTGTTGCATAAAAGCAATGGTAATTAAATTAAATGGGTATTCTTCTTCTGCATTTGATGCATAATTAAGCTCCCTGCGTGTAGTTTTGTTCTTGCTGTTATGATTAAACTCTGGTAGCGCAGTCCCAGTTCTTGTTTCATTTATTCCAGTTGAACAAGCCTGGGTTTTGTCTTTATGCATATCCAGCATAAATGAGAAGAGAATTGGGCTTCTCAGTCTGGTTACCACATGAGGCTTATTCACAAACAAGTAACCCTGGCTTACTTGGAGTTAAATTTGGACTGGAGTGAAACGGCGAGTAAGGGCACTGAAGCCTTTGACTGGTGGGTTCAGCAGCGTCACCTGGTTATGGTATTAGTTGGGCTCCGCAGAGTGGAATACAAGGAAAAAGTGTTCAGTGTCCATACTGCATCTACCAGAAGCTTCCTATTCCTCATGTACACAATTAAAGTTTAAATGGCACAGACTAGGTGCATGGAACTTGGTTTCTTCTATAGGTACAATATAGGCGCTTATATTTAATGTATAATTCTCTCCATATTGAGAAGCGTAAATTCATCTGTTGAACTTACCTTTAAACGTAAAGTAGTAGAAATTAGGAATGATAATGCTACTTTGCAATAATCAGAAATCATTAGTTGGTTTAATACTCTGCACTCCATGTACCTTTTGGATAGTTCTCTAACCAGTGTGTGCTGAAGGCACAGTAATCTCAAAATGTGTTGTTGTTAGCTGCTGGAATTACTAAACAGCCATAGCTCGCACTGAAACAGAAACCTACGTTTAAATTAATACCCAGACAGAACTCCGATTAAGGCTAGAGCAAAGGCTCACAAAATCTGAATTGTTCCCCTATAATACTCAGCTGGTGGAGATGACAACCTGTATGGTACTTATTTTAAGGCACTGCAAGGGTTCTAGCAGGGGACTTGGGTAAGAGAATGAACAGCCTTTGGTCTCACTGAGCTTTCAGTGAAAACTAGAAGTGATGAGCTGGTGATACTCGATGCCCTGACTAGACTGTAGATAATCTGGTGTCCTGTTATGTCCCTTTCTCTGACTTGTGTTCCTTCTCTGTGTTCCAGGACGAGTTGGGCTGTGGAAAGACATCTTCACTGTTTCAATGAATGAGAAATTTGATTTAGTTTATAAACAGAAGATGGGAAAATGTGACCTCACGTTTGATTTTTATTTATAAAAATTGCATGCATATCGTATCCAAATATAGCTAGAAATGCTTTATGCATTCATTTATTACCTGCTGGACAAACTACTGTAGCTACTATGTGTTACAAGAGTTAAAGAAAGAAAAAACAATCTAAGCAAACCGTATCAGATACAATTATCTTTGATCCTAAACAGCTGTTGGTCTTCTAGTATTTTAATCCTTTGCCCACATGCAAGAAATTCCTAGACAATACTGGAGTATTCAGCTGTTACGGAATGTATTATATACGTATAAGGTATGTATCATATATGCAACTAGAATGTACACCCTTTCAGCCCCACACTGATTATTTAATGTGTTTTATAAAAGCTTTTCGCTAGAACCTAAATAAATGTCCGCAAACCAAATAAATTATTTCAGAGGGAAGCAAGTAACAGGCCAAAACTGTATGCTAGAATGATCTCAGGGGTTAATTGTCACATTTATTTTTATAACAGGTATATCAAGTATAAATAAAACCCATCCCAAAAGAGTAACTGATCAAAGTGGGGTTCACATTAGGTTCTGCACGCCCTTACCTGTATAATTTGAGTAGGTTCTGTGCACTGACGTACTCTGCATGATAGGCCTTGTTAGGAAGCCTAGCTGTGACTGTCATTCTGATCTCAAAACCCACCCATGCTTCTGTGGATGGCAGCACTTTATTCTATTCCCGAGGAATGAAGTTCAGCTCCACTCTGAAGGCCACCGAAGCTCCCTCCTTTAGCCCCCAGCTCCAGTAGTCCCTCAAAACACAGCCAAAACGAAGGCATCTGGTGCAGGGTCTTAAGGAATCGGAGTCTCTGATTATGTAGACGTGAGTTTCACCCATTAGATAAAGAAAGAGAAGGTGCTGAATATCCTCCAGCTCCACAGCAAGTTAAGGGTTCTCAGCACTGTTTCTGGTGTGTGCCGCTGGGTTCCACCAGAGTGAAGTGGAAGAGGAACACGCGTCCCCGTGGGAGCGGGCAGAGGAAATGGCAACACTGAAGGAAGTTTAGAAATGTGCCACCAGGTGGGAGCATTGCACAAATATTCATGCAGAGCACAGTTTCCATAATGGTTAGCCATGACTGGCCGGGGTTACAGTCAGGACTCAAGTTCATATCAGTATCTGTTTTTATTATTATTATTTTATTTTATTCTCTACAACAGGTATACAAACAGCCTGAAGCCAGCTACTATCACTGTAGAACTCTCCAGAAATATTTTGTTCCATTAGGTAATGACATTGATGCTTTTTAGGTTCTCTGCTGCAGGAGGCCTATTTTTGCTAGCAAATATTCAGGCTCACCAAAAGCCGTGAGGAAGGACTAGCAGATTCTTAAGTGTTTCAGTTCTGTTGGGAAACTGTCAGTTCAGCAACTGGCAAGTGGTGTAGCATGATGTGGCTTGACAGCACTTTTCCTTGTATATTTGTGAGTGAAAATGCTTTCAGTGAAATTTTATTTCTATTTTTATATTTTTAGTACTGTATGAATATTAAGCACTACACATTATACTTCTGTGCTTGCTTGCTTATTGAATAAAAGATGTGTTCCATGCATTGTGGTTTGTTCATTTCCTAGACCTCCCATTCAGGCCGAGTGGTCTTACTACAAGCCAGAGGACCTCTCTCCCTGCCTACCCACACCTCCTAACTTGAGACAGATCCATGGAAGCATGGCATCAACTCAGACCCCCATCTGACCCAGAGTGCTGTCTGACAGCAGCCTGTAACAGATGCCTGTGCAAGAGAGGAACACAGGGCTCCATGAGTGCTTCTGTGTTTCGTAGCCCTGCACAGCATTCTCTTGCCCTCAGCTGAGTACTGACAGCACCCCACAGCAACTGCTTCTTTGTCTAAATACACACTGTATGAAAAAGGGGTTGTTTGCTTATAGACTGCCACCAGACAGTGTCATCTGGTGTTCCTTTGGTCTTGCATTGTGACAGATGATACACTCACTGCTCAATCCACACCGAATTTTACACACATTTATCTTGTGCCTCCCAGGCAACTCCCTGCTGAGGAGCCCTACTACTCTCCATCATGCAGGGACCAAAGCCCACTAACTACAACAGGCTGTGTGAAGACAGAAGTAGGAGATTTCCTCATTGCTACAGAGGAAGCCAAAATCTGCCCACAGTTCCTGCAGATTAGAGTCAGAAAAAAATTTCATTAACACCAAAAATCTACAAAAGTCACTAAATCCCAAGGATGCACAAGCAGCACATCCTTACCAGCTGCCACAAAGGCTTCTCCCTGATTTCCAAAGACACCAGAGAATCCTACTGTGATTCCCAGACACAGCTGTCTCCTATGCTACAGAAGATGACCACCCCACAGCCCCCACAACAAAAAATCTTCTAAGACCATGTAAGCCATTGCCAAACTCAGCTTGTGCAGAAGGTCACCAGCTACCAAGGCAGAGGGGCAACTGCCAGTTTGGCCGAAACCCCACAGTTCCTTGTCATAGAGAGTAGTAGTCTCTGTGGCAATCTACCATGGACCTACTGCTATGCTGGTGCTCCTTGTTTTAGACAATAAAGTTGCTGTGTGGCAGAAATCTGCTTCCTAGGACCAGACAGACTGTCCTCAGCCCCAGATACTCCCTCAGACCCTGTGACTTCAGTGCTGGCAGGTGAAATTCATCCAAGAGTTGAAGTCTGGTGAAATCCCATACCCACATAAGCCATGCAAATTCTACCTATGAATCTCAGGTCCTTGAAAGCGTTTCAGTCTTTCTGTTAAAATCCATAGATAGTAAGCTCCTTCCTGTCCTGACAACTTAAACTTTGAGGACTCGGTCAAATGTTGCTGTGACTCTATCCAAACTCTCTAAAGGTAATGCCTCATGGATACAAAGGCACCACAAGTCTGTAAGACACAAGGAGGCTCTGGATGGCTTTGTTGCAGTGGTGTTTCAGCTCACCAACCTGCAACCCAATTTCCCATAAAGCACTGAGCACCCTCAACGTTAGCTCCCTTCACAGACACACTAAAGCCACCACCTCACAGGATCAGTCCATCACTAAGCAGTGCACGGATGTGGCTGCCTGCGGCTCCAGTCAGCGGTGTGCCTCAAGTGCCAGCAGCATTAAGTAGCTTTCCTCCAAGGAGTTAACATGAAGGAACTGAGGGGAAACTAACCTAGGTGAGAAATAGCTGCACAGTTTTGTGTATAAAAAGTTTAAGCGTTCATTGCAGTGAAGTGAGGCAGTATCGACAAGAAAGCTAACGAGTAACCACCATTAAAGATTCTCAGGACTTGTGTAAGCATCACAACATAACAGGGCACCAATAGTTCTGGCAATAATTACAAAGATTTATAGGCTGGAGTCACCATTATTATAAGCCATTCAGCCTTGCCTGGGCTATAAATAACACCACTTGGTGGCTACCAGCAAAGGTTTGAGGAACTGCAAAAGCCTCCCCAGCCTAAAGAAAAAGACTAAAAAGATTCAGCTGAATCGAGTAATATTAAAAAAAAAAAATAAATTCCAAAATCAGAGGAATGATGGAGTACAGCAATGATGGTATCTCTGCCCGCGTGCTCACTACATAATCTGTTGGAATTCTTCACTGCAGGATCTGCAGACCAGTGTCTTCTAATGTCTGAATTACAAAACATATGCAGATGGGTGTTTTCTGCTACCTGTCACACAGAACATAAATAATTGCAACCCATAATCCGCTTCATTCCGGCAACAGAAAGAGAGCTTGAAAGAAGGAACACCTTCATTGAAAAATGAAAATTACTCAGAGTTTGGCATAAGGAGATTTAGACCAAAGTGCCAAGTCATACTCTGGAGAAAACTGCTGCTCATCAGGGAGCGGCAAGGCAGTCGATAACACTGATGTCACTCTGCCCTGCTCTATCTGCATAAAAATCCCCCCTTTAAAGGTGGAAGAGCAATGGGAAATTCTGCAGGCAGAGGGAAGCAACGCCTCCTTCCAGCTCTCAGTGCTCTTCTGAAAACGTCCGAGCTGTGTGGCCTTTAATAATGAATGGGAGAAAAGCGGACAAAAAACATGGGGCCATTTTCAGTACTTTAGGACCCTGGCATGTGGGAATTACCATCGACAGTGTAGGACTCCTTATCATAAACTGGTTGTAGAAACGGTGAAGCTGTTTACACCAGTGGAACAGAGAAAGGAGAAATACTCCTTGCTAATGTCAGACCCTAAATGAGGTTCCTTTGGTAAGATGTGTGTGTCTGAATAATTTTTCTGGATTTTGCCACCTCATCAGCGATTAAAATTGTAAAGCCATGCGACAACTTTTGCTGGAGTTCTCACTGTGCACAGATGACAAGCCCTGGCAGTGCACCCTAGAGTAGTTTTAGAAGCTACCACCTCCAGCTGTCCACTCTGCCTCTCTGCCAGAAATGGCCACCATGGAGGGAGAGACAGCACAAGCAAATGCGTGTTGGCTCCTCAGTGGCTGTAATTTACAGGCTGACATATTAACTGAAACTGATACGGATGGTGGATTCAGAGAATACACCAATTGGTGAACTGCAGCTGCAAGGAACCAAAGCATGTCCTCACCCTGGCTTGGAGGTGATCTCCCAAGACCTTGTCAGAGCCCTGCTGAGAGCTCCCTGTGATCAGCCACAGGCAGTCTCTGCTTGGGAATGGTCTGTTGCACATAGGGACTGGGTGTGACCTGTGAAAGATGGTCTGTAAAGACAGACTCGTGTCCTTCAGCAAGAAGGAGAGACAGATCCGCACTGTCACACGGAGAGAATTAACAAAAAAAACCCACCCCAAGCACTTTTGGAAGGAATATTGTTTTGTAGGAGGGAGTGCTGCAGTAAGACATGCTGTGTGACAGCATGTGAGATGCAGAAAGAACGGTAACGTAATGGCAGCTGACTGCTCAGACCGATTCCCATCACAGCCGCTAATATGCCGACTTGCCTGATATGCGTGGTACGAGTGATATTCAAAGTAACTGCCACCCAGACTTTAAATCCACTGTCACCATCCCTGTCACATACTCAGCTCTTGCCAGCACTGAACATAAGATGACAGTTTAATCCTCACACGTAGATAACAGTAACACAGCTGGTGTAACAGCGTGCTAAGGCTTCAGCCCTCGCAGGCCTTACATCTGCTTTCTCACGGCTTTGGAAAAGTCACCCATAAAATACGTGACAGCTCGAAGCGCCCAGCACAAGTGATCCAATTAGAACAAAACAAGAACCAAGGAAAATGTTTAGGTTTCAATGAAGTTCCACTGGGAGGACGGTATTTTGTTTTTGCTCATACATCACATAACCAAATGGCTGGGGCTTAATAAATACATAAAAATTTACCAGAGGAAGTAAAGGTGGTGATGAACGATCCTCATTCAAAGCTTGAACAACTCCAGATTTTAACTTTTCCAAGTACCACCCTTTTTTGCCTCTCCATCTTTATTGTTTCTGATGCTGCAACACAACACCCCACCATACCGCCCTAAAGAAAAAAAAAACCCAACAAAACCCCAAACCACCCTTAACAAACCCCCACAAACAAACAAAACAAAAAACAACCCACCAAAAAGAGGCAACTTTAACCCTACTGGAACAGATAATCCTGGAAATGCTGCAAGAAATTGTCAGCTCCTGGGACTGCCACCAACCCTGACAGGAAGATCCAGTTTGGTTCTTTAACCTCCCTGCTTCAGACACATGATTATGGGTTGGTCTCTCTTAAGAGCCAGGCCCTTTTGGACATGTTCATTGTTCTCTCAGTAAATCCCACTGAGATTAGAGACTAAAACAAATCCTGACTTTGTTTTTATTATTAAAGATCTGTGTAAGCCTTCATATTGTAAACATGATGAGAAAGGAATATAAACTAACATATGAGATGGGTCAACTCAAACTGTAAACATTTGGGTGTTAACCATGCAAGTATGTATCATTTGGTGACTCTTTTACTCAGTAATCTGGAGCAATTTACATTAAGTCTTTGAAATGAAGAACTCATTTCAAAACCTTTTTTTTGTTTCCTATCAGCAACTACCATACTATGTACAGCCATTACATCCCCGCGATCTATATATCTATATCTATATCTATATCATCCCCACTTTGTCTATAAAATGAGTACTACCACTGAATTCCAAGGAAACACATGGAAGTTACATTATACACACAAATATTTGTGGGAATCACAGCTGTAACATACCCTGCTAGGGATTGGTCTACATCAAGAACTACTGAAGGATCTAATTCATTCATAGACTCTTGAAAACAGAAAGTGCCATCAGTGCACACACCTGCTGGTGTGTGGTCGGTGTGCCTGGACCCTGCAAGACCATATCCCCAAGCACCTCATCTACCTGTCTGTTAAATATATTCAGGGATGGCGACTCAGCCACCTCCCTGGGCAGCCTGTGCCACACCACAGCATCTCTTTCAGTGAAGAATTTCTTCCTGACATCTAACCTGAACCTGCCCTGGTGCAGTTTGAGGCCATTTCCCCTTGTCCTACCACCTGTCACTTGGCTGAAGAGACCATTGCTCACCTCTCTACAACCTTCTTTCAGGTAACTGCAGGCAGTGATAAGGTCTCCCCTCCATCTCCTCCAGACTAAACAGCCCCAGCTCCCTCAGCTGCTCCTCATAAGGTTTGTTCTCCAGCCCCTTCACCAGCCTGGTGAATTTTCAACCTGGTGATTCTGTGAAGAGGGAAAAGAGGAAATATTTTAGGAGGGAGGCCATCCCCAGGCACCCCCAAGCAAGAATAATCTGGTTTGTCTATAGTTTTTTTCCACAGTTCTGGTTGCCAGGAGTTCTTTCACCTTTTGTCTGAAGTACCTGAAACGAAGAGGCTTTATAGTGCAGGACCTCTACACACCAGAAGTCTATCACTGCAGCTAACCTTAGAGCATCATCTGCTCTACTCTGAGGAAGTACAGGATGGTGTAGGAGGCTGCTTGTGTGCTGCTGAACTTCATTATTTGTCGTGCTGCAGGTTGACTTTGGTGGAATTTCTGCTTGTGGGACGAAAAATTATACAGTCCCTGAGCTTATAACGTATAAAATTCTCTTTGCAAAATAAAATGCATACCCTGCAGGTTATCTCAGTCCTTTGCATTACTCATCAGAATCAGTTCTTGGAGTGGAAATGTCTGTGTTGAAAATCCATCATGTGCTGTAGCAAGAAGGTTATTACCATGGATCAGAGCGGTGCCAGGTCCCCATCTGATGAGTTGGAGGCATGTTTCCAGCTGTACCACCTCGTTTGGGGATGCCAGGAACCAGGGCATATGCTCAGCCACTTGAATAACATTAGACCTTTGAAGGGGCAGGGTCACTGGAGGTGCTTTGCCCTCATGAAAGGTACAAGTGCCAGAGTGCAGAGAGCTCTGCCTTAGTGTGTCACACAGGGACAGCTCACGTGCAGGAGGCCATATGGTATCCAAATGGCCAATTGCTCTTTCTAGAGAGAACTTTCATGTTAATCTGCTTCTGGTTTGCATTTCCCATAAAGCAAGTGCTACTACTGTTTTCCTTGGATTGTATGATACAACAAGAAAACTTTGGAGTTTATCCTCCTTTGGAGGTTATCCCTGGAGCAGGGTAAAATCTGGCTCTATGTAGTTCATATTTCTAGAATCAGCCTTTCCCTTCTCAAGCCATGGAAATAGAAAAGGGAGAAGTAGCAACTGCAGACCAAACATGTGCTAATTAAGGATTTCATAATTGGAGTTAGGGGGGTAAGAAGAGGAAAGTGATGAGGAGACACCACCTTTATAGTGGAGAGTCTGATTAGTGCACCAGAATTTTTCCTGTGGATAATAAAGTCTGGTGACAATGCTGCATGCCTCAGAGACAGGGAGCTCCAGAAAGAGTTGTGAGGTAGGAGGTAACAATGACTTCCCAGGAACTCTCTGCTTCATCCATCACTTGGATTTTCAGGGTGACTTGCCCTGTGTATTGAGTGTCAGTGTCAAGGTACCAGTAAGGAGAGGGGCTGCAGAGCAGCCTCTGTGAAGAGACAGCAAGGGCTGCCCCTTGCCAGATGAGCTGCTTCCAGTCAGCTCCAATGGACCCACTGAGGGCACAGGTGAGACCATCAGCTCTAGTGCACCTGTGAGGGCATGTATAAGTAATGGTAAGGTGTTACAGCTGTGTTGGCAGAGAGCGTTGAAGAGAGGGGTGAGGAGAAAGAAAGAGGTGTGAGAAGTCCTGCAGATACTAAAGTTGGAGGAGGTCCAGTGTCCTGTTGAGGTCAGGGGACAAAGCTGCGTGGGCATTTGGTTGCCAGTGCAGGTCAACCTGCTGCATTGTGACAAGCATCTAGTAGCCCTTTTTAGATGACACAGAAGCTTATACTCTGATGTTGCTCTAGGTATTGAAGTCTCCTGTAGCATCTAGGAAGTAGATATTTCATTGCAGCTGATGGAGAAGACCATGCTGGAGCATGTATCCGTACTGCAGCCCACAGAAGACCTCACATCAGAGCAGGTAGGTGTGCCTTGGAGTGTGGTGCAGCTTGTGGAGAGCCTGGGCTGGAGCAGGTTCCTGGCAGGAGTTGTGATCTCTGGAGAAAAGCTTGTGCAGGAGCTGTTTGTGAAGGACTATAGCTGGGGTTCAGAGGAGGGCCACAAAGATGGTCAGGGGGCTGAAACACTTCCCCTGTGTGGACAGGCTGAGGGAGTTGGGCTTGTTCAGCCTGGAGAAGAGAAGGCTGCAGGGAGACCTCGTAGCCTTCCAGTACTTAAAAGGATCATATAGACAGGAGGAGAAATCAGCTTTTTTCAAGGTATGAGACAGAATGGACTTAAGCTGGGGGGGGGGGG
>VXBZ01007165.1:492566-633210 GCA_013399135.1 Heliornis fulica
CCTGCCTTTGGCAGGGGGTTTGGAACTTGATGATCCTTGGGATGCCTTCCAACCCAGATCATCCTGTGGTGGGAAGGACCCACCCTGGAGCAGGGAAAAGGGTGGTGAGAAAGGAGTAGTAGAACTGTTACAGAGTGACTGCAGCTTCCCTTCTCCATCCCCTTGTGTTGCTCTGGGAGAGTCATTAGAAGAGTTGGGTATGAAGGAGTGAAATTGATTCTGGGAAGAACGGTGGTGGGAAGTTGTTTTAGAATTTTTGTTTCTCAGCATCCTATTTTTAATTAGCAGCAAATGAATTAATTTTCTCAGGTTAAATCCATCTTGCCTTCAGAGGTGATTGCTGAGTGATTTCTGTTTTTATCACAACCCATGAACTTTCCCATCTTCTCTTTTTCCCCATGTCCTGTTGAGGAGAGGGGAGAGCAGCTGTGTGAGCATCTGGATTCCAGTGCAGTTCAACCCACTGCACCATGGGTTGGCCTTTGGGTGGCTCATTTCAGCTCACACAGGAGCTTCTACTCTGGTGTGGCTTTGCTGCCAGTTGTTTGCTGGAATCCCACCATGAGAACAAATAGTGCTCAAGTCTCTAACTGTTCACCCTTGATCTGCGTGGGGGAATTCATAGCCTTAATTGTTCTCTGACCAACCCGGAGACTGGCACTCTCTCAGAGGGAATAAAACAAAGTAAGAGGCAAGGTTACAACAACCCTTTCACTTTAGGTTACGTTGAACATGCTAGGCTTTAAAACAAAAAATCTAAGAGAAAATGAAGGTGAGACTTGCCATCTGTCTTTCCAAATACCATACAAAATAGTGAAGCTTTCAAAAACCAATAGAAAAAGCATTCTTTTTCTAGGATGTGGTCCCGTGGTTCTGACTGAAATGCTATGACAGATCCTCATTATTCTGTTAGAAACTGCCCTCTACATTTCTATCTAAACTGGCCAGAAATATGTTTATACCATTTGCAAGATCCATCCATCTTGTTACTGTAGTGAAACACGCCTCAGATGCAGGAACTCGGCATATAGACACTTGGGAAACTCTCACCAATTAAATTATTGAAATGAGCAGAAACGAGGGCCAAATCCCTTAGAGGCTGTAAATGCCATAATTCTCCCAAAGATAGGAAAACAAGCAGAGCTATGCTGATTTATGGTAACCAAGGATCTTGCCCTTATACTAGTAGGAGTGTACTTAAAATATAAGCAGTGGATCTGATTTATGATTTTTTGTGCACCAGTGTGAATTCCAAGTGACATATAAATCAGGTGATATTCAGTGCAGATCAGTTATTCTTGATTCATGCACTGATGTTTTGCAGGTGTAAAGGCAGTGTAAGGGAGGAGAGAGCCAGGCTCAGTTCCTGATGAAACTTTGATTGCTCTGTATTAGCCATCTCTGACTTTCAGTATGTGGACTCCTTATGAACTGTGAACCAGTTCTGTGGTCTGTGAAAGATCTCTGAGAAAGGCAAGCTGTCCGCTAGCAGACCAGATGGACATATACTTCCAACATAAAATGTCTGGAATCCAGAAAAACACCAATTGCACTTGGCTTTTATGAAAATGGTTTAGAGCTCCATCCTGACTTTTCTGAAGTCAAAGGAAGCTTTGCTAATGCCTCAGCAGCAGCAGGATGTGTTTCTGCTTGCCATATTCTTATTGTAGCCTAGTTACTGAGACACATAGGTGTTGCTGTCTTAGCCATTTGAATGGTCCTCTTGCTAACAAATTGATGTCAATGTATCTGCTGAACCTGTAGAAAGGGCAGAGTAGTACTGAAATGTCCATTAATTTCCTCTGGATTGGGCATGGCACAAATATTTGGCACAGCCTCTCTGTAGTACCAAACTCTCAGTACCTGAGAGAGTGCTTGGTGGTGCCTGAGGAGGTGATGGCAGAATGGATTTGCATTTGTTTAATTCTAATATCCTTATTGTTTGCCCATATTTATGACAGGGTAAATCTTGTAGCCAGAACCTGTTTGTTTGAGCTTTTGGCTTTTGAGAAACAGATCCTTCCTGTTGACGGTTTCTAGGGAGCCAGAGTTGCATGGGTGTCACTGGAAGCATATCAGCCAAGAGACTGTAGTAATGATGACACTTAGCAATGTATCAGATGAAGAAGAAAAGGTTGTTTTCCACCTGAATGGTGGAGAAAGAATGCTCAGAGTCTGATTTCTTTTAATGGATGGTTACAGGGCTAGGACATCTGCCAGGGGTTACTGCTTTAGACAGGCTACGCTAGTAAATTAAGTGTACTTGTGATTGGTTTTTGGCACTGAGGCAAACTGGCATGGAAAAGTCCATGTCCAGACTATTAAACACTTCTAACCCTTTGAAACAGGATGGCTGCACATGAACTGCCTCTTGGGAGTGGTTCCTGACCAAGCGAACTCCCAAGATGTGCCTAAGAAGCTGCTTGACTCAAGCTTGGGTCAAATCCCAATCAGAGATTATTCCAATAATTTAAGTGTACAGAGTATGAAGACACAGTGCCCAGAAACTGTATTCAGCAACTCCTTAATTTGCTCTTGTTTAGCAGTCAGGGTGGTCTACTTAGATTTCTGTTTGGTAACATGAAGATAAGATCCCTTAAGTTGTCAGAAATGGGATGTTTTCCTTTTCTTTTTATTTATGTTTTTTAACATCCTTTCATTCTCCATTCTCTCTAGTAGTCCAAAGCACTGAGCTAGGTAATGAAGACTTGAAGCATTTGAACTGCAGTCATTCTGTTTGTTTCTTCATTTTGGATGTTTGGGTTCCTTTGGCAGGGAGGTGGTGGTGGGGGCCGTTGGTGGGGTGGAGGGGGAGGAGAGTGGGGAAGAAGAGGTTTTTTACCTGTGTGAAATGTTGCATTTTTGCTAGAGGATTAGTAAGTCTTGCTCTAGCCTTTCTGTTTCTTATCTGTCTGTGGAATGCCTGCTTTAGTTTTATCTTCATCTCCCTTTACAGAGAATTGACTGAGCCTCCTTAGATAGCTTTTGTCTTTGTACATGGCATGCTGGGTTTTCAGAAGGCTGCGGAGCTCACAGCACTCCCTGTGCTACTGTTTGCTTTCTGTACTGTGGTGATTGAATGGCAGGAGCAAAGTGCAATTGATGGGCACATATCAGAGAGAGGAGAACCTAAATTTCTGAAGATGAATTATGTTTGTAATAGAGGAAACATGGCCTTTTAAAATATTACCTTTGAAGTATCTGATTGGGTTAACTACCTAAACATCAATAAAATTACCCCGTGATCCAGACTGCCAATATTAGAAAGTATTTGTGCAAATAATGACTGTAAAAGGGCGTGGAAAAGACTGGATGACCACACCATCACCTGAAGCACCCTATTTGATTGCACTCAAATATGGCAAAGACAAATGCTTCATCATACCCAGATATGCCCCAGAGCATTATCTCCTGAAGTTTTTTGGTTGAGAGTACTGTTGGCTCTCAGCATTCCTACCAGGAGCCCACATCATGGTGTTTGCCATTGCAGGCACTGTTCAGGCTGTGTGGTTGTACAGAACAGATGCAGAGCCTTTACCAGTGGGTCACCAGTGAGACACACTTAACAAAGCTCTTGCATATGCTGTGCAATGCTATCTCTGATTGTTATTTTCCCAGTTAGCTTTTCTGTTCATACTTACAGTATAGTTTGCCTTAGATTTCCTGGTGTGGAAAATTAATAATAGCTCTTCATAAAACAGAGTAATTAGTGTAATGAGCTGGTGGCTGGTCCATGCATTTTTCTCCTGCAAAAGCCTAAAAGTCTAAATAAACATCTAAGCAACTGTACTGCTTAATAAAATAGCAGGCTTTCTCAACTAAAAGGTTGTGGTTTAAAATATTTTTAGAGTATTTTAATGAGCATAGCCTTCAAGATAATGACCAAAACCACTTCCAGAGATAATTTTGTGTTATTTAGTAAAGGAGTCAGTCTACTGCTCTAGTTTCCTACTCTGAACTGCATATCTGAAAATCCTCACATAGGAGGTGCTAACACACTGATATTGTAGTTGTTACTAACAGTATTCATATCCTAAATCCAAAATGCAACACTACACCAGCTACTAGAAAGAGAAATTAACTCTATTCCAGATGAAACCAGGAAAGTATCCATCCCTTATTCCATACCATCTATGTCATGACCAGGCCCTATACTTCCCAATACATTCCAATTAATCACTATAATTTTTCCTGCCTTTTTATAGGCACACACGAATATAATTCCCTTAGTCCATGGACCATTCCTCTAAAATTTCCACTGAGTTCCTTTAGTCCATGACTTTGGACTCCATCTTCTCAGTCCCTTCTCTGGTGTCAAATTGTGGCTGTTTGCATGTTTCTCTCTAAAATGTGATTTCCAGAGGCCTGTGACCGGTGCTGATTGGCCTGGCCGGCCTTGTCAGTAACAGGGTTTGGGAGTTTGGCCTTGGGAGCCCAGCTGGGATTTGCTTTGTTGGACCCTTAACTTTCTAGCTGCTTCTTAAAGAAGCCACATTGCAAACCCACAGCAAATTGTCTGGGTGATTCTTACTGTAATACCATTTTTAGGGCATATAGTAATCATAGTAGTGACAAAATGCAGCGTTACATAGCAATTTACAATCATATAATTTAAATCCCTGGCTATTCTCACCCAGAATCAAATCCCCTTGAGGTACACATTGGACTGCACCATCTTTCTGCATTACACACCAAGTACACCCAAATCCTTCAGCAAGAGTGATCACATGGCTGGTTTTGCCTTTGTCTGAGGTAGAGGTAGCCCAAACATTCTTTCTTAACGTATTCTTTATGTGTATTATGGGGACCTTATCCTCTTCTACAGTTTGATTGGATCAGCTGCATTGGTAGAACCTCTAGTGTTAACTAGCCAACTGGCCTTTACTAAATGTATGTTGCAAAGTTTGAAGGTCCCACCACCCATTGCTCTCAGTGTGGTCTTTAGTAGCCCATTGTATCACTTGATTTTTCAGGAATCTGGAGCATGGCAGGGGATATGATACACCCACTCAATGGCCAGGTGGTTCTTTGGCTCAGGTGTTTATGAGGGTGTTTTGGAAATGAGTCCCATTGTCTGACTTGGTTCTTTTTGAAGTGCTGGAAAAGCAGGACTTGCTTTTCAAGGCCCAGGATAGTGTCCTGGGTGGTTGTACAGGGCATGGGATATGTTTCCAGATACCCAGTCGATGGTTGCTTCCACCACTGTAAGCACATAATGCTTTTCTTGGTGAGTTTGTGGGAGTGTGATGTAATCAATCTGTCAGGCCTCCCCATAATTATATTTCAACCATCATCCTCCATACCAGAGATGATTTACCTGCTTGGCTCACTTCATCACAGCTCATGTTTCAAATTAATAGATGACCTGTGAAATAGCATCCATCATTAATTCCACCCCTCAATCCATCTGTATGTGGCATCTCCTCCCTGATGGTCTGAGGTGTCTTGGACCCAACTAGCTATAAATAATTCACCTTTATGTTGCCAGTCTAGATCCACCAGATCCACTTCCAGCTGAGCAGCCTGATCCATGCTAGTTGTTTTGGTGTTCCTCAGTGACCCAGTTCTTGGGTACATGGGCACCTACATTTAACAGCCAGCTTCTCCAGCTGGGCAGCAATATCTTGCCATAATTCATCAGCCCAGATGGTTTTACCTCTGTGTTGCCAGTTGCTCTGGTCAGATCTGTCGTTATCTCACATCTTTGGATCTTACATTGGGTGAGAAAAAGGACTGTTGGAGTTTAACCCCAGCTGGTAGCTAAGTAGCATACAGTATCTCATTCACCCCTTCCCCCTCATCCAAGGGAATGGGGAGGAGAATGGAAAAAAAAAAACAACTCAGGAGATCAAGGCAGTTTAGTGGGATAATAAGGAAGATAATGACAACAAAAATATATTAAAAAGTGATGAACAAATACAATTGCTCACCACTTGAACAAGGAAAGAGACACTCTCCCTGTGATTCCCAGTTTGTTTCCCAGCAGCAATCCTAGCTCACTTCCCCAGTTATGGCTTCAGCAAGATGCTTTGTGGCCAGAAATATCCCCTTGGCCAGCTGGGTCAGCTGTCCTGGCTGTGCTCTCCCAGCTTCTTCTGCACCTGGCAAGGTGTGAGGAGCTGAAGAGTCCTTGGTGTAAGCACAACAACTACCTAGCAGGAACCAAAACCATCACTGTGTTATCAACATCATTCTTATATCAAATCCAAAACCCAGCACTACACCAGCTACTAGAAAGAGAGCTAACTCTATCTCAGTCAAAACCAGGCCACCAGCACAATCACAGAACTTGTGAACTCCTTTCATCTGGTCACTGCTAATCAGAATGAGCTTTCTCAGTCGAAGTTTTTATCAGCAAATTAGATATCATGTCAAGAAATCAGTTTTTCTCTCTCTTGTTGCTGTTGCCAGCCATGCTGCTTCTTTTTGTGTCCTATATTCTGGTGGCTTGTCAGAATCTGGTGTTTTAAATCTAGGCGACCCCACGGCCAAAGTGACAGCTGCAGAAGACCCCAATGCCTTGCACCTCTCAAGGCATCACATTTACCCCAGGACCTTGTTCTGCACAAAGCAGAGCACCATTGTGTGGCAGCAGGTGTCATTCAATTAAATCAGGTGCAGGTTTGTACCAAAGTCTGAGTGTTCACTCTCTTGGGACTTTAGATCAACCCCCTCCTGTTGCTCAGAAGACAAATGCTGTGCAACTGGCAGGTGGCATCACCCTCTCAGTCCTTCCTGTCCTATTGCTTGCTTGGGGTTCAGTGGTGCCTTTCATTATAGCAAGTAGCAGTGGCCAAGAAGCCCGTGTGCTGTTAAGGGTTTGGGGCACATTTTCCTCACTCCTTTGAGGGAAGTCATCCTTCACAGATAGGTCGTGTTTGCTGGATCCTGTGGACACGGACAAAATCAGTCTAGTTCTACTGAAGGACAGAAGGTGGGGGAGGGAGCTATAGACTTCCTCACCTTAATTCTCCTGCTTGTATGTGTAGACACAGGGTCTTCATTTTCTTCCCTTCTCTGAAGCCCTATAGAACTCGAGAGAGATGCCTTCTTTGGACCACTGTCTCGCTTCTGTTCTGAAGTCACCACAAGATCACTGTTTCCAATTATAACACATTACCAGATTTGATATACATCTTCTCCTTTGGGAACTCATTTGAAATGACTGTACACTTACCACAGAAATTTCATTTTCTGGAGCTGTAAGATTTATAGTTTGTTCCAATCAAGTATGAATTTGCTGTTAATCCCAGCATGGACATTCTTCTTGCAAGTAATTTTTAATTATTATCATGCGTGGCTTCCTCCATCATGGTTTATGTCACTTTTCCTCCTCTCCTTGCCACGTAGTTTTAGATTTAGGATCGGATTCATTGTAGGACTAAGCTGTGACAGCTCTATTGATTTCTCCGAAGCCGCATCCAGCTGTGAATTTGAATGCTGTCTTTTGTGGGAATGGCTTGATGTTGAAATTAAGTGTGTGAAGCACCCATGATTGTATACTCTCTTTGTACGGAAGGGATGAGCATAAGAAATTTTGGTGCTCACAAAACTGCAGCAAAGCTGTAAAATAGCAAAAATAGCTGTATTTTGCCATCATGCTTTTTGTAATGAAACTTCTTTCTGAAAGTGGTTGTGTTTTGTTTAAGAGCAGATCCTAGATTAAAGTAAGGGGAAAACATAAATGCCTGTGAACTAGCCCCAGTGTTCAGGTCTCTGTACAAAGCCTCCTTTGATTCCAATAGTAGGTAATTAAATGCTCGTAGCTGTGTCTGAATTTGGCTCATTAGACATCTGAAAGAAACATCAGGCCAAATCTTTTTGGTCCTTGTTTAGCTCTTATTCAGGTCTAACGAGAGCCAGAGGTGTCTTAAGTAATAAAAGGCAATCCTGTACTCTATATTGCACTGCCAGGTACTTCCACTCTCCTGCTGGGTGTGTTTTTAACGGGAAAGGAGCCAGCATGTGCTAAAATACTTACCAGCCATAGACTCCATACACAGACAATGAATGTTGACCTCACTACTATATGACAACACTACCCAAAGCTCAGTAACTGAATGAAGTCTCTAAATTTTATGGGGCAAAGAGATCCTCTCTGTAGTTTGATGGGTGAGGGCTGCTGTCATGGAACACACCTATGCACTGTGACTTTGTTTAGTGGTTTTGAACTCTGGAAACTTCAGCATCAATTCCAACTTCCTGTTTTGGCTGTAGCAGCAGAGGGAGAAACTCTGGAATCTTTCATTTAAATACTTCAAATTGTGTTTGGCTGTTCATTGCTTTTGACACAGCAGGCAAACAATAACCGATTTACTTACATGTTTCTGGAAATGAACTGATTTGTGTTGAATTCTCAGAAAAATACATGACATTGCCAGGGTTAGAAGTATCTGATGACTGCCTAATATATTTTACAGTGGCACCTGTGAGCTCTGTCCCAGATCCCACATTATTCTCCTGGGACATTGGGAAGGTCTGACTTCAAAAGACAGCTGAAAAAGAAGATGAACTGAAAAAAGCTTTTCAGGTGCTTGATGTTGGTCAGACCCTGACAGTCACCAAGGGTGACTTCAGGAGAGTGATTGAAACCTTTCTCTTCCATCTAGCAGAAGCTGAATTTGATGCTGTGCTGGCAGAGGTATCCTATGTCATTGCTGTTTATAATCATTTAGAGGCTGTTCCTATTTATGTCAAGAACAAAATTTCAGTGGGAGCAGGTTCCAGATCAATATTATCAAAAAGGTGCTAGATATGTTCAAAACCTTCTGTGAGTAGGTCAAGTGAAAGTCATAGAATACTTGCAAAAGTAATGTGAGCTAAATTTCATAATTGGTGTGTTTGTACAAGGACTTTGTCTCTGTGGCATGTCTCACTATTTTAAAGACTTGCAATTCAACAATGTATTATGTGATTTTAATTTTTTTATTTTTAAAAAATGAGCTCTCAGCTTAAATTCATATACATGTGGTGTTATGAATATGGAGAGCTTAGGTTATGAACTCTGAGTCAGAGACCAGCTGCTTTTTGTCTGAATGGAGAGTTTCTCACCTCACTTTTGGTGCTTGCAGCTTTATAAACCATCATCAGATGGGACCTGAAGGAACATTGGGTGTTTAAGTGACTTTGTGAATGAGGCTTATGAAAAATAAGGGAGAATTCTAATGCACAATCTGCATCAGCATTATTGTACACTTACATTTCTGTCCTAAAAGTGTAGGTGGATAAGTTTTATCTATTTTTCCCCTGATGTACTTGACCCTTGTTTGTTTGTTTAATTTGGGTCAAACAATGTAATGCATTTACATGTTAAACTAATCAGTCTGTAATGGATTAAGCCCATTATGACTAGGAGAGATGTTAAATTATTTGCTAATACCAAATTGTCATTAGGGGGACACATACGCACATGAAACACATTAAATACTGGTTTGTAAAGAGAAGGATGCGTTGGTGAGGCTGATGAGAATGAATATACTTTCCTGCATACATGTGAAACATCAGAGGGTTGAGAAATCTTTGTCTTATACAGTAGAAAGGTCTGGAGGTTTTATTTTTGTTGTTGTGGGAATTACCAGATATGAAATTAACACTCTGCTTAATTCTAGACGAGTTGCTGCAAAGTAGTAATGTGTAGTACACAAAACAGAAGCAGGATAAAACCATTTGTGATGTTTAAGAGAAGGATGAGTAATGCAAAGAGCTAATTTAAAAGCACCTGACATGACTATAGGACTTTTTCATGAACTTGTTCTTGTGTATTGAAACACAGATCCCCAGTGTCAGCAAAGACATTGCCCCTTACCTTGGCTTCATACCAAAGTTGCCAGAAGTAACAGTATGCTCAAAAAGTGTTCCATATTATGCAGTCAAATTGCTCCTGATCTGTAGCTGTGAATCACTTGTGAGTTGTCTGGCTCTCAAGGAGGAGCCTAGCTGCTAACATGAGCTTCTAGTGAGAGAGAGACATGGGATTTTTTTTTCTAAAACCACTTTTTCTGCATGTGTGATTGGGGTGGTTGCTACAGGAATGTTTCCTGATTGCCAAAGGGAAGGGAATGGTCTGCTGAGCCACTGATCTGCTTCTGAAAACTATGAACCTTTAAGGCTATCAGCCTGTTCAATAAATTAACAATGAAAGTTGTTGTGTATGAAAGAAATTATAGCTGCTTCGGTTAACAGGGATTTGAAAACAAGCCACCGAGCTCAGCAAGTCTTTAAGTGAAACACAGAAGCTAAACCAAGGGACCCAGTACCAGGAAAGTTGTAAAGTTTCAGGATTCAATCCTTTAGGAGTAAGTAACTTGCATTCAGCTCCGTTTTCAGTGCAAGTAATTTTTCACCAATAAAGTTTAGTTCACTCCAGGAATCTGTGAACTGGGATTAAGTTAGGATTTTACCTTCAATGAAGTAAAATGGAAAGTAGAGCCACATTCAACTTAAAAATTAAAAGACTTCCAAATCCACGCTCTTGCAGTAGCTTTCTCAGTGGAGCACTAAATATTTTCAGTATCCTCCCACCCCACAGGAAATATAAAAGGTGAAATACTGCAAGGGGGTCTGGAGGGAAATTCCTTTTCCTTCAGTTTGTCCTGTGAGTTTGTATGATCTGGCCTTGAATAAAGACTTGCCTCAAAAAATATTGTGTAAATTCCAGTCCAACTTTGTTCCCAGCGATTGCAAAGCTAAGAAAACTCTCATACAAAGAGAGAGTGGAGGGGTGTAATGCTGAGGATACAAAAATGGGATTAGGACTTTGAAAGGAGGCAGGAGGAAGAAGAGGAGCAGCAAAAGAAAAGGAGAAAAAGGGAGGGCACCTAAGCCACTTTCTCCCAGAGAGACAGGGGAGCTTAAAAAATTCTAATTAATTAGTGAAAACTAATTAAATAACAAATGAGGGATCTTTCCTGGAATAAAAGGTTAATCTTTTCTTTATTACATGCAATATAATAAAACGGGAAAGCTTTTTGTACGCTCGGGGTTGGATTTTCTTCCAGTGTTCAAGGAGAATATATAAGATGTTGCTCTTGATTCCCTTTTGAACTCACTAAAATGTGGCAAGCAAGGATCAGGCTTAGCCGGCCTTGTCCTTTGGCCAGCTAGTTCATTAGAGGACGTCTCCGAGGGAAAATAAAGGTGTTTGTGGAAGCCGGCAGGCACAGCTGCAGGCAGTGCCACCGCTGGAGGGCAGCGCGGGCGCTCTTTTCCAGGAGCATCCCGTCTCCTTGGCAGCATCCCAGGGCCACTCCGGCTCTCCCCCGTCAGAACTCCAGGGGTTCCCCTGAATTCAGAGGCTGAGGTGAGGGCAGAGCCTGGGCTCTAGGGCTTCGTCCCAGAGACACGGGTGTGCATGAAAGTTGCACGAGGCTTTTCGGAAGCTGAAGCCGGGGAAGGATGTGCGGGGATGGAGGTCGGCACCTGCGGAACCCTCCCTGCGGGTTGTCGGCTCTCACAATGACCCGAGTCCGTGGGATGAGGAAACAAAGGCAAAAGCAAGGCGAATTTTAAAAGTTACCGGTGGCAAAGGGATCTCTGATTCCTGTGGGGAGAGAAGGGGGAGACATGCATTTGCTCTCTGAAGAACACTCGGTGGGAGCAGAGAAGGGAGAAGTGGCGTTATAGCTCTCGTGACCTTGGGACTCCCAAATGCTCTGTCATTCCAAGGGAAAGATCAAGCTGCCGGTATCTTTTTTTTTTTTTGGTCCCTTTTGGCAACCAAAAATAAAAAATCCTCCAAGAAAAAAATATTTTACACTATCAATCATCACGCTTGTGATAGAGGAGCAGCTGTCACAGCTCTGTTCTGCGCCGGGATCCAGATTTGTGGTGATTTTCCCCAAGAGCAGTGCAGAGCTGTGAAGAGCAGCCACAACAAAGGCAGGATCAAGCAATTGTAGTTGTTCACAGGCTAAACCAAAACTCTCCCCATTGATGTCCCTGCAGTTGTCTTCAGCGGTACTGTGATGCACTTGTGGGTTTATGTTCATCTTTTTCACATGTTTATTTTCAGGCTGAACAGCCACAGTCGCCAAACAATGACATTAAGTCAGCTGGAATCCCTGCTCAAGGAGAAAGTATGTTGACCAGGGCAATAACAGGAACTGAGTACTGGGGTAGTAATTCATTTCAGATAAGTAGATGTTGCTCTTTATGTACCAGTATCAATGTAGTAGCACACTTAAAAGGATGTTGCCCTGTTGTTACATCATGAGGAGCTGGTTGTACTTGTATACTTAGGGGTTTTGTTGTTGGAAATTTGGAGAGGGTTTTATTATGCTGGAGTACTAAGTAGTATTTTAAAAGCCTCTCTCATCCATGCTGTGAACCCCTTTTTAGCACCAAAAACCTAAGCACTTTTCTCCTTTGAGCAGTTTTGCAACAAATCTCTAGGGTAGGACTGGCACAGTCCCACCGTGATTTTATATGTTAGTTACTAGATGCTTGTGGCTTGAGTAACAATGCTTGAATTATTTAAGAAACTAGTTTCTCCGTTGCAGTACAATTTCTGTTATTGCTTAGCCCTTTGCAAGATGGGTATAAACCACTGTGACATCAGAACAGTGTTTTAGGCATTTTGTGCTCTTTTTACTTAGAAGTATCCAGCCAAACACAAATTTGAGCAGCACAAAACTACCTTTCTTTTTAAACAGAGGAGGAAGCGGTAGTATGACTGCAGGAAAGCTAGATTTTTGTTTTCGCACAAACTGAGCCATAAAAATGTGTTTAACATCGTGATATTTTGTTATACTTGGGCATTTGCAAGTTAACCTGATGTCACATATCACGTGTAATAATAGCTATTATTTACAAAGACACAAAAGAGTATGCCTTGCCTTCTAGAGCACCCTGTGACAGTCTGTTGGCTCTGCCCTAAGACTGTTACTAGAAGAAGAAATACATTAAACATAACCTGATGTAAATTCCAAGGAAAATCCAACCTCCTGCTGTGCTTGGCATGGGCTTGGCCTGTAATTTGGGAAGGAGAAATAAAGTCTTTCTGATTTCACAGCTGTTATTGCACCTCAGGGCTGCAGTAGTATTAGCAACCCATTTGCTTCTCTTCCACCGAGTAGGACATCTGAATATATCCTCACTCTAGTCTGAATAAAATATTAACATATCGCAAGGCTGTGAGGACAGATTGTATCCAAGACAATCTTTTCTTGCTGTAGAAGAGCCTATCAATCATAACTTGGTACAGTTGTTATTAAAGTCATAGCTTTTATTCATTTGGCTATATGCAGCTAACTGAAGAGTAACATTTATGTTTTCATGTTAGGCATTTCCTATCACAAAAGAAACTGATGAAGTATCTTCTTATTATAGAATTTATGAATTGCAAATAGCCTCTGAAGTCCTAATTAGAGGTCTTGTATATTTAATTTACAAGGCTCCATGTTATTTTTTCAACAGCATTGTGAAATGGAGTTTCTGTGTATATTTTAGTATATTAGCAGAAAACATCATTAACTTAAGGCAAGGTTATTGATAGGTATCATAGATAAGTATATATATCTCAGGAACAGTTATGTTAAATAAGTACTGCAATATGTATAAATGCATGATGTACACAGATACAACTTAAGAGTTCATATATTCTTTTAACTATTTGTCTGTAACCTGTCACAGTGGTTATTCCCAAACCACATCTATTCTGCTTTTGTTTGGATGCACATCAAATTTACATTGGTAACTCTGATTGGGTTTTCAATTTGTACATGCATGTTAAAAAACCCAACCAAACAAACACAGAAGGAAAAGTTCCTCATGTCCTCCGTAATAGCAATTTTCTCCTTGCATAGGCAGAAAGCCACATTTGGATCACCTACCACATGTACCTCTGTTTAGACATCATAACTAGCATAACAGTTGAGGTTAAGGAAAGCAGCAGGTGGTTCAGAGTATCTTCTAGTCAGTGAAAAAACATAAGGCCTGACATGAAGCCTTGGAAACCTCATCAGTGTCCTGCACTTAGAAACCCTAGGCATGCTGACGTTCTCCAAATGAGATGATCCAGGGCTCATTTCATTCTTAGATAATCTAGCAACAGATTTTGAGTATTTGAAATGCCAGGACAAAACTTGCAGTTTATTTTTTACTATAGGAGTCCTTCCATCATTTCTAGTTAAATGTGATAAAATGTTACTTCTGAAGGTCAAGGTCTTGAGGAGAGATTAAAGAACAAGGAAAAAAACCCAAGCAACGAAACACCAAACCGTATCAAGAAAGAAAAGTAATAACGAACTGTAGGAAAGTGGTTTCAATCTGTAGGATCCCCAGTGCTGGAAGCAAAGAACCTGGCTCAGGAAGGAGAGCCAAAACCTGAACAGATGAGTGCCTGGGAACAGAAGTGATGGTGCATGGAAGAATTCTTACTGACTCAGTGACTGTTCAAGGAAGCAAGGCTGCAATGCAGTTGGGACAGTTACGCTGCGGGTGAAAGGACCAGAACTTTCCTACCACACCAGAAGTCCAGACCCTTCTTTTCCACGCTCCTCCCTGTCTGCGTGCTACTGCCCTGGTTCAGCACAGACACATTCAGTAAAGGGCAGCTTGTCTTCTAAGCACCCAAATCTGCCTTCTTTTTCTTTATGGAGTGCAATTGCACTCACTTTTCTGCCTAAACTCCAAAAATAGGGACAGGATTTGTTCCACAGTAATACTTGCAAAGGTGCGTGGCACCGTAGTGACACAGTGTTCCCGAATGTTAAAGAATAAAACAGCCTTAGAGAAAAGCTTGCTACCTGAAACTCTTTTTTTTATGACTATGAAAGGACTCCCCTGAAGTGTCAACTTTAAGAAAGGAATCCAGCAAATATGTAAAAGGAAGAACTAAAACTCGGAGCGCAAGGGTGGCTCTGTAGTGCACGTGTGCATGGTAAGGAGGCCTTTCACTCATAGTTGGCTGGTGGGAGCACGAATACTGTGTTAGCTAAGTTCAGAGCCCAACTGTTTCTCTTTAAAGATCACTGAAGGATTTATTCACATTTACAGTAAGTCTCCTCATGTAAAGAGGACTGAAAATTGATTTATTTTGTGTACTCATCACACAAATTTTAAGGTCTCCAAAAATCGCTAATGGGTTGTAAAGGTCTATCAGTGTGAGCAAGCATCAGGTTCGTGTATTTTCCTCATTTCCCCCTACTCATATCTCCCCTCCCCCATTAATTTTTGATTTTATGTTTATGAGGATCTGAAAATAGTCTAATTCTTTTCTATCTGGTTTGGGCCTATCTTTACCAGCTGGTAAATAGGAAATGTTCACTGTAGGAAGCCAATACTCTGCAGAGTGTAAACAGATGGAATCAATATAAAGTGACAAGTTAGACTATGCTACTGAGAATACAGAGCCAAAACTAAGAGCATAACAGTCACGATACTTATTTTGTTCCAATTCATTTGGTACTGAATAGCACTTCATATATGCACAGCTGTGTCCTCCCGTTTTTTACTTTCTTTCTTCTGGTTTGATGATGACAATTTCAAAGAAAAACTTTAATTAAAGATTTTACACAAAATGGCCCAAAGTAGAATATAGGGAAAATGAGCACTGATGTGTTTATAGCAAGAGAAGAATATTTTTTTCAGGCATTTATTTTCTTTATTTTAACAAAACAAACAAAATTTGATGTGTGTCTCTCTGCATGTAATATTCTAGATTGATAGATCTTTGCAGATTTAAATCTTCCATTTGGTGATAAGGTATAGAACCCTAACTCTAAAAGCTTCCCCATCATCCCCTTCCCCTGGTGTCTGTTACGACGGGGTGCCATGAAGGGCAGGAAATCTAAGGGTACACCTCTGTGTGGGTGCACTGGATGAAGGGAAGGGGACAGCCAGACAGGGACACTGCTACAGACCACTGTCAGACTGTCCTGAGACAGACTGGAAGCAGAGTGACTGAGGGGCTTCGTTTTCCTGCCTTGGCCAGCTTGTCTCATTGCACCTCCTCCACTCTTGAGAAGGGTGATTTGGAGACTGTGGATCTGAGGCACAATCCCTTCAGGGACACTTAGCAAAGGGGTAAGCTTCCAAGCTGTCCTGTGTTGCCTTCAAAGCACATCTGAGCTCTAGTCCTTTTGCCAGAGAGAGTGCCAGGTGTTGTACTATGGGTTTTTCTTTATTATTTTATGCATTTTTGACACATTTTCACAAAAATGAAAGAAGGTGATGTGTTTTACCACTGTCCCCACCTTATTCCTTACAGCATATTTCTTAATGCTGCCGTTAAAACTTTGCTATTTTTGCATTCTTGGCAAATAATTACCCGAGATTTCCCATATGTTGTTTATTAGGGTGACTGTACAGCTCTAATGAGGGGCAGCAACCACAAGTTTGAACACAGATTTTGCTTCTGATCCCCGTGTCAAGGCCAAGCAGCTTTTGTTTCCTGCAGAAGAAACACTGGGTCTGCCCAGTCTCCTCCGTGCATGTCACCCTAAATAGGCAAGCCATTGTAGTGCGTCTATGCAGGGCTTCCCTGCTTCCCCATGCAGCCTGCTGCCTTCTCTGCAGAGCACAATTCTTCTCCTAGCTAGAATGCTCAGGGGCCTGTTTGTCTCAGGGATTTCCTCAAACCTCTCTCACTCAACACCAGAAAGATGCTGTGTGTTATTGTAGGCAGAATTCAGGAGTTTGGGGTAATGTGGATGAATGAATGAAAGTCCTTTCCTAGATCTCCTTCCCACCCTTGCCAAATACCCTGAGCCACCAAGCAAGTTCCATAAAGGCTGTGAGAGGGAAGCAACACATGACGCAGGTGGCACCTTCTGTGCTCAGATCCATGGGAGAGATGATTGCTGAGGCAAATGCTTTAATATACAGTGACTGGCAATACTTGTGTGGGTAGCAAAATGAGCTTCAGTGATTTCTGTCAGGAAATCATCTCACAGTGAGCTGCACCCTGCATAAGGGAGCGTCTGGAAGTTCGTTCTCTCCCGATGCCTGTGGAGGATGTGTTTTCAATGGATATCCTTTGTGCTTCTGAAGTATAAGAAAATATTTAAAATATTCATTGTCCTCCTTCCTCCCAAGGGATCCCCAAGTGCTTCACACACAGAAATGCTGCCGAAACGCAGTCACTGCTGGGGTGGGGAGAAGGAGCCAGCTGGCATGTGTCAGTGACAACAGAGAGCCTTATGCCAAAGACACTGTGGCAAGGCCCGGCGCTTGCTGAAAGTCCTGTGATGTCACTAGTGCTCCGGAGAACAAACAGGAACAATCCTTCCAGTGTCTCTGCCTAAAGGTTCTGGTAGCATAACCTGGTTGGCTCGTAGCTTATCTAACCTGTAAGGACAAGTGGTTGTATCAAACTGGCAGAAAAACCTATCGCTGGTGCCAGGCACCACAATATGTAAACCTTTGCCTCACTGATTAAAGAATACATTTCAGTTAAATCTGATTGCAGGCAGATAAGAAACAAGATTGCAGCATTTCTTTCTCCATGGAAAGCTTGGAGTTGTGGTGGAAATATTTTGGCAGTTGTGGCAAGAAAGAGAAATCCTAGCCTATTCTGCTGAAGCCTAATCCTTTCTTTGAATTTTTATTTCCTTTGTTGTTTTATATCTACAGCTATAGGAAAGGATTTTTTAATGAATAAACTTCTTTATGTCTTTAGCTAGATGAAACATTTCCACTTTCTTTTTTTTTGCCAGGGAGTAGTCAGATGTGCCAGGTTCACAGCTACTTACTTTGGGCAACCTTTGCGTGCATCAGTGGCTGGTTGTAGTCTATTTGCTCTGCACAATTCTCCGCACTGAGAGTATGGGGCCTGTAATCCTGACTCTTTTAGTTAAAACAAACAAAATATGAAATCTTGGCTGCACTGGAGTATCAACTTGACCGTGATCAGGATTTCCTCCAAGGACTCTCCTTCTCCTTACTCCCAGTAGCACTGCAGAGCATATGCAACTGAGCTGAATTTAAATCTGTCTGAAGCAGACGCGTTCGAATGAGTGAGTAAGGAGCAGCGGCAGAACCTTTATTATTGCTGCTATTATGTGAGCCAGAAAGAACACAGCCTGACTCAATTCCCTGGCTGCATTTGCAGAAATAGCAGTTAAGAAGAGTGATATTTTAAAACAAGGTTGTATACTTATAAGCTGAGCAAATTCAACACAAAACAGAGTAAGCATGGAAACCTTCAGTGCTACTTTGTTAGTTTTCAGTTTGTGAGCTTACTTCAAAGTCCAGGTTACTGAGATTTTTAACAGGCTTGGAAAAGAGAATTGCAGTTGCTAAAATGCTAATACATTCATCAGTTTGTTCCATATATACATATACAAATGTATACTTTTCCTTTTAACCGCTAAATCTTATTGATTTTAATAATTTTTGAAATGAAATAGAAAAAAGAGTGCTTTTGGTATATGTAGAATAAATAATTCACTGATATTCTAAAGTTCATGGATACTTATGAAATGTATACCTACCCTGATCTTTGATATTTGGTTTCCAGCAAATCTGTAGGTTTCAGTCATTGAAAGAAGCTCATCCTCTGCCTCCTGTTTAAAATACACAAATTGTTTCTGAAATTCATTCCTTAGCCTAAAAGAGTTTTGAAGTTTGATAGTGTTACTTGAAGAGGAAATTACCTTAGACATTGAGTAAATGTATATGTACACTCATTTCTTTTGGAGTGGGATTGTAACATTTCCTACTGTTCCAAGGGAAGGTTGTCCTGTACTATCAAAATGGGTATAAAATGGCATTTTATATTACATATTAGCAAAGCTTTCCAGTGCTTGCATTTGTGTCAGTTGTGTCAGCATTGGTTTCTTGTTCATTGAAATGACCTGTAATTTCCAGGTTGCAAAGAACGTGAAAAACATTATCAGGTGTTGCAGACCTTTTGACTACAGCTTTGCAGGCTGGATACAGAGGCATGCACTAAGGCAAATTCTTAAGATCATCTGTTTTAGGATGAAGGACTCAGAATTTGAAAAGTAAGTAAAGAACAGTCACGGGTTTTCTGTGAGAGTAATAACAACAATAAGTGATGGGACCTTTGTGATTTTCTGAATGACAGTGGCTGGGGGCTGTTTGCAGCAGGTTAATGTGCCAGTTTATCTTCTGTATGCAAGTTGCAGCCTTCAGCCTTTCTCTGACTAGATGGGTGCAAAAGTATGCAAGTATAAATATGTTAGAAATTCATTCCAAAGGGATGAATCCTGCATCAGAATTTATCACAATCATCTTGATTTTCAGGATGGGAATTAAAATACTAGAGGGACAATGTGGGATGTCCCTTGCCTGCAGTCTTGGAGAGTGACATTGGGGGTGGATGCTCTGGATCTCAGCTCCAGGACATGGTTGAGGAATTTGCATGGAGGTTCTGATGCCTTATCCACTCTGAAGGCTGAATGGAAGAGATAGTGAGAACCCCAGAGGCTCTTCCAGAGGACGAAGTAATAAAGAAAGGATTTCCTTACTCTGCTTATAAGAGATGTTAGGACAGTCTGTTACTTGATCCAGTCAGTTTCTTTGGCTGACATAGGATTTACATAAGACCTTTCTGAAATATTATTCAGCAGAATGAATGTATCAAAGAGAGCAAAGTGTATGCAAGCTGTACCTACAGGAGCCACGACCCCTCCTTTTCACAGCTGATTTGAAAATGTTGGCTTGTGAATGAAAAAACATCTTCTCACTCCTGCTGAGATCAGCAAATGGAGAAAGATGAGACCCATTGCCTCTCACTGGAGAAAAGATCCTGATAACCAGGTGACCAGTGGTATCTTGCCTTTGAAAAAGGTGACAAGTCTGGCTGTTTTGTGCTTTTGCTGAATTTCTGTGGGTAGTTAGAATATGACTGGGGTTTTGTCCATGGGGTAGAACACTGTTATTTGGAATTCAGTGGTACCACAGCACATTTTCATGTCCCATGCAACTTGAGATAGTGAATGTGGAGGTGCTGTGTCATGGGTACTATGGTCTGCTTACTATCCTCATGGTTTTCAAGTCAAAGTGATACAGTGAACTGGAAACTCAGACTGCCTCCAAGTAGAGTGAAGCCAGAAAGCAAGGAGAGGCTTGATTCAGTGCCACAGTCATTGAAGTCCTGGCAGCTGGTTCACAGGAGCCTCAGAGGAAACACTTAACCTTTTAGGGCTCTAGTTTGCACAGCTGCATAAGGGATTAATACTTGCTTACCCTAGAGATATGATGTGAGCCTCGATTAATGTTTATATAGCATGTGGTATCTAGATTGCTCTGCTCTTCAATGGCAGAACAATGAGTAATTATTCATTGGGAATTGATATTGGGAGTCCACATGTGCTGAAGATCATAGAATCATAGAATTGGGTTGGAAAAGACCTTTAAGATCAAGTTCAAGCATTAACCTAGCACTGCCAAGTCCACCACTAAACCATGTCCCTAAGCACAAGATCTGTGTGTCTTTTAACTATCTCTAGGGCACTGGAGATATTTAAACCACTTCCCTGGGCAGCCTTTTCCAATGCTTGTAAACTCTTTAGATGAAGAATGTTTTTCTAATATCAAATCTAAACCTCTCCTGACAGAACTTGAGACCATTTGCTCTTGTCCTGTTGCTTGTAGACTTGAGACAAGTAGACCAACACCCACCTGGTTGCAACCTCCTTTCAGACAGTTGTAGAGAGCAGTAAGGTCTCCCCTCAGCCTCCTTTTCTCCAGGCTAAACAGCCCCAGTTCCCTCAGCCGCTCCTTGTAAGACTCATGCTCTAGACCCTTCACGAGCCTCGTTGCTCTTCTTTGGACACACAACAGCCACCTCAGTGTCCTTCTTGTAACAAGGGTCCCAGAACTGAACACAGGATTCAAGGTGCAGCCTCACCAATGCTGAGTATGAGGATAGGGTCTCTAGTCCTGCTGGCCACAGCATTTGTAATGCAAGCCAGGATATTTTTGGCCTTCTTGGCCACCTGGGCACACGGCTGGCTGTTGACCAAAATCCTCAGGTTCTCTTCTGCCAGACAAGTTTCCAGCTACTCTTCTCCCAGCCTGTGGCACTGCATGGGGTTGTTGTGACCCAAGTGCAGGACCTGGCACTGAGCCTTGCTGAACCTCATACAGTTTGTGTCAGCCTATCGACCCAGTCTGTCCAGATCCATCAACACAACCTTCGTACCCTCCAGCAATCAACCCTCCACCCCTGACTTGGTGTCATCTGCAAACTGACTAAGGATGCATTTGATCCCCTCATCCAGATCATTGATAAGAGAACTGGCACCAGTACCAGGCCCTGGGGAACACCTTTTGTGACCAGCCACCAACTGGACCCCGTTCACCACACTCCTGGGTCCAGCCAGCCAGCCAGTTTTTACCCAGCTAAACGTACACATACTCAAGCCATGAGCAGCCAGTTTCTCCAGAAGAATGCTGTGGGAAAGTGTGTCAGAGGCTTTACTAAAGTCTAGGTAAACAACATCCACAGCCTTTCCACATCCTCATCCCTCATCACCTTGTCATGGAAGGAGATCAGGTTAGTCAAGCAGGACCTGCTTTTTATAAACCCATGCAGACTCGATGTGATTGCCTGATCACCTGTATGTGCCACATGACAGTACTTAAGATGATCTGCTCCATAACCTGACCTGGCACTGAGGTCAGACTGATGGGCGTGTAGTTCCCCAGATCCTCATTCCATCCCTTCTCATAGATGGGTGTCACATTTACTAACCTCCAGTCAACTGGGACCTCCCCAATCAGCCAGAACTAGTGGTAAATGATGGAAAGTGTGTTGGTGAGGACTTCTACCCACTCATTCTGTACCTTGGGGAGGATCCCATCCCATTCCATAGATTTGTGAGTGTCTAAGTGGTGTGGCAGGTTGCTGCCCATTTCCCCTTGGATTATGGGGTCATCATTCTGCTTCTCATTCCTGTCTTCCATCTCAAGGGGCTGGGTACCTGCAGAACAACTGGTCTCACTGGTAAAGTCTGAGGCAAAGATGGCATTAAGTACCTCAGCTGTTTCCTCATCCTTTGTCACTGTTTCAGCTCACATCAGATAAAGGGTGGAGATTATCCTTAGCCCTCCTTTGTTGCTAATGTATTCATAGAAACATTTTTTATTGTCTTTTATGGCCGTAGCCTGGTAAAGTTTTAGTTGGGCTTTGGCCCTTCTAATTTTCTCCCTGCATGACATCACAACATCCTTGTAGTCCTCTTGAGTTCCGTGCCCCTTCTTCCAAAGACTGTAAACTCTCCTTTACCCCAAGTTCCCCTTTATCCTCTCTGTTCAGCCAGGTTAAATCATAGAATCACAGAATGATTAGGGTTAGAAGCGACTCCCAGAGGTCATCCAGTCCAACCCACCTGCAAGAAGCAGGGACACCCCCAACTAGATCAGGTTGCTCAGGGCCTCATCCAACCTGGCCTCGAGGGATGGGGCATCCACCACCTCCCTGGGAAACCTGTTCCAGTGCTCCACCACTCTTACAGTAAAGAACATTTTTCCTAATATCCAATCTAAATCTACCTCCCTCTATTTTAAAACCATTACCCCTTGTCCTGTCACAACAGGCCCTACTGATCATCCTCCCTGCTGGTCCATCTTTCGGCACATGAGGGCAGCTTGCTTCTGTGCCTTTATTTCCTTCTTGAAGAACATTCAACCTTCCTGGATATAAAGGATCCAGTGCCCTTACTATTTTCTACTGGCAAAAGCTATAGCAGAGCCTGGTCTTGGAGCAGGGATGTCGGTTGGGAAGTAGCTGGAGGTTTGACTGCAGTAGAGGTTGCAGGACAAAGGATGGTCCAAGCATGGTGGGATAGGAGAGTAAAACCCAAAGATGCGGTTTTACTCACGTGGAATATTTCCTTCATATCTTGCTGATGAGTTCCCATGGAATTGTGCTTATAAACACTGTGATGGAAATGTTGAAAGAGATCAAACGATGAAAATAACTGTGAATTGATGCCAATGACATGCAGGGACATCAGCTACAAACTGCCTTAAACCAGCATGAATTTCGATACATACTCTGTTTCCAAAGAATGTTTAGTGTCTGATGATTTTGAATGACTTTCTGTGGATTTTGAAGTCTATGGAATCCATCAGAAATTATGGCTGGAGATACTATGTGCTGGATAGGGACCTAAAAGATTCCTTTAGGATTTTTGTTGTGGTTTTTTTGTTTGTTGGGGTTTGGGTTTGTTTGGTTTTTAGTGGGGGGTGTTTTGGTTTTTGGGATTTTTTTAAATCTAGGGGTTTTTTTTTCATTTTTAGGAACTTCCAAAATGATTCTTGATGGTACATATTGCCTGGCTACACCATTTCATTTTGTGTGGGTTTTTTTTCTGGTTGGGATACTTTCCAGAATTAGATATCAACAAAACTAATTAAATAATTTGGTACAGGCAATTATAGAACAGAAGCAATACTCCTCTAAAGCAAGCAATCAAAAAAACAAAGTGATGCTTTATTTGACAATAAACCTTGTGTTTGGCATAGTAATCTGAAAGGTAATAAATCTATAAAAATGTTACTGCATCTCATAAGCACTGAATAATAAAAAAGAACACAAATTTTTATTTTGGGGCTTTAGAGCTTTAAAACAATGAAGTTTTTATCAGGAAAAAAACCTTCTGAAGCTTACCAAATAAAAATAGCAGTACCTAGTCACCTCTGTGTGAAAGAATATCAGAAATAATATATACATAGAGCAGAACATTTATTTTATTTGTCCAGTGGTGGAATATTACACAAACAGTTGAGATATTCTTTTGAAAAAGTCTAGTAAAATTGAGAATGTTTAAATATACCCACACTATACCTGAATTTCTTGTGGGTTGCAACTTAAAGCAAATGAAAGTGTATTTGCTTCTCAAAGTACATGTACAAGGTAATGGTCAGAGTACATTTAAGTAAGGATGTTAATTCTCTAGTCGAAGGAATAAAACACTTTTCTCTTGAAAGTGTGGTTAAAATCATGGGTCAAATTCCCTCCTGTGCTGGCAATTTTGCAATAATCCAGTTAAACCTGCAGGATAACCTAAAATAGGCAAGTATACTCCACTCCTCTGTCTTCACATTTATTAATGTACAAAAACTTTACTTCCCCAGATCATCATGCCCTAAAAGAACATTCTCCAAGTCAGCAACTTAAGTCATATTGACTGGGTTTATTTTGTCTGTCTCATAGCTAGTTGGGCAGCCTGGGCAACCCAAGAAATTTGAATCTGAATGTCCTCTGCAAACTTTCAAGAATATCCATGTCTCCCTCCAAATTCCTCATAAATTGGGAAAGCACAAGACTTTCTTTTTTGCATGTTGGGAGCCTTGTTGATTCACTTGAGCACTCCAAAAATTCTGCATCAACAGCAGTAGCAACGATATCCGAGAAACAGGAAAAATTCAAAGCTAACAGCAAAAAATCTAAATGTAACATGGAAAATTTCTGTGCCTCCCATGGAATATGTGTGTTCTCCAAATCACCATCCAGGGAATTCCTTGATGAAAATCTATACCCTTGGCTTAACCAAGATCGTTGGACTTTGTAGGTGGTTTGTAGCACATCGGGGGCAGGCGAAGTAAACACTAACTGGTTTTTTTAGAGAGTTTAAGCCAGGTTGGATGGGGCTTTGGGCAACATGGTCTGGTGAAAGGTGAGCCTGCCCATGACAGAGGGATTGGGATTAGATGATATTTAATGTTCCTTCGAAGCCAAACCAGTCTGTGAGTCAATGAACTATCCCCTTTTCTTCCCACTCATCTCCCCTCCTCAGGAGAAAGCTTGTAATGTCCTATTCCAAACCCAGTACCCTAAAAAGCCAGGTTCATCAGAAAGTAATTTCCTTCTACTTTTGAGGTTCCCAGTGAGGCCTCTATCTATGAAAAGACCCCCTGATTTAAAGCCATGGGGCCAGGATGTTCTAGGGTGTTGGATGTTCAACTGGTTGCTATCCCATGTTTCTTTGATAGATTTGTCTGGACAATACCTCTTACATAGCATGGACCTGTGGCTGTGGCTTGTAGAGAAAATGTACCTCATGATAGGGGCTGAGCCCCTGGTGTACTTTAGGATTCTAGTTTTGAATTACACTGTAATATAATCTACTTAAAATGCTTCTTTGTATATGGAACTTAGGAGAAAAAAAAAAAAATTGCTCTTTGGACAAAGTTCTGCCACCGCTTTTCTTCCTGCTGTCCCTTCACAGTATGGTCTCCTGAATTGATTTTTGCTTTTGGACTCTGCAGCTGTTCCTGATTCAAGACAAAGCCTGCTGAATATTTGCCTTGGATTGATTAACAAATATTTTATCCTGTAATCCTGTTATGTTTGTTCTGGGACACAATGTCGAGTCTCTCAATTAACTTTAATGGACTTTGGACCAGTCCTGTAATTATTAGGAGGGCTTTTTCTGTCAAGATCCTGACATGAGGCACTGCCCAGATGTATCCTTTGGGCTGGGGACACTTTTTCTATAGTTAGGGGAAAATATTAATTTCCAGAGATGTGTTTTGGATCCACAAACTCTGCAAGAGAGCACTGTTAGCACTCAGAGCACTTTCAGACGGGCCAGCCCAGCTCCAAAGAGATGGAGCGATCGCATTACCTCACCAAAAGGATATTAAAAATGTTTCTGAAAAAATGCCAGTAGTCTAACAGTTCTGAAACCCAGTCACCACTAGGATGTAGTAAACCCCTTTTGGATGAACCTGCCTTTTAAATCTAAAGATCTACTTGATTATGTGAAAAATATAACTCCCCATAAGGCCAGATCCTAGGCCTTCAACTGTTAGGCTTTCCCAGTCTTGATCATTTAGTCTTAAAGTTACTCAAGTTTTATACCAGGTCTATATTTTCCAGTTTTGTGGGGAAACACATGAAATATATATATTTCCTTGATATCCCAATGATGTCCAGAATTCATTGCAACCAGGAAATACAAACCTTCATTGTTAGATAAATGATTGAAAACATAGCAGCAAAAACCTTTGACTTCTTCCTACATGCAATAAGTGGATTTAATTTTAAAATATCAGAGAAAGAAAAGGGATATGGCAGCAATTTTTAAATATTGAACTTAAAAGCTTTTTCTTAAAAGTCACATGCTCAAGACGAGGCTGTCCCTAGGCACCTTTAATGTACTCATGTGGCAGTTATGCCGCAAATAACTCAAGGTTATTTTCTTTGGCAGCAATTTCAGAGCAAATCCTTGTGTAAAGAATTATTTCTTTTCCTTGAACAATGGGTTGGATTCATAAAAATTATAATGGGTGCATTTGTTTGGTTTTTTTTCAATTTTAACAATTAGGAGGTATTTTTATGTCTGTAAAAATAGAAATTAGGAAAAAAATTGAATAGTTGTACTTAAAATTAACGTATTTTGATACTTTGAAAACCAGAAACCATTTGTACACTTATTTAATGTGCATTGTCAGGTTCAATTTTTTGCAAATTACTAAAATATAATTTCAGATGAAGTGTTGCTTAAGGAATATATACTGAAATTAAAAGCAAACCCAGACTTCAAAATGTATGGTGCAGTTCTTAGCTTTCTTGTGCTTGTTTGTGTGGTAGACTTACCAGCTCTGAGATATGTGCTAATCTTCTAGCTCTTAGCAAAACTTATGTAAAGATCTCCCACTGTGGATCTGGGTAGCCCAGCTGTATTCATGGCACTGACTCAAAAATATTATGGCTATACAGGGCTGGATGCTTCAGCCCATCAGAATCAAAATTAGCAGTAAAATTAATGTAGTTGGGAGCTATCTGAAAGTTGAAAGTCTGTGTGTTTGCAGTAGTGGGACTTCAGAGATTTTCTGATCCACTTCCCCTTGAACGTTATGTATGTACTTTCATTGTTTACAATGGGTTCCAACCCAGTTCTTTCATCTTGGATGTATAGAGGAAACGGTGATCTAATTAAAGCAGATATTGAACATCAGCAGGTACTGGAATTATTTTTTTTTTCAGATGATGATCTATGAATTAGTTTACACTATATAAATAGGGAGATAAATGGGGAAGCCATAGAAATAAATAAGGAATTCTTTTAATGACAGGAAGGGCAAGGCAATCTAAAAGCCAACAGAGAATACCCAAGGCTCGTTGCCCTTTCTAGTAAGTGAAAAGATACTAGCATATGCAGAGTTCATGTAGGTGAGGACTGTAACTTAGGATTTCTGAATCTACCCCATGATTGTGCTCATTTTCCTCCTTCCCTCTACAGAGAAGGATGGAAGAGACCTGCTGCCAGTGTTTAGAGCTAATCTTTGGGAATACATTCCTTGGTCAATAAATTTATGAAAGCAAACTAATCATTGTGATGATTAGGACCAATAATTTGTTTTTTAAGGGATATTAACATAGATCAATCAAGAACAATGCTACACAATTTGTGTTCTCTTCATATGCCCAGATGGGGGCAATAGCAAGTCTCCTATTGATTTTTACCATGAAAACAGTGGGCAAAAGTGCAATTTTGAACCAGTAGTCAGTTCTGTATTTCTATTTGTTTATTAAATGGGATTGACTTTCTAGCCTTGATATATGCAGATCCATAATAAGCTATTTTGTTAAAAACAGCCAAAATTGCCTGAGAGTAGCAACTGAAAGTCCTTAGGGGAAGGAATGCAACTGTTTTCATGTGCCAGAAAACAGAGTACCCCATGGGTTGCTGAAAACTGTCACTAATGTAGGACAATGACTGAAGAGTGTTCCTGTTCTGTAGTAAGGCCATGGTAATTTGTATATGTATCTTTTCTGTTGTTGTAGGTTTGGTTTGTTTTTTTTTTTTTTTTGTAAACAAAAACCTGAGCTGTAAACAAGTGAGAATTTCAGACAATCCTAAAATGTATAAAATTATCATCATTCCTAACGCTGAGATTTACTATGAACCTGATCTCTCTCATGGCATGTTTGTAAAATAGAACTGTCAATCCCCAAATAATCCAATCACAAAAATGTTTTTGAAGTATTCCTTTTATTTTGAATGTATGCATGGAAAGTTTGTTCTAAGTGGAACCGAATCTATCCATATTATTGTGTTTCTATCGCAGTTCACATATGTCAGAGTACTGGCTGTATATTCATTCTGTATTTCCATATGTACAACTCACAGCTAAAATAATCTTAATCCCTTTAAAATTTCCTTGAAAATAAATTCACAGATAATCCTCGCCCTCTAGTAAAACACAAAGAGAAGGTTTAAGGGGAAGTAGGATGCTGGGGAATGGCTGGGGAAAAGAAGTTAATTTCTCCATGAATTATGCATGTAGCCATGGCTTACATGCATCAACAGGTGTGTGGTTCATTGTGATAACCAGGGCAGCCTCACAGGTTGGGCAGGATTAGAAAGTAAAGTTAACATGGTGATCAGGAACTCCTGTCTTTTCAGTACCCTGCAAATGTGATGGAATTGTGATGATACCCGCTGCTAATCATTCCTTCACACTTAGTTATAGAGTACAAAGAATAGAGAGGGAAATAGGGTGTGTTACAGTGCAGCTCACTCTTCTTCTACCAGGTTCTCTTTATCACCTGAATGGTCCTATAAATTGCAAATGGAATTAGCTTCACTTGCAACCCCCATGGCAATGTAAGTAGTACATAGTAAATGAGTAGCATTTGTCTTCTTTTTCATAAGATCTTACCTTCTACTAGGAGGCTTTAGGAAAGGGTTAATAACCCAAATATGTCTGGAAAAAACGCTGAGCAGAAATAAAAGCTTTCATATATTTTCTAAGGGAAAATCAGAAACAGGTTCAGATCAGGTGCTCTCATTTCCAGGATGCTGGAAAACTGGAGAAAAACAAACAAAACAAAACAAACAAACAAAACCAAAAAACCCACCAAAACCCAAAAAGCCTAAATCAAGATGCAAGGGATGGTATGTATGCTTTAGAGCTTAATGTTAGCAGAGAATCTGTTTAGCCTTTGAAAAAAAAAAAAAAGTGACTACACCTTTTGTGTCGTCACACTACAGGTGACTTCAAATGGTGTATTATCTACACTACATACTAAATGAAAAAATAATCAGGCAATCAATAATTTCTGTTATTAATACTCAGAAGAAATTAATCATTAATAAATTAATGTGATTTTGTCAGACATGCTTTAGTCAAACATAAGTTCTATTGTATTTAGATGCTAATTTTGGGCAGAAATGCAAAGGAAGGGGAGAGAAACTTAGTTCTCTGTGATACACAAGATGTTTTAATGGTAAAATTTTAGCTGTAGACTTTATGGATTCTCTTTATACAACTTTTTTTGTTTTTTTTGAAAGCTACATCTCTCTAGGTTTCATGATTAAGAAGATAAAACATGAGCATGAGTCACATCAGTGAGAAGAATGGAAGTAAATCCCATAGTAACTTGTGACAAACTGGTCCTGCACTCTCTAACAAAGTGTCATTCTGAAAGGTGAAAACTGATCATTTTTTCCCAAGCATTTGGATATGATCTGAGGATGGCAAGTGTAAACAGCATTATAAACTTCACTACCAATCAGGAGAAATACCTGATTGGTAAAATAATTGATTACAATCAAAGATTAATTTCCAAACTGTGGATGTTAATGTCATGTGGAAATGAGTTCTAATTGAAAAGTGTGGTTCTCATTTAATCCAAATGAAGCTGCTGCAAATTTTCCACCCTGCTATAAAATCCAGACAACTTGCTACAGAGTTTAGGTATGAATTATCATAAATTATGCTGGAATTTGTTTAAGAATATAACAATATTCTTATATTATAAGAGAAATGTCCTTGTGTGGATATATTAAAATTCATGTTCCTGTAGATGGCCAACCAAATGGCGCTTATGTAGGATTTGAATTATATTATGCAGACTCACATACTATAGACAGTCTTGGGCAGAGGAGAAACCAGATAAAATGTAGTGGGAAGGCAAAAAAATTAATTGACTTTTTATTTGCTGTTAACATGCTGTGTCTCTAAAGATTTCATAAATTTCCTATTTCTTCCATTGACTACAAGCATGAACTATAATAGTTGTATTCTCTAAAAATGGCTCTTTTTTCTCTAGGCTGTGAAACCATTACTGTGTTAGACACTCTAATGTGATTGATTATAAAGAATTTCTGAAGAATTTTGTCATAAGTACAGACACAGTTAAAGAAAAAATAGCAGAAAATGAAGTTCCAGGTATGTGCTCAGAAAAGGAGTGGCAACTTGGGAACTTTTCCTTTTTCCAACTATATCAATAGAAGTTATTCTTTAGGACTTTATGGATCTGATTTGCAATTTTGTAGGACCTTGACAGCCTCTGATTCTCAGCAGACACAGCTAGGTCAGGGAGGAAAAGAAGGCAGATATTTTTTGTTTTGGCCTGGCAAATTCTACCATCTGTGTGTGAAAACTGTGTTAAAATCAAAGGTGACATGTTACAAAGGCCAAAAAATAAAATCACCATTACAAGCTCATAACCCCAGTCCAAGAATTTGGTGTTGCAACTTGGGATTTCATAACACCTGAGCACGTCAGTTTTCACCCAGTATTCAATCATACCAAATCTCTAAGGTCATCTATGTAGCAAGGGATTTACTCTTTAAGACAGTGACAAGGCAGTGAACTTGGACAGAGTGGGGAAGGTAAATCTAAGATCTTTTTGTCACCATGAGGGGTAGTTTCAAACATAGAGGAAACCTGATTTACTGGAGTACTGGGAATGTCTTTGTAGTGGTCAAATCACAGAAGGATGTTTAGGAAGGTTTAATGGTCAGGAGTGAAGTCAGTTTTTAAGTGTATATGGGCAGATCCTGTCAAATATAAGGGTCAGCAGAAGAGTAGATACAAAATGTGTGTTTGAAATTGCAAGAACCAGACAGTCCAAGGTGTCACCAGGGGTTACTCCTGAATGAAAAGTGATTGGCATGGTGGACATGGGCTGTGAAGACCCTTAAAATGAAGGTATTAGCATATGTTTCTGCCTAGGGAAGGAAGAACCATTGATAACAGCAGGATATGGTTGTTTTCCTCAAAAAACAAACAAAAAAAAGAGCATGTTTTGGCAATTCAGCTATTGGATGAAGGGAGGCAGTGAAGAGATTTAGCCCTGTACATGGATGAAAAAGGTTGTGTTTGAGAAGCTATACAGCAAAAATCTGCCAGATTTATGCATAACGTGAATGAGAGGATCTATGGAGATGAGCTTAAGAAGGTGCTATATTTAAGATAGTAGGAAAGGCCCTTAGAGTAAATGAAAAATCATGTAAATCTGTTTGCATATCTTGAAATTTTATTTTGTGTGTTTAACAACGTATTTTCTACATGAAGCAAATGATACTTTTTCAGTAGGATTTTTTTCATGATTATGAGGCTAGCTATAAATTATTTTTTCATTTATTTCATTTAAAAAGAAGCATTTAAACTTACCTTTGCTGAAGAAACTAGTAAAGTTTTACCTATAATTTTCAGGCTAAAGATCATTATCTTCAAACACTGTCTCTTGATTTCTATTACTCATTTAGTGCTCCACAAAGAGAATTATAGAAGAATTTTAAAAATCTATCCTAGACTACAAAAGAGGAGCCAGCAGTCCAGAAGTCTGAATTATGATTATCCTCTTCCTGACAAAAAGTCTCCCCTTGGGTGGTGGGAATTATTTCGGAACCAATTTTGAATAGATTGCCTGATGTTCAAAAGCCCTGAATGCCAACAGTTGATGTTGGCTTCATTAGGATCAGAAGAAGCCAAATTCTTTTGAAATCATGAAGTCAGAATGTCTAGTATTTTAATAAGTTTTCTTCTCACCATTTTACATGACCACAGTGTGACTATATAGGGGTTTGTAAGTTTTTGTGCAGTACTATCAATGATCATTTTGAAACCATTTTTAGAAGTAAACGTAACTAAAAGAACCCCCAAAACCCAAAAAAGAGGATGTTTTCCTTTGTGGGCTATTGAAATTGTGGAGAAATAGTCCTATAAATTAGGGCTCCTTCTCCTTTCCAGTTCATGCTGTACATTGTACACGTTTAACCCTTGCAATTAACCCATTTAGTCAATGGGCCTGGGACACTCCCTCCCCACTCATTCCCCACAGGATGGCTCAGACCTTCAGAGACCTTGCTGTGGGGTGTTCCTGCTGTACTATATGGTGTCTTTAATTCAGCTCTTCCAAGTGTCAGCTTTCCCCCACCCACTTTGAGAAGTGAACCCTTGTCCATGTAAAGCAGTTATAAAAAAATTGCCAGTAGACATGGGTCTAGAAGACCATAGAATTTTAAACCATCAGATAATTTAGTAAAAACCTCTCTGGTGTAGTTTTTACCAGAGTGATATTTGTTTAATTAATGTTACTATCTTACCAAATGGAAATTTAAATAGGGCAGTTCTAAATGGAACTGAGCATGCACATAAATAATTTTCAAAAGTTTAGGTGTTAATAAGTATAGCTTTACTTAAACAGGAAGGCAAACATGTGTTCAGCGGGACATAAAGGAAGGATAAGGAACAGTGGAGAGCATGCCCTACGCAGAGAGTAATCACACTTTGATGTACTTTCACATAGAGAACAGAATTTGTTTCCCACGTAGCCCCATTGGAATAACCTTTGAAAGGTTGGCTGTGTCTTGGCTGTCACGGGGGTTGCTGCTGTGCTGAGTCAAATACAGCATCCGCAGCAGAATCGTATCACAAAGTGTGCAAGCCAACAGCACATTAGGTACAGCAGCACACAACAACCAGCCCAGCTGACATAAATATTCCCCAAAGTTGGTTATATTTTGATGGGGAATCATTGAGGAGGGCTGTCTGACTTAGCCAACTGGAAGCTCTTCCAAGGGCTGTGGCAGCTAATGCGGGACGGTGAGATGGGAGCATGTGAGGGAAATGGAGAGGAAAAGAGCCTTTTCAAGGTCAGTGGGCACGTTTATTACCAAGGACCTATAAGGACACTGTCTTCCATTTCCTGAAAAGGGCTTTTTTAAAAATTTTTAATATTTTTGTATTGGATCATTCTGGAAACATACTGACAAAAAGAGGGAGTTATTTTTGAGAAGCAGCTTCTGATGTTAAATGTAAATGAAGCTTCCTGTTAAGATTGTAAGTTATGTGAATTATGTTTTAAAAGAAATATGAAATCAAAATCTACTACAGCAAATGCACAGATTAGTTGTCGAAATTTAAAACTACTGATCAAGTTTGAAATACAAGAAAGTTGTATTTCAGGTTTGGTTTAGACTTTGGTGCATAAAGATTTATCTAAGCAGCATTTAAGAATTTTAGATGGCTTTATTTCTTTGAAGCTGACAAAGCTGCAGTCTTTGCTAAAACAGTTTTCTGAACAGCACTAATCTGCCAGAAAATAAAAGAGGAGGAACAGAAGTAGAGAAAATGTTTTGTATGGCGTTTAGCAGCAAAACTTTTCCTAGAACTTCCACCAGCTGAGCACGCTGCGACAGAGTGCAGTCTGGATGGCACTGAGTGGGAATTTAGAGAAAAGGTAAGGGAGGGACATTAAGATTTCGGAATACTTTGACAGGTGGAGGAGCAGAGCCAAGCATCACATGAAAAGAAAATTGCCAAGCTTTGAGGCTAGTTAATTATACCAACTTCTTTTATTGGCAAATTCCATGCATGGGGTTGCTTGTTTGCTTTTAAAGCCAGATAGCAGAAGCAGCAGCTCTGTTCTATTTTGTGTGTCTTGGTCTTGCTTATTAGATGCGTGGCGTTAAAAAACGATGTATTAGAGCTACAAATTCCTGAGGCTGAAACAAAATGAGAGTGCATCAAAGCTTCATGGCTAAGGTGTTTCCTAACATGTGCTGCTAGATCGCTCTGTCTGATCAAAGTAAGTAATGGCTTACACAGAGTAATGACTGGTTATCATTGTCTGACAATTATTTTCTGACTCACATGAAATAAATTATTAGTGGATAGGAACTACTGCAGAAACACTTTTTAGTATGTGGTGGCAAGCTTAGAATAGAGCCTGAGGCTGGAATAGATGTTGCAAAAGATCTCTCCTCATGGCCTTAGATGTGATCTTAACTGAAGAGGGATGCGAGAGTGTTCTACCTGCTTTATGTGAAGGTGAAAGGAAACAAAATTTACCAAAATTGACTGCTGTTACCTCATGTCATGAAAATTCTGGCTCTAAGAAAAGAGAATCTGATCCTGTGCATCAAGACAGCACATTATACCACAAACTCAATTACAGACCTGCAACTGTGCTTCTTCAGCCTTGGAAAGACAGAGAAGGAGGGACAAACAAGGCTACAGGGACATTCAACATCATGACCTTTTTCATCTTGTGTATCTTTGACATGCAGGTCAAGGCCTGGATTGGAAGCACAGTGTATCTCACCTTACAAGTCTTCATCAGTCCTTGATGTTTATTTTGGGCTTTCTAACATCTCTCTATGCATTATCTTTACACTGCAATTTCAGCAGTTTTGAATGAACAATAATCAGCTTAGAAGCAGATGGGGCACTTGTCAAAAAATGGAGAGGGGAGAAAAGCCTCAGGGATGCTTGCGGTATTCAGCAACCCAGTGTGAGCTAACATTTCAGAAAAACAAACCAGTCCTCCCATTGTTTCATGAGCCTTATCAAAATCTGCAGTAAGTCAACTTTCAGGCATTTTACAAGTCCCATAAGCAAAAACATCCACATAGCTCCTTTGCAACAGCCCATGAATTAAAAAAAAAAAAAAAGAAATGTGTGATATGTTTACACAACAGCTATGTTAACTATTCCGTGTCTTCTAACATTTTCCAGTATTCATTATGCTAATGACCCATTTTAATAACTGGAACCTGGATGCTGGGTTAGGCAATGGGTGGTTTTTAAGTCACGTTAAGACAGGTGTTATCAAGCAGGCAGATTCACCGTGTATTTTTAGCTCTAATTTTTAAGGCAGAGTTATTATTTGAGAAATTTGGCTGACTTGTCATTTGAGAGCGCGTGATTGGGAATACTGTTTTGTAGTGAGCTTATTAATTAAACATCTGACGGTCAGAGCATGCCAGGGTAACCTATTTGATCAGTTCACAGAGAGGAATGTTTGAAAAGGTCTTGTAAAATATGCATTATTGTTTTAAAAGCTTCATGAACTTGATTTTTCTGAACAAAACACTATAAATTGTATTCATTACAGTGTTCAGCCTATCAGGACATTGAAAAAGCCTTCAGAGCAATTGATGTCAGTCGGAGTGGATTTGTGTCTTTGGATTACTCGAAGTCAGTCATAAATGGCTTTATATTTCCTTTGCCAAATGAAACTTTTCAAGAGCTAATGAATAGGTAAGAATCATACTATTTTTCTTAGGGGACATTCTTTAGTATTGCTGCCTTATAACTTTATTATTGCTTTTTGTGACTACCATCATTAATTCATCTTACTTGTGCGTGTGTTGCAGTGTGTATGGCACAGTATGTAAAAGCTGATGTAGCTGGGTATAAAACCAAGGCTTTTGCAGCAAGGTACATAAGTTTAATGGAGTAGAAACTTTAAGTTACTGCTTTCCTACTTCTATTTGCTCACAAATTTGTATTTAATTTCCTAAAGGGAGCATTCCTGTCTTGCATTCATACGACTAGTGATGTGAGATGATGTGAATTTGCTTCCCAACTGTAAGCGCCCTACTTGCATGGTGATGGTATGGCTGTGCATGCATCTCTTTTTGAAATATGTTGGCGTGGCAAGGAAAAGAAAGGAAGAAGCAAAACTAAAGTCAGGGGATGAACTACTGCTAAAAGCTTTTGCTCTGCACTGCTCACTGTCAGTCACTGCAACATGGAACCAAACGGACACTTCTGTGCTGCATAATAAAGCAATTTCATACCTTGAAATGTGAATTTAAACTGAGGCAAACATTATTTTGAACCTAGGTTTTGACATTGTAAATATTTTTATTAAAACTGCTGTGAAGGTTGAAAAACCATGCCAACTACTGGATTCAAGTCAATGCACTATGTAACCAGGCATCCTTGTAAGTATTATGACCAAAACTCAAATCGTCTTGTGGGCAGTACAGCGTAGAGAAGATAAATGGATAGAAAATATTTTCCAGCCCAGCTTCAATGATCTCAGCAGAGTTTAGGCCACAGGACATTTTCCAAAACATGGTTTCCTGGTCATGATCACTTCTGCTTATGCTAACTACCTTCCTAAACTCATATTTCCCTTTTAAAGCCAAAATATCATAGGAATGGAGGTTTCTGTGGCTTTTGGTTAAACCTAGATCAGAATAACTCCTGATTAATCTTTTGTACTCAGAAACCAAAAACTGTGAGGAGAAAACTGCCAGAATATACTTTATAGTTGTTGGCAACAGTGCCAAGGGCATATGGCCAGTCAGAAAGGAAGAACAACTTAACTCTTACACAGCGCTCTTACTCCAAAATATTGCTTGGTCTTACGACAGGACAAGGCACCCAAATCATAGCATGTGAGGAGGTCAGTAACCAGACCACACATTGCTGCTCAGTGATTCCCCAACTTATAGATTATCTGTTTAAACTGTTGGAAGAATAGCATCATCTATGTAAATAATCAGTTGAAGTATTTTTTTTTCTTTACATGCACTACTTAGCTGTAAAGAGCTCAGTGCAGATAGATATACGTTTTACAGCAGCAGGTGCTGTATGAGAGTGTCATCTGCAGTAACCATATTGCTTCGTGCATTCAGCAGATAAATCTGATTTGCTTCTAGTCATGCACAGTGTGATATAACAATGATCAACTATTACTTTGTCAAAGATTTGCTATTATAGGTTTTTTTTTCAATTCATGTCACTCGCTAGTTTAAATCTTAGAGTAAATCTTGCTCTTAAGAGCAGTTGCATTATAGAAAGATTTCTGCATGTATTCTTCCACTGGAGCTTTCTCTAGCATTTGAAAAATATAGCGACATTTTAACGATGCTGTAAACAGAAATGATCTGGCCTATATATGCTGTATCTCTTAGGTGATATTTCTCAGATAATGTGATTCAGAAGATCCTCCAGGTGAATGGAAAACCAGCAAAAGTTCCTCATAGTCATCTAATACTAGTAATGAAGTTACTTCATCATTGCTGATAGTAAGTGTAATAGTAATTGATGGGCAGGGGATGTGATCTCATGGTTTATAAGATTCTATTTAAATAATGTGACGTGAGGTGTGCCAGGGAGCTGTTTATAAGAAATAATACATGACAGCATTTTATGGTTGTTTGAGGTATTTGCATCTCATGGGCTCCTGATACAAAACTCAGGGCCCATTGAAGTTGATCCAATTTTGCCTTTGACTTCAGCTAGGATTTCATCCTTGACTGGCTTAGGACCAGATTACCCTCGCGCTTATCTCTCAGTGTATATCCCCACTGAAACAAGATCAAATACATCAGAGGCAGACCACTGAGGTGTACTTCATTCAAAAGATATCATTCATCTGACTCCCAAATTCCCTGAATTCCATCACTTCTACTCTTGAAAATTCTTTTGATAGAAGTAAAACATCATGAACTTGAGTTTACACAAAGAGTAGGGTAAACTGAAGGAATCTATTTCACAGTATTTCAGCATTTGTACCTGAGAAATATTTGGATTGTGTTTTGGAGCTTTGCTATGGATTGTGTCCCTTCACAGGCAGAGAGTTTTGAGTGAAGGGTATTCTTCTTGACAGTTGGGAGAAAATTATACATGACCAGTATGAAGGCTTTGCCAACAGAGGGCCTGACTTCTGAGACTCTTTTCTGGTGGTGGCTGCTGGGATTTCCAATAGGTCACTTATCTGTGGTATGAGGTAAATCACTGCTCAGCTGGCCTGGCCTTTGTTGAACATAATGGGTAAAAACACAAGGGTAGTTTTCTACAGCAGAAGTTGTTTTCAACTTTTTGTGTCACCCTCGTGCTTCATTCCTTTATGATTTGTAGAAAAGTATCCGATGCTAAGGCATTGGAGGTTAAAAATTTCTCGGGTTTGTAAAGGATCACGACGGGATGTTGTATCACACAATTTTGCCAGGTATCCACATTGTTAAAGCTGTAATCAGTTAATTCTTGTGGAAGTACACTCTTTTCTACTTTGCCTAATAATAATCATACATTCAAAAAGCCATGCAGAATTTATTTGTATTACTTTAATAAGTTAGCTGGCCTAACTGGCCTTTCTTCCTATGCCTCAGTTATTCCACCTATGGCATCTAAACACTGTACTTATTGCCCTTATAGAATAACTTGAAATTGAAATGCTTGCATTATAACCGTAAAGGGGGAATGTTTTAAAATAAAATATTTTAAAAAAAGGCAAAATGCTACTTCAGTTCTTATTCCCATGGTGTTGGTTTTGTCTAAATAGGGTTTAGTTCAATTTGATCCATGAAACTTAATGTTAGTGTGTTTCTTTTCCCCCTCTACAAGGGCCTGATTCACTCTTTTCCATGTAAAACCCTCAAGAGAAAAGTGCTGTGCTGGCCAGCCACAGGTAGTACTGGAAGAGCTCTGTAATCCATTACCCTTCTCCAGAACATGGGGGAACCACTGCACCTAGTGGACTGCTCAGTGGCACCACAAATCATAGCTAGCAATGCCAGACTGCCACACATCCACATTAGTATTTCTTCCTACATTCCCTTCAGCTCCCAAGATTTTGGCAATTGTCACTGCCAAAGTCTGAGAGGCAATTGCAGGGCTTCTGAGCAAGGAGGTGGAAGCGGAGAGGTCTGTTGCTCTGATTGATGCAGCTTTGGCTGGTTGCTCATATTCAGCGCAGAACTGCTCTCTGCAGTGTGATTTGAGTGGTTTAGTAGACCAGAGACATTTGAGTGTGAAGGGATCTCAGCTGGGGGCTCAAAATAACAGTTGTTACCTTGGCCTTAATTTTAAAGATCATCTGTTATTTCATACTGTTTGTTTCAAATTCATTTATACAAGACAATAATCAGACATGAAATATCTCTCTTCCCCACAGTGAAGGAGAAGGTGTTTTTTTCTAATAACCGACCTCTCAATAGTATTGTTGGCAAAGCCCATCTCTGTGGGAGTGAAATGGCACCCCTGGTGAAACCCAGATGCCAGCTCTGCCTCTCACTTCACTTACCTCGAGGCTTTGGTGCTTGGCCCTTCCCAGCCCCTCTTCAGAGCTCTTGTGCAATTGTGCTGCTTGTGCCATGGGAGATGCTCAGCCTGTGAAGCCTCTGAGCCATGGTGTGTGCAGACTACTCACCCACAGGACCACTGTAAAAAGTCCACTTCCCTCTCCCTAAATAGCCCGTGCTGTCAGGTTGCAGTCGGCCAAAGCCTGAACGCTGAGACTCTCATAACTTCTGGTTTTAGCTTTGTTGGCTGAGCTTGAGAAACTGATGGGTAGTCCAAAAACTGGAGCTTTTTGTAAAAGTTCCAGCAAGTCTTGCATACCTCTGACTGCAGTTGGAATTTTTTTAGCTTGTCCTATGCATCCTGGATTAGAAAATGCTCTAAACACCATCTGCCACCATTTTAAGGAACATTAGGAGTTTTCAGAGCTTTTCTGAGATGACTGGAGTAGCAAGTCAGCACGTTTCTGATAATATGTGAGGGATGTAATTGCCTACACCATCTGAAGTAGGACTGCATTTAGCCATGCTCACTGGAGCTTTCTGCACTACCACTGAAACCAAATGTGAGGTGTGGGGTGTCACGGGATCAGGCCCTTATTGATTTTTAAGGTCATTATGCATGGAATATGATGCTAATTAACTTCTCAGGATTTTTTAACATTGTTAAACACTTCAAGTACTTCTGAAGTTTTCAGATTCGGATACAGTGAACTTCATACCATTAAAAAAACCTCCAACATACTATTCCCCTTAGTTAGTTTCTCTACTGTTATGTGTAAATAATGAGACGGGACGCATTAAATACTATCTCGTTCTAGACATCTGTAATGTGAATGTCTACGCCTGAACTGCTCCTCCTAGACTGCATTTTATAGTCACTGGAGAGAAACAATGAGCAGGATTCATCTCACCAGTTTTAGATGTCTGCTTTAGGATGAGATGAATCCTGTCCTGAAAGTGCCTGTTTCTCGCCAATGACTATAAAGGGAACTTAGAGTGACTCGCTCAGGTGCAGGCGTGCACACTCGGCTAGATGAATTCTCGCTCGGGGTCTAGTTCTTCCACAGCTAGATTTTTGGATTTGTAAAATTTGTTGGCTCAATTTACATATTTAGCAACAAAGAAAAGCTATGCAAGCTTACTCTAATTATGAATGTTTCACACATTGATATTATAATGATGATGTGATGTTCTATTTAAAAATTCTTCTTGGAACATAGAGTGTTTTTATAAGAAAAATCTCTTAAAAGTGATTTCTTTTTTTAAAATATCACATTTGGACTGAACGCCACAGGTAACATTTCTTGGAAAAAAGTTTTATAAAAATTCCAGGATCCTGGGAGCACCTTTGAAAGGCAGCAGAAAATTCCTATGCAGAAAAAGATGAAGTAGACAGTTCCTCTGTCTACTTCATCGAGTAACCTCTGGTATACTTATTTATTGAAAAGGAGATGTGTCTCCATTCTATGGTCAGCCTTGATTAAATTCAGTTTAAAAGATCTTTTGGCAGTGTTTTCTCTAAGTACTCTCTTATTTTGAATCCTATCAGACTCTGGGTCTTTAATGAGGTGATTTATTCTTCCTCGTCTGGAAGAGCATAGTGAGCAAAAGAGGGCGAGATATGAAAGCATTGCAAAGACTTGTCTTCCCCTTGCAGAGGAAAGCCAGCTAGAGGAGATGAAGCCTTCTCCAGTAACATCGTTCTCCAGAAGCTGTGCAGATCCATCCAAGATGCTTATCCATCTCTAAAGGAGGTGTTCCTTACTCTTGATGAAGTAAGAGCAGTTATCTTTAGGTGTTGCCGCAGTTAATTACTCTTACAGCTAAATATTTGTGTCTCATATCTGTTTCAAAGTACTCTCGTGGTTGCCAGTCTTTGGTTTCTCTTACAGCTGCATGCAGAGACTGTTTTTCAAGTTTATTTAACATAGATATGTGCAACTGGGGACTAAATAGTCTGTAACAACCTCTCTGATTAAAAAAAATAAAAATATTGACCTCCTACAATTTCACTAGAATTCACGTTGGCCAATTCTTTAATCATCCCTGTGGCTGCCTTTGAACCCCTGATAGTTTTTCTGTATGAAATGTTATGGCAGAAATGAGACTTGGTGCTTTCACAGAAGTTGCACTAGTACCAGAAAAAAATAAATAATATATCTTATTGGATACTGTTAAGTGTTCCCTGTTTCTACATCCAAGGATTGCCTTCATCCTTTGTGCCTAAACATCATACTGGCAATTTATTTAAGGTTCGATTATATTTTATGACCTGCAAATCTTTAAGAGTAACTGCTCCTTATAATTATTCTTCTATTCTGGTGTACTTTCTCCATTTATCGTTGTAGGACTTTATTAGAGAGCTTATCCTTGTGCTTATTCTCAGTTACACTGTGTCAGTGGTTTGTTCTCTTCATTATTTTACCATTCCATTTGCCTTTCAGTCATCTAATGTTTTAAAGTTTTGGGTCTTTTTTTCTGGTTATTTTCACCTGTGTGTATGTATGTGTTTATAAATATATCTATAGAGAGCGAGCTGTGTTTGTACACACACACACACATAGCTGTACATAAAAATGATGGGTATCACAGGGCTAGTTCAGACTGAATTGTGAATGGGTTATTACCTAGAATTCCTTTTGAAGGTTTCCATTATCTATCACATGTTTTTGGTATCTGCCATTTGCACCTGTAGTGTTCTCATTTCTTAGAACAGCAGCCCCTGTGTCTAAGCAAGGTCTATACCATTGCCTCAGGCAGCAAACTGCCCCGGGACTGCAGCACAGTCAGGGCTTCAATACCTGTTTTCCTTCTGTCAGGGTCCTGGACAACCCTGCCAGCTGCTACTTCCAAGAGAGGGATCCAGATGTGTTAGTTGAAATCCCTATGTTCGCTACTACCATTGCTTATATCGTTGATGGGTATTATATCTTGATTATGCAGGGTTCATCTCCAAACCTGTCTCTGCATTCCTTCTACCCACTCACTCTCCTGCTCAGGACTGTCCCCAGATTGCCTCCTCTCATTGCCTACTGCAGTCTAGTGTCAAGTGTGGCAGCTCTCAGTAAAGCTCGTTGCCTTACTAGGGGAATGAAATGCAGTATCCATTGGCTCTGACTCTTAATGAAGAAGGAATGGTATGGAAGTTGTTATGTCTCATGTGCTTAACACAAGAAAAGTCTTCTGGGATGTCATAATTCCCTTTCTCACTATGATCTGCATAGTAACTATTCTCCTACTCAGCTGCTGTATCCATAGTTCAACATAGCAGTGATCTCAATGGTGAACTCATTATTAATGTCTAAACATGTGTGAATTTGTACCATTCCTAAAAATTTATGTAACTGAGTGAGTGGGTTTTCAGCCGTTAGGAAAAACGCATGTAAACCAAGTAAAGGCATTTCTTCATGTTAACACAAATAAGTTTATTGCTCTTTTGGGTTTTTTTCAGGTGATAGAAATAGATTGGAACTTGAATGTCTTCGGTTCCAGAGCTTAAATACATTCATGTTCTTATATTAAAAAATGTTAATAGGTTTATGCATCATGTTTCTGGTTCCTCATCACATCACCGCTGAGCACACAAGTAATTGCTTGCTCCTTTTTTCTTCCAGTTGTATTTTTTTCTGAAATGTTCTCAATAGGTTGGAGTCTAAAATGCTACTGATCCCTACCTGTTAATTCACGTTCTTGGAAACAAAAGCCCAAACTTGTAGCAGGGTTTTATCATGTGCAAGCTAGAAATAGACCATTCCCTGTAACCATACTACAGATTTAACTTTAACATGTTGAATTAGATTGATGTTTTAGTAAAGGATGAGTGAAGCACACTTTGATGTTCTTTTATGAGACTTGTAGTATTTTGTGATTTAGTTTAAAACTCAGATCCTAGCAAAAATAGTTCTACAAGTGTTTCAAACACCAAAGAATTAATAATACAACAATTTCTCTAGTCTTCTAGAATGTTTTCAGAAAGTGTCTCCATATCTGAAACAGAGAAACATAAAGGCATGAAAAATAATTTGAGTGGGAAATATTCAGTATATATTAGTTGAACGTTTGCATTTTTAAAGTTCAGCTTCTATTAATACTATATATTCTTATTTTTTTATGTTTCGCTCTATAGAATGTACTGTTTGATAGTTCTTTTTCTTGATTACATGTGGTGTCCCAGTCACTTAAAGCACTAGTGTTTGTGTCATTTGAGGATGTGACATTATAGTTTAAAAGGCCAGCGGCATCCTGGCCTGTGTCAGGAACAGTGTGACCAGCAGGGGTAGGGAAGTGATTGTCCCATTATATTCAGCTCTGGTGATGCTGCACCTCGAGTGCTGTTGTGTAGTTCTGAGAAGATGTTGAGATGCTGGGATGTGTCCAGAGAAGGGTGATGAAGCTGGTGAAGGGTCTGGAGCACAATTCCTATGAGGAGCAGCTGAGGGAGCTTACCACTCTCTACAAGTATCCGAAGAGAGGATGCAGAGAGGTGGGGGTCTGTCTCTTCTCTCAGGTAACAAGGGATAGGTCAAGAGGAAATAGTTATAAACTGGACCAGGGGAGATTTAGGTTGGACATCAGGAAGAATTTCTTTACTACAAGAGTTGTTAGGCATTGGAACAGGCTGCCCAGGGAAGTGGTGGCATCGCATCCCTGGAGGTATTTAAATAGATGAATAGATGATGTGCTGAAGGACATGATCTAGAGGTGGACTAGGCAGGGTTGGGCTGTGGTTGGACTCAGTGATCTTAAAGGTCTTTTTTCAATCCAAGTGATTCTATGATTTAGCCAGAATCATTATGTTGTATCTCCTGTAAATTTAGAAATTTAGGATTTCAGTGTTGTCATAATTTTTCACCCGCATTATTTAATTGTTTTTACACTAGTCTATTTTTAAAAAAAAAAAGATTGTTCATTTCAGGGAAAAGGAGTTCATGTTTTATTGGGAAGCCTCCTAACTTAAGTTCTTCTGTTGAAATCTGTCATCGGGTAAACTTTAGACTGTTTTCAGCACTGTACAAGGTTTAAGGGAACACAGTCAATATAGTTAATGGCTTTAATATTATATCTTAATCCTACAGAACATTAATACCTATTTATCACTACACGATGAAGGAGACCAATTGGTTGGGATTGACATTTCAATTAAAGATAAGCATTTAAATGTGCAGGATAGAGCTATACCTTAATCTGAGATAACAGCAACTTGGAAAATAAGGGAGGTGTCATGCCTACGTCCAAATATACTGCTTAGCAAAGAATATACATCCCCATAGTCCCTGTGCACACAGGAGAAATTACAGACAAGGCAGATCTCTTTAGATGAAGGGATAAAATCCGTATGATAGGTTAAGTTAATGAGAATCAGAACTGTGCAGTGCGCATTACAAGATCACACCATATAATTTAAACAGAGAATGCTATCATGTGTTTGTAAAAGGTTTATGTTTGCAGTTGTCATCTGCTGGGTAGGCTGTGACTTACATGTGACACTGACAGTGTTGAGCCTACTGTTGTGTAGTTCTCTCCAGTGTCACAAGTAACTTTGTTGGACCTCTCCTAGGCTTCCGCGCTTAGTTCTGGAGTGTGAGCTTTGGAAAAAGCATTGTCTAACCTTACCAGCCCTGCGGCCCTCGCTCTGTATGGAACTATGCTAAAATGCTTGTCTGTCACTTTTGATGGAATGTCATGATATGTATGTCCCAAGCACAGGACTGCACGATCAACCCTTTAGTGGGCAACCTGGGTTTTTTTATTTTATTACTTTGATTTGCTACATATTGCACTTCTTAAATTGTAGGCTGTATTTCTGAATTGAATGAGCAAATAATAGACTGGAAAAATTAAAGCTCTCAGTCTGGTTGACACAAGCGAAAGGAGCACTGGGCATATCTTCAGAAGTAGTATCGGCATTTTTTATTAGATAGTTTTATATAGATGATATATCACAATTCCTTTCTAATATTATTACATAAAGCCTGTTCTTTTTAGCTCTGCAGTATTTCATCTATATACATATCTAGATGATCACAAAAAGAAGGAATTCACCTAGCAATTTATAGGAAAAGAAATCAATTTCATATGTTGTATCACTGTAGATAATAATAACATCTATAGCATTCAGGCCATGATTCAGTAAAGCACTTTACTACATGATTTTGATTCATTTACTGAACTGGAACACTACTGAATGAAATGTTAACAAAGGCAGAGGTATCTGAGATAGTGGATATACAGTCTGAAGAGAGAACTATTTAATCCCCAGCATCTAGAGGCTCCCACAGTGAAAGAAATACCTGTAAGAAACCTTTATATTTATACACAACATCATGGGGTGTTGGTTTTTTTTTTTTTGTTTGAATAGACCAGTACATCCCCAGTCACACCATTGATGCTGGATTGACTTAGGTAATGATCTGGGCAATAAAATTAAATCCTTTTGAATAAATAAAATTAAGCTTGCTAGGTGGCCAAACAAGCAAATTTAATCTGCCTTGTAAATCCTGACGCAGTATATCTTAACTATCCCATATTATCTAAGGTTTGAACAAAACATAATTTGTTTTTATTGTAACAGAAATTTCATCTTCATGGGTAAGACCTAGTCATTCTGCACAATTGTTTCCTGTGAAGTACAAGCTATCTTTGTAGCTTCAGTACCAGATTCCCTAACTTATTTACTGGGGAGGTAGGTATATTATCAGGTTTTGCTTCCATATGATTTAACACAGTGACAACAGTCTCTAAAGAAAATTCAAATACCAGATAGTAGTTTCACAAGACCATTATCTTTTGATTGCAAAACTTTAAAGTATTTCCCAGACCAACTGATGAAGTAAATAATTGCTCATCCTCTATATTATTACTGCCACCCTGGATCTCTGTGGGGGACTAAAGGGAAACAGAATTTTCTTAGGGTGAATTTTATGAACAGAAAGATATTTGTCTAGTGCTTAGCCAGGAAAACTGAATCACTGAAGGAACTATTTACTCCTAATTTTTCTGTTATTGTTCCAAAGCCTTTATTCCATACTTTCTTCTTTCCCCACCCTCCATTATCTTTCCTCAAGTTTCTTTAGAGAAAATAAAGAAACAATTAAAAAAAAAAAAGTAAAAGTTCAGGAACAAATCTAAAATTATAAAATGCAATAGACAGACATGGAAAAGAGTGGTAGAAACCCAGATTTAAAACTCTTCTACATAAATTATGGATATTACTTGCTATGGGAACTGAGAGAAAAACTATGCCTTCAGTGTAACAAAATAGAAATATTCAGCTTCTGTTGCAATAACACATCTATCACTTGGTACCTTACAGTCCAAATGAGTGTGCATTGGCATGACAATCTGGCAGGACATTAGCCTCTAGAAAAAAGATTCTCCTTGGGAGCTGATTTGCCCTCATCGGCCAGGTCAAGAGTGCCAACAGACCCAGCATAGCAGTATAGCTGATGTAAAGGATCATAGAATCTCACAGAATCACATAATGTTGGGAGTTGGAAGGGACCTTGAAAGATCATTTAGTTCAGCCCCCCTGCCTGAGCAGGATCAAATACACCCTGAGCAGGACAGATACTAAGATGCATGGGAAGAATGAGAAAGGAGAGTCTAAAATGTCTCAAATGTATTGTCTCAAATGTTTTGGATTAAAACACCACTGTCAAAAGTCAGAATTTCTCAAGGCTCACCATGTACTTATAACTACATATTTAACTGAAATCTCTGTAATAGTACAAGGATTGGCACAGCATTTACTCTTGCCTTACAAACCATGATGGCCATGGATCATGTCTGAAAACTGCAGTCCCAGAAGAAGCTGTGCTCAGACATAAAATGTTTAGTTGAGTTTTCTGCTTATTGTTCTAAAACTAATTATGAAGACAATCCCAGCAGAGTTGAGTGAGCCCTGATAAATGTAGCCTCATGTGCTATCTATGAATATGCTAAGAGCTATATTAGAGTCCAAATAACAGACATCCCTTGATGGACTTTTTTCATGGACTTAAGGCAATGGTTGGCGTACATGACAACAGCAACTTAGAATCATAGAATATACTGAGTTGGAAGGGACCCATAAGGATCATCAAGTGCAACTCCAATTTAGTCTAAGTCCAACTTAGACTTGACTCAACCGAATCATGTCCACTGAGACCCAGAAGCTATTCAGTCACACACAACTTTGTGTGAACATTGATTCCAGACCACATAAGGAACAAAATGCAACTGATAAACTGACTTCAGTGTGGCTGGTCTGTGCAACCTGTGTTTACATATCCAGTTTGCCATTAAACTAAATAATCTATCCCAAGGTAATGGAAAGGTTATTGTAGATACATTCCCCTAGTTTTAGTCTTCCATCCAGGAAACACTGCAGTTGTATGTTCAGTGGGAACTGGAGTTGAAGTACTTGACTCACTACACACAGACAGAGACAGAGCCCTCAAGCTATTGTAGGTCAAGATGATCTAGCAGTGTAGAATGCACGTTGGCATCAGCATCACTTTAGTGGATGTTTACTCTTTTTTTAAGCGTACTTCTTTCCTTTGTCTTAGAAACAAGACTGAAAGATCACAAGAAATGACCTCCATCATGTTTTACATAATTTGGTATTAAAAATTGGCAGATAAAGACTTCCAGGAGTTAATTGAGATAATTGATCCAGAACAGACTGGGTACCTTGACTATCATGAATTTTTAGACTTGTTTGAAGAAAAAGAATCAGCAGTAAGTGTTTACTTTTAATTCCCTAATCATAATCTCTTTTATAATGGCTGTAGCAAAATGTTGGGTTCTATTTTGGTAAAATATTATGCTCTGCATACAGTTTTTAATCTAAGTTATTAAGTTCACATTCTTTCCAGCAATGGAATAATCATAATCAGCACTTCTCGACTCTTCTTTCTAAAGCATCAATTGGAAAGCAATCTCACGGTTATGAGAGGTTTTTGAAAACTCCAGCAGAATCACTAGCTCACACATGTGTGTGCTGCAGAGGAGGAACAGCCTTAGCACTTCTTAGCTTTCAGTTGTCAGATCTGTTTGGCTGTTTCTTGTTTTATCTATTATTCTTTATAATATACATGGGTTCAAAATGTATGCTATGTGTTACACAGCCATTGCATATTTTCGTGGGTACATCTTTGACACCTTTTGAATTTGTAGTAATTTTATAATGTTGGTTTTTTTTAAAAAACATTCACCAAAGGTACAGAGAGGTTATACCCTGCAACCCATAGTCAATATTTCTGTGAAGTACGTCTGTATCCTTTGACAGAAACAAGTCAATACTTTTCTGCTTACTAAATTATTCAAAGAAATAAGCTAAACTGCAGTTTTCAAGTCTACTTCCTAATATTAAGAAACTGACCATAATTTTGCATGTTTTTCAATATCAAATCTCTTTTATATTTGTATTAGTATGTCGACTGACTAACTTCATATTTAGCTTAGTATCAGGTAGTCTAGATGGTTGTTTTGAGACATATCAAAGGGGACCTGTGGTGTCAAGAGAGATTTGAGACACACAAAAAGCAGGGCCCATTGAGCAGCCCTGAATAGTGTGCACTTCTCTGAAACACTTTGATGTTAGGGGCTGAAACAGGCTGATTTCCACTCTGACGGCTCCAACAATAGCAACATTTGATGCAGCAGCTCAAGCCCCTTCCAGCTGGTTCTGTAGTAGAATAATGGTCTGGGTGAAATTCTGGGGCAAACTTCAGTAGTTGTAAAATTAACATAGTGGGGAAAATGCAAATGCTAGCAGTGATGTGCACAGAACTTGGGATTTACAGATGAGGGTGATTAGGCTGATGTTCAAGATGTACCCATAGAACTATCCATTTTTGACATTTGAAATAAGCATCTCAAATAAAATAACACTAGTAGGAGAGAAGACAGGTCCAGGAAATGTTAAACTTCACTTAATGTTGTCACCCTGGGATGAAATACAACCAGGCCTGATGCAGAAGCCACACGTGACCCTGGTGGCCATGGTTTCATACTTTGAGAATGATTCTACCCTGAGGATTAGGTCTGTTCTGGACTCTGTGGCTGGGTTTGTACCCAGATCTTGATGAAAAGCGACTGCAGGGAAGCCCGAGGGTCTGGGAATCCTTTAGGTCTGTGTCCTCGCTGGAGATGCCAGCTACATTGATGTGTCTCATCCCATAGAAAAGACAGATAACAGGTTGTACAAATGACAGAGGACACCTTTTTTCACTGAATTTTTAAAAATTGTTATCATTTCTCAGGAATGATTTGGCCAGAGGCCAAGGGTCATTTTGACGTCCTTCCTTTCACCTGAAATTTTGCATAGTACAGGACTTGGTCAAATCTGTGGTTCATCTAAGATTTTCTTTGTCAAAATGTGATGCTGTGTTTGTTTCTTCTCAGAACCTTCTGGTTTTAATGCACTCAATTAACAAATGAAAAACACTTCTATTCTAACTGCCAGTGCTACAGACAGATCCTAAAACAAGTTCAGTAAGGCAGATTTTGTCATTATTTTCCCCTGTGCCAGCCCATTGTCTTGAAATTATGCCCTGGGTAAGCTGAGTGCCACTTGAAATTCATTCTGTCCTAGTGGATTTTGTTTTACAGGGCTGAGGGGAAAAACAACAGTAAAAGCTCTGTGTTGTTGTTATCAGTCAGTAGACATGCCTCCTCAGTCACATAAAGCAGCAGATCTATGACATGAGGTAGACCCTTTCTTCCTGGCAGTTTTCAAAACAAACATTTTGAAGGGTAAATTTTTGGGCCTGATGTTGCATCACGTTTTCAAATTATTGCATTAAAATTGTTTTAGTTGACCTTAAATTTGTTTTAAAACAGATGGCTCACGAATAGCTTAATGGAACAAAACAAATAAAGAACGCTGCTCTTGTTCTAGCTTGTGTGTCTAAGTGATAATTAATTTTCACTAAGTGTTGGTCTTCCAACTTTAGAATTGTCATTTTAGTATATTTTTCATGTGATAACGCTCTCACAGTTTAACCTCAGGGATGCTTTTTTTTTTTCCCCGCATCACTAATTCATTCAACTGTTAGGTGGAGGAGATCCTTTCACATAAAATTACAGAAAATCAGGAGCCTTTTCATAAGGCTTTGGGGTCCTATGATCGATCCTAAGTGTACTGGCACTATTAACAGAAGTCCTCTAAGGGAAGACCTACAGTTGTGTTGTCCCTCTTTGTCAGATGGGCAATTTATGAAGTAAGTTGATGATGTGTGAATTGTAACAGATTTAATGTAATTTATTTTCTTACCATATCTTTCTTCCTGTCTTTTAATATGACAGCTATACCTGGAGGCATTAAGTATATTGGTTTGCCTTAAGAATATAGAAAAGAAAAGGCCAGTGGAAGAGATGCCCCATTTGTCATGTGATCAGCTTGTAAATCTCTTATTTATTTTCACAGCAAATCAGTGTTGGAAACTCTTGTGAGTTTGACATTATTTCAACATTTCAAAGGTGAGACAAGCTTTTTCTACAAAGAGACAACTGAAGTGCTGGAGACCTGAGACATTACCAAACATTATTTAGTGTTTCCATCACAACGTAATATAAAATTAATTGTTAGGCCTTTCTTCAGTAGAAATTGTGAATGTCATAAGGAACAAGGAATTGAGATTTAGTGCTGTCGACATGAAATCTTATTTTCAATACGAGCAGGCTGCCCAAAGTGGGGAGTCAAAAGAGCTACAAGCATGGAGAGCATGGGGTCAAAACATCTATGTCCAAAGAAGAAGGAATTCTATTAGGTATTTTATTGCAGCAACATTTCAGTCAGGTTATAATCAGGTCTAATCTACTCTCTCAGGAGCAGTAGTTTTCTCTGCTTACAGCCAGTGACTTTCAAAAAGATATGGAATTCTTTCCTACCTTTGAAAACATAATGGGAAAATCAAAGAAATCAGTTCCATTCTGACCCTTACAACCCAGTGTCCCGCTGATCGTTGTGTGTGAAGAGCAAACACAACAGCATCAATAGGAAACGGCTTTTAGAAAATAATCTTTGATACTGAAATATGAATGAGCATAAGCGTGATCAGTAAAACCAATTCTACTGTATGCATTTTCCTTTCTATAAATGTCTTAGAGAAAACTTTGGATGCTATGCATTGGGTTCATAAAAGTCATGTTCCCAGCACAGTGTGTTATAACTCTGCGCTTTCATCATCTGTCAGTTTTATAGCCCTCTGTTTTGTAGTATATAATCAGTGGTCATTGATCATGAACAAGTAATTATCCTTTGAATTACCTGGGACTCAGCAGTTATACAATTTTCTAAATAATGTTCCTATCATTATTTGTGTCAATGAGAGATCTGTGCTATAAGAAAAGTCAGGAATTGCAGCCACTCTGAATTGGAAAGTGGTCTTTACTTGAAATTCTAAACATTTCCTACAAGAACATAATGCAGAGTAAAGCACTGAGAGACAAGCTGTTAAGGTTGAATTTATTCTTCATTGTGGCCACTGTCTGGTGTGCATTTGTTTTAAAAGGAAGCAGAATAGCCATGTGAGATCAGTCTAGTGAAGGGCTGAACATGGAGACTCTTTCTAGAAAAGCCCGTGAAGAGTTGCGTGTAACACTTGTGGGATGTCCGTTACAGCGAACATTGAGCACATTTGTGTGTTGGCATTATTGAAATGTGGTGGTGTTGAAAAGCTCAGGTATCTGTGTTTAGCAAAGTGAGATGTGCAGTACAGTAGCTGGGATGAGTTTAGAATCTCCTGATAGGAATATCATCTAAAATACACATCTAAAACATAAGGTTTGGATCCCAATTGCAAAGACATTCAGAGGCGTGTTCTTTTGCACTGGCCGTGTTCAGTTCAGTTCATCAACACAGGGTCTCATTCACACCATATTATTAATTCTTCTGTAGTAAACATTTCTAAAGGCACCTGTTCTTAGCACTATCATCCATCAGGGTCATGTTCTAGAGAGCTGGTGGCCACACGGGAAGAGAAATGTAATACGATATGATGGAGAGGAAATATACACTCAGCAGTGCAATGGGTCACCTACTGCTTGGTTTTAGGATAAATGAATAGCAATATACCTAAGTAAGTTAGAATGGATCATCTACAGGTGAGGAGATATTTTGAAAAATCTCCTTTGTTGTGATCTACTTTTCGAGTTGTCATTCTACAATTTAGATTGACAAAAAAATCTGGTTTGACTTCTTTTTCCCAAATCTCTTTCTTTTTTTCATTTCAAATACAACAATAATTTTAACATTAATCTTATTTAAGACTGTCCTAGGAAAATGTTGTGGATTATGCAGAGAAACAGTGGATGGCACTGTTCATTCGCTGCTCTGAAGTGGTAAGAAATGCCAGGTTTAAAAAGGCTGTATTTTAAAATAATAAGCAAAAAAATAAAAAAAAAAAGTAATTGACTCCTCTAAATGCATACACACTGGGCTTAAGACTATCACATCTGTGCTGGGAATGTCATAACCAGATTGGGGATTTAGCACGGGTGCTTTAAGGGATGCGGGGTTTTTGAGTAAAAGGTGATGAAGTGACTGAATTACATTCTGAATTCCAGTGGTTCAGCTACATCAGTCTTATTTATTTGAAATGATACTTCTGCTTTGGGGGGCTTCTACTATAATTGGACTTTTGCATTGATGTGACTCATCCTGAGGCACTTGAGGACAATACCGCTATCGCTGCAGCAGAATAGCTTGGCATGCTTGTCCCAGATGGCTTCCTGTGAGATGACATTCAGACTGGGGAAAAGAGGGAACAATTTTTAAGGGCATTTGGAAGCCTTTTATGGATTACACTCACAAAGCAGATGTTGCTCTGCAGCGTTCACAGCCATTTTCTGTGTGAAGGCTACACTTGTTTTAGCTGAGCAGGGCTACACAAATACTAGAAAATGGAGACTCCTTCCCCTCCCTCTCACCCCTCGGACACTTTCTGTCCTGCAATGTATATGGCATGGATTAGAATTCAAAGAAGAAATTAAAGCTTTGATTTTTTTTTTTCCAGAAGGGGGGCATTGAGGCACTTGATATGTTAAGTTTTTTGTTCATATATTTCAAGGTTTTTTTTTTTACCATGGGTATAATTGTACTGTCATTCTAAATAGAACGGGCACTTGGGATAAGCAGAGTGTGGAGGATGCCATGTGTCCCCAGCACAAGGGCAGGGCCTTCTTTCACCCAAGAATACCCCAAAGCTTTATGAACATGAATGAAGTCCTGGAAGGCTGAACAGCTCAGCAAAGTAGTGACATAGTGATGACAAGGACTCTGATTCATAAGCTCTGCTAATTTATACAGCAGTGATTTAAGAGGGCAATTTAACAAGCCCAGGGAACTACCAACTCAACCTCTTTGCTGGAAGCTACCAGAAAAACAGAAGGGACTGAACACACTGTGTGTCTGCTCCTAGGCTGTTAAAGTTCTGCCAGTGATTTCATTTTATTCATATACCAGGCAGCAAGTGAAGATAAACAAGGGCTTTCATTCATGATTTCTGACAGATTTAGCTGCACAGTGACTGTGATCTTAGCTCACATTGGGTGAGCCAAATTTCTTCCATGTGTCCACTATGTAATTGAAGTGTCAATCACACAGGGTATTCCCAAAAGGTAACCATAGTTAGGGGATGCTTGTGTCCTTCTGCTCCTTCTAAAGAGTCAATGGAAGTCTTCCAAGTAATGATATAGTGTTTAAGTTAGGTTCCTGCTTTCTCTGTAGGCTATAGAAGGAGCCTGGAAAGGCTCATTCCCAGTGCCTAAGGATAGCCTTCTGAAGAATGCCCTTAATGATATGGAAAGGAAATGTGCTACTTTGATCATCTTTGCCTTAAGACGTTCATAATGTGCATTGTTCTTAACCTCCTAAATTATTTTAAATTCTTATTTTATCCAGGTTATGCTATGAATACAAGGACAACTCTTCTGATGGAATCTTTTACAGGATGCTTTTGGATAACTTAAAAGTTGCTGTTCTTTCTTGTGACTTAAATGGTATCAGCTCACATATATCAAAGGAAAAACAACAAAGAGAAGAAAAAAGTCAAACAGAGCTTTCAAAAAGGTACTGTTATTGCAGACAATTTTGTATTTAATGTAAAGAAACAATATGTATAGAAAGGAGACTTTCAAATACACTGGGGATACATGCTGTTTTTCTAATGGTAAGTACTGTCCTGGCCTGATCTCTACATTCTCAGAGAGATATTCAAGATTGTACAACACTCAAAGCTTTGCATCAGGAGGGGAAACACACTTGGACACATCAAAGACCCTAGGATTCAGGTAAAAAAGTTTGAGCTCTCTTTACAGGGTCCACAAAGATTATATCTCACTGCATCGTTGAAAAATTGGGGTTTTGCCCTCTAGATAATGTCTCAAGAGTAAGCTTGTGATCCTCTGTAGAATCAGTCCAGCTCATTATTCAAGACCTGGATTTGAACATTGTCAGAGGATCAGAAACTCTGGTACATCTGATGACTGTGACTACTGCAGGCCATAGCTACAGCCTCCAACTGAACCAGCGTCATTGATATTGGCATCCAGGTTCCAAAGATGTATGACCTATTGATACTCCTCACTTTTTACTTTTGAATATATGTAAATGCCTGCATAATTGGGGGGGGGAATGTTGGAAAACATCTTTCAATTGTAATGGGATGAGCTTCTCTTAAATTATTTTTTTTCTTTTATTTCCATGATAATTTACATATATGGTTAGATATGGGACACATGTATTTTCTTTCACTTGAATCCAGATATTGCTTTACTCTGATATGTCCATGTAGGCATTCTCACTGCCTATCTTCCCAAATTTTTACGCTGGTATTCCATAAAACAGAATGCAAAACTCATATTTCTGTCAACAGTTCTCAGAGCAGGAATACACCCCAGATACTCTTCAGACTTCATCAACGATCTGACTTTTTCAGTTGCTTAAGTCCCCAGCTGAATCCCCTTCAGAGTAGCAACATAGCCTTGTCTGTGCATTCCCACGTTAGAACTGGCAGCTTATTCCTACGGATTGAAAAGCCCATTTCTCTGTTCTGTTGCCTCAGAGCCTTTCCACAGGATCTCCACACACTTTTTGAAGGAAGCCAAATGTTGTAGGGCCACCAAACATAAACAATGGCCCTGTTCTGACCCTGGATACCAATTCCAGCGCCACTTTTAATGCAACTTGCGTCAAAGCTCTCACAAAATAGTTTCTAAACCCACCATGTCCTTCATGTATCTGCCATGAACATTGAGAAATTGTCAGTGAGTATTTAACATTTAAACAGGTAATATAAGGACTCAAATGCTTGTTGAAGGACCCTGTGATGGACAGCTTGCACTCACTAGAATTCACTCTTTGCCAAGCTATGCAAAGGCAAAGCAGAGGAGGAGCACACTATCCATCTTGTGAAGACCTCTCAAACACCGAGACCCCCTTCTGTCTCTCCTAGCAAGGTCTAATGGGATGATACAAGCTTTATGGGATATTTCTAAAATATCACAATCTCCTTTACCTCTTGCCAAGGTGACTGTTGGCTATGACTTTGAAACTACTTTATACAGTGCAGTCGGTCACTAGCTGTTGGGGGGGGTGTCAATGTTTGGAAGTGTTACCTGTCGACCTGCCAGCAGTTCATGTGAGACAAGTTCTCCTGATCTCAAGACATAACTTGAGTCACTTAACTATGCATTTTTCTGTGCAGGAGTGAGGTATTCCCTAGTGCAGAAAGCTGGGACCTTGCTGCAAACACACCAAGTCTGACCTTTTACTTATAATGTTAAGAACTGTTGGTTTAGGCATTCTGAGATTTAAAACAGAAGCTTTGGACATTCGTTTCCTGAATTGATCAGTGTCTTGGAGCTATGCCAGGTGAGCTGCTACTTCTGTAAGGATAAGCAGTGGTTTACCTCTTCCCTTCAGTTCCTCTTGTGCCAGTTATGTTATGTAGTGGCCAGGTCAGTCCTGGTACCAGCACATTGTAAGCATTTTGGCCTGGAACTGAAGGCTTCTTTCCTTCCTCTTGAAACTGCTAAAATGAAATTTCAGTATCCTCGTGAATCTTAATATTACCCCTTTCCTTATCATATAATGGGTGCCGTGTCGCTCTCTGTCCAAATGATCCCTGCTCCTCTCTTCAGCAAAAATTCATGTTCAGAAATGGAAAAGAAATATTACATGAAGTCTCTAGGAACGCTAAACCTGGCTTCTTTCTTCCTGAAGTAGTGATTTTGGACCAACAGCCTGCAATGAGTGGAATATTGATATTTCCACATCTTTCCATATGTAAACTCTTAAACAGGTTGGGGTGTTTAAGGTGTCCCTACCTGTGAAAGATCCTGTTCCACAATGGCCTTTATTTTGTCAGCAGTCTATCAGCACACTGCCTCTGTCTCTGAAATTTGCTTTTGTGAAACTCTAAGAAATTTCTAAAACCTTATGGTTTGCTCCTTCTATGTAATATTTTTGGGGAACAGAGTGTTCCTGCAGAGGCCTTCCAAGATTGGAATATGAACTGTACCTCAAATAAGAAATCAACCTGTTTGTTTTCTGCAGGCTGAATTTGTCCCTCCTGTTCTTGAGGTCAAAAGATCTTTCAGAAATTCCCCAAAGTTATTTTTACTGAGGTCCAATGCCTTTTCTACTGAAAGACTGTCAAAGCAGAGAGCTGGCAAGATTAAAAAAAAATTGCAGATGACTCACCAACATGGTATACAGTACTGTCAGGACACGGTAAGCTAAATTCAAGATAAATCAGTGGCCTCACTAATAAATAACTCCATCCCTAACTTCTGCTGATCCACCATCTGGAGTTTTATCCCTACCTTCAGCAAGCCTTCTGGCACCCAGAACTGATGTGTTAAAGTAGACCATTACATTACGTTTGTCAGACCTGAGACCCAGTCCCGGTGAGATGGCAATGTGAAGGAAGTAGGGTTTGGTGTCTCACACAGTAAGTTTACGTGTGACTTATTACTCAAAGGTAGAAAAAGAACATGCTTTTTTGCTGAGTACTTCAAGCTGGCAGCTGGGCAAAAGACAGTTGCTAGCCCAGAGCAGCACATATGCCAATTACTTGGCTAGTTGCTAAAAAACAGAAAATACAATGTTTCTGCCTTCCCAACTAGCAGAATCAGAGAATCACATAGAGGTCTGGTTTGGAAGGGACCTCCGGAGATCATCTAGTCCAACCCCCTTACCAAAGCAGGGTCACCTACATCAAATTGCACATGATTGCGTCCAGGCAGGTTTTGGATGTCTCCAAGGGGACTTCCCAGCCTCTCTGGGCAGCCTGTCCCAGTGCTCCATCACCTTCAAAATACAGGTTTTTCTCATGTTCAGACAGAACTTTCACTTTGTGCCCATTGCCCCTCATTCTGTCTCTGGGCACTGCTGAGAGGTGTCTGGCCCCTTCCTCTTGCCACCCACCCTTTAGATATTTATAAGTGTTGATGAGCTCCCATCCCAGTGTTCTTTTCTCCAGGCTAAAGAGACCCAGCTCTCTCAGTCTTTCCTTATAAGGGAGATGCTCCAGTTCCATCATCATCTTTGTAGCCCTTTGCTGAACATTTTCCAGTAGTTTATTGTCTTTTTTGAACTGGGGAGCCCAGAAATGGACAGAGAATAAAGTTTCTCTCACCTTCTCAGAGGAATATCTAAATTGACAGCTTGTCAATTTCAAAAAACTTGTAATCACTGTATTTGAAGAATCCTTGCCCATCTCAAGTTTGACTGAAATTGGTAGATGGACTTTGGATTTAGGGGAAAAGCTGATAGATATGAATGAAAAGGCTGATTGCATTTTTCTCATTTCCCTAGGAAACCAAGGTAAAAGTGGTGCTGGTTGGAGGGGAGTTTAATTTAAAATATAAGCTTGCCTGAAATCAGGGTAGATCTCAAGGATCCCCAGTGACTCTTGTGTCTCTTAACAGGCTTTGAACTCTTTGTGACTCTGTAATTACCGCCTGAAAGCAGAAATAGATTTCTTAGAAATATGTCAGTAACTCGCCTGTTCTCCTTCCCTCTTTTTAAAGCTAAGTAGTGTGTTTGCTTTTCTGCATAAATTTGGGAGACAGTTTTAGCCAGTTCTTTAAGAACCAGTAAGAATACCTAGCAATATTCTGTAATTTGTTCCTTCTGTATTTGTTATTAGTATCCTTTGTTCAAGCAGCCTGCTTATATGTGTCACTTTAGTGAAGACTCAGAAAGAGGCTTTAAGTGCTTCATATCCTTAATGCAATCTGTTGATAGTTTTGTTTCTCTGTTCAATAGAAAGCCAAATTTTTTTCTTGATCCCTGTTATATTACTGAATCATTTATAGAGTGAGTTCTCATTACTCTTGATATTTTTTATATGGCATCTCACACTGTGTTGTGGCCTTTCAGAATTTGGTTATATATACTTCTGCTGCTCTCTTATACTGTGATGGCATATTTCACTGATGCACTGCCAGCTCTCCCTAAGTTATTTTCCCTTTAGACTCACTTCCCATGAGACTTCAGTTCCTTCAGAAACTAGAAATTTTCTTTTTTTTTCCTCTGTTCTCTTTTCGCCCTTTTACAAGTGTTGTAAACTGTATTTCACCTTTCAAAGCAGTTTCTCTGTGTTAATTAGGATAAAATTTAGAAGGACTGTCCCTTCACTAGATTTTTCAGCATCAACAGGGTATCACTGACACAATCTGATAATTTGCAGGACAACCTGTGTTCTGCTGTAATCATTACCCAACTAATTGCAACCAGGTCTTTTATATCTTAATTTAATTCCCCCTCCCACCTGAGGAAAAAAACTCAAAATCTCCAGGAACTTAAAATCCAATTCCCATTTTTCCTGTTGGTGGTGTATAGGAAGAATTCTGCCATTGTAGCACTCTTATTCTCATAGGTTTTCATCAGTAGAACTCTAAATAAGTTATAAATTACTGAACTGTATCTTCCAGAAACCATAAGGACTTCTAGGTCCCCTTCTTTACACAGAGTTTCTTACATTCATGTACTGACATCCAACATGCTCAATCCATTCTGTCTGGTTTTGTCTCTTCTATGACCCTCTAATGATTAACTCTATTCCAAGTAGTTCTAGGTTATAAAGCTAATTAGATAAAGAGCTTTTTGTGAATAAGCCCCTAACAGGGAAAATGACCTTTTAGATGACATCCTGCAAGTAATCATTCATTGATTTCCAAAGGCACATCCAGTCTTTGCCGTGGTCTTGAACATTAATAAGGAGGAAGGCTATAGAGAACATTTGAGTTTATCTTCATCACTTGTCCTGTAATTTTTTATTTTTCTGAGGGTCATTCATAGCAAGACCTATGTTGATAGGCAGGAGCAGGTAAAATTGGTAAGGTTTCAGCAACCTCTTTTGTGCAGGCAATATACATAAGTGAGAGGACCAGAGAGGAGCAGATGAGTCCTTCTGAGATCCTTAGGCAGGAGTCACCAGTCACTGATCTTTTTATCCTTTTGGGATGTTTAGAGTTAATCTTCTGTGTGCTTCTCAGATCAAAGTAAAACTTTTTCATTAGCATATTTTTAGAATAAGAATTAAAATGTTAAGAATATCTTCACATTAGGGAATGCTATAAAACACATTTAATAAATCTATAAAATGAGAGTGCTGAATATTTCTGCATTTTGCTTATAGGGAAATACATGCTCTAAAATTTAACAAAAATAATTGTTCTAACATTTCTTTTCATGGGTTACAATAAATCCATAACAGATGTAAAATAGGTACAAATGGGAAGCATTGCATACACTTTAATTTAATTTCTTTTATGTCTTTGAAAGTTATTAAATATTTAATTGTTATTTATTTTAGTGGCTTATTAATGAAGGTCACAGTATTTCAGCAAGAAGGGTATATAGTCCATATCTATGGACTTTCTTATAGGGCCCAAGAAGGAAAGTTATTCTATCCATTCCTCCAAAGGCAAAAAGCATCTAAGTGATTCACTGGGGATCCAGAAAGAGAAAAAAAAAAAGTCATAAGAGAGTTTTTTTTTCTTTTTAAAATGAATGGAAATATTTTCATTAAGTTCTTTCATGTTACCTTAGCCATCTTGTCTTAACTGAGGAGGTATTAAAGGGTAAAGATGGCTCCTTAGCTGATGTAGAAACTTGGGCTCATTAGAAACTAAGCCTGCGATTTGGAGATCTGGGATCTCCATGTGCAAAAGAAATATTTCAAAACAATATCAATTTTTATTTTGCTTTGGTCCTTCATTTTCCTTTCTTCCCCTCCCCTTCCCTCTTCCCCTTATCCCCTTTCCTTCTTATTCCATTCCTCCTTTTCCCTTCCAGCTACACATAAGAAATGCTTGTAGAATATAGGCCTTGGGATCAATGTGTGCTCTAACCTGTCATTTTCTTTTGCATCAAAGAACTGTCTTCCACATCTGTGTCTTGTTTGACATTAAAGTTCATTATTGTTGAATCAAATGTTTGAATCTACAAGAAAAAAGAAACTTGTCTTCATGCACAAACTTTCAATTTTAGAATCAAGCAGATTGGAGATAAAACCAACAAATATGCCCAGAATAGTACTGTTGATGAAGTAATAAAAAGGTTGATACAACAGGCAGCAACTATTAAAGACTGATTTGTTGCCTACAATAAGCAATCACATGGGAAAATTAATAAAACTGTCTTGCAGAAGATAGGAAATATGCTAGCTACTGGCTGTCTGTGTACAACTCAAATGTAAGGTATTTATATAGCACCAGAAGCTATTGAAGAGTTAGTCTTTGTGATTTCATTGTACTTTTATTACATTACAGATGATGCACTTCTCAAGTTTTGTCAATGCACCAAGGATTAAAAAAATAATCTTCTACCTGCAGCCAGGTATATGCATCAGTGCACCATGATGTTCTTGGACACTGCAAGCTCAGCAGTGTCCAGCTTGGTGGAATACTGCCCGGGAACTCTGTCCTGCTGCTTATTATCATTTGAGAGAGGCATGCTTCTCTGCAACAGTCCTGTTCTGCCCTGCCTTCTGCTGAGTGAAATAAGCCTGCCCCTGGATGAATGAGGATGAGAGCTCTGTGTGAATAAGGGTGATTAAAAGGGATTCCTTGTCAGAACTGAAGTGACAGAATACCTTATGTCTCTGGGAACTGCCTGGGCATGTGTGTTTTCAAGTGAAATGGAGAGCGAAACTGATTCTTCATCACTTCTGGTCTTTAAAGATCTCTACACTTTTTGCAAAAGAAAGGGTTTTTCCACCTCATTGTCTAGGTAGAATTCCAACTGGGAGTTTTCACATTCTTCCTGCTTTAATTTCTCTGACACATCTACCAAGATGCTCATCAATCCCTAGCCTGGGAGCACAGCTGCTTTTCATTCCAGAGCTTGTAGAGGTTCAGTGGTAGATAAAGAATATCTAGAAATGGGTGTCTAGCACCATTGTAGGCATGTGAGGAATCTCCCCAGTCTTCCAGCTGCTGCTTAAAAATGGTGAAGGACCCTCTATATCACATCTGTTAGGTGCATATAAATGTTTTGGATACATGTGGTGGGTTTGCAATGTGCCTTCTTTAAAAAGCAGCTAGGAAGTTTCTTAAGAGTTCAACAAAGCAAATCCCAGCTGGGCTCCCAAGGCCAAACTCCCAAACCCTGTTACTGACAAGGCCGGACGGGCCAATCAGCGCCGGTCACAGGCCTCTGGGAATCACATTTTAGAGAGAGAAAAACACAAACAGCTGCATTTTGCCACCAGAGAAGGGAGTGAGAAGATGTAAGAAACTTTGCAGACACCAAGGTCAGTGAAGGGGGGAGGAGGTGCTGAGAGAAGATTCCCTGCTGCCTGTGGAGAATACTATGGTGAAGCGGGTGTCTCCCCACAGCCCATAGAGGATGAAGAGACCACACTTGTAGCCCATGGAGAGGCACCTGGGTCAGGCAGGAGCCCATCATGGAGCAGAGAGGGAGGAATAGGGAAGAATCTGTGACCTTCATTGTAGCAAGCTCCTGGCAGCCTGTGGAGAAAGATAAGAGGCAGAGAGAGAGAGATATGGAGGTTTGCTGGGGTGGGCTTGTGACTCTGTGGGGGACCAGGCTGGGGGCAGCAATCTGAGACTGAGANACTGACTGAAGATTGAAGCCTCCATTTCCTATTCCCCCCTTCCCCCCTGCCTTCTTTGCCCCTGTGCCATCCTGGGGAGGAGAAATCATGAACAAAGTGAAGTCTGCAAAGAAAGGAGGGGCAGGGGATAGTGTTTTAAGAGCTGTTTGTACTTCACATTATCTGACTCTGGTTTCTGTGTGTGTGTAGTGTCATAAATTGCCTTTTTTCCTGTGTTGAGTCTGTTTTCATGTGATACTAATTGCAGAATGATCTCTCCCTGTCCTTATCTCGACTCCATAGCCTCTCAACAGGTATTTTCTCCCCTGCCCAGCTAAGAGGGGAGTGACAGAGTGGCTTTGGTGGGAGTCTGGCCTCCAGGCAGGTTCAAACCACCACAATACATTAGGTTATCGTAAACAGTGTAGACAATATGACATATCCCAAGTGCATGCAGGTGGGTATTTTTTGAGATATTTTGGGGTCCCACTGAAGTTCAAGTGACCTACAATGGTTTGCTGCTCTTGACTGGATCTTGACTGTGCAGCTGGGCAGATGTGCCAATGCCATAGCCCACCTTATTGGCACATTTGAAACTGCTATTCTGATCTACAGCTTCATTTACAGTGGGTGGGCAGGTGTTGTACAGTAGGGCAGCATTGCTGCTCATCAAAGGTGCACTAAGTTACTCACGCAGTCATAGCATCATGTGGTAGTGGTAAACATAAAGCGTACTTGTTCTAAGATTTCGTTAGTCCAGGCTACTAGACTGTCTGCCCAACTTGGAAGTGGAAGTGCTCAGTTTATTTGTACAACATTATGTTACAGTGACATCAGAGTGTGGGCAGAATGCACTCTTACATTTCTCTGAATAGTAATCAATATGTCTGAATAACCCAAAAATGCAGACATAAAGTCACCATTTAACCCCTGCAGGGTTATACCAACACTCCCAGTTCCCTGTGTTTTTCTTTCCAGCCTATGTCATAAGGACACCTTTTAGCTGCTTGCCTGTGGAGTATCAAAGGTGTGAGGTGGGTTAATGAAGGGGGATGCCCAACTCCATCTCCTTTACCAAACAGTAACATAGTGACTCTGGCTTCACTGGCTTGGCTTTCCTAGGAATGGGGCAATAGGGACAGACCCTGCCTTTGCACCTTTGGCATTGTCTGATTTTTATCGCAGTTCAAAATCAGAGAGATGGTAACTGAAGCTCTGCCAGGGCTCTTGGGATAACATCCACAATTTCTACGTATGCCTTCATTTTGTGAAGGGTTATGGTATCTTCTCTCTATAAGGTTGTTGTCATTGTTCTTCCTTTAAAGAAGACTTAGAAAGTATGCCTTTTGTGAGCCATTCAGCACAGGACAATGACCTAGTCATACAATGTAATATGACTTAATCTTCTATGCAGTTTTGTCAGTTTTGTCTTTTTTTTTTCCTCTAGATGAAAGTGTTAATAGTTAAGACTGTAGTCACCAACATTATTATTGTGACTGATTCTCTCCAGCTTTGATTGGATTTGTGCAGCCAGATTTCCTTATCGCTACTGTTAAGCATTTGATCTGATGGTAAATACTTGTTCAACTGAACATAAAATGTGTTTGCTTATCCAAAAGCTTTACATTCACAGAAAAGAATGATAATTCTCTAATTATTCTCACTTTTTAACATTCCTTATGCTGCTCAGCTATTTAATGATTTTTTTTTCTTTTAATCTGTACAATTAACTAAAATATAATGGCAAGAGTAATCACTGTAGAAACACTTGGAAAGTCAGGACAGAGCTGTGCAGTATAGTTATAAAGAAATACACCCAAACTAGGATCAACTAGCAGCTGAAGGGAATCAAAGATGTTGGAGAAAGCCCTCAGCAGGAGCAGGAGCTTCAAATACAACTTTCCAGGGAAGTAGGAGGTGGGAAAAGTAGAAGAAAACCAGGGAACCCTCCAGTGTGAACTGCCAGGTAATGCTAAGATGGGGCATAATGTGAGGCTGCCACTACTCCAGACTGTTGCATCTCTGAGAAGCAGAGAGGTACAGGGTCTGGAAAAGAAAAAAACATAAAATATAAATAATAGAAGGGGACATGGGAGGAATGAAGGAGGATCAGAAAGTTCCTTGCAGAAAGAGATTACCTAAAATGGATCCTCAAATCTGCTTTGAAGAGCAGCAAGGCAGAAGGAATTGTGCCTTCCATCTCACTGAAGCTGTATGTGGTTCAGGGGCCTGAATCCATTCTGCAGCATTTCTTGCCCAGGAGGTAGCTGTGGCAGGCTTCTGGGGAAAAAGCAATAGCAGCAAATTCTACAAATGACAGTTTTCCTCCAGTCCGCTAAATGAGCTAACATCACTTCTTCTAGCACTTTTTATGTTCCAGGTGAATTTTAATCTTAGCCTGTCACTCCGTGCTTTTGCTTAACGTGCCAGTCTGAAAAATATAGTCAAATTTTTCTCTCTGTCTCTTTCTGTATAGAATGGGAGCTGTACAGAACTGATCTATATTTAAATAGCTTACTGTAAATATGAGGAAGAGAGAGAATTTTTCAGAGTAATTTCAAATTGAGCCATGAGATAAACCTCCCAGATAGTATTCAAAATTGCATATTAAGCAAGAAAATATGCCATTATATAACTTATTTTATTTCTCTTCTAACAGGTGTTGCAAGATCATGGCATGGCAATGGATGACAGGCAATTTAATCTACTAACAGAAAAGCTAGGGTTACCAGATGGAGGCTTGACTTATCTGGATTTTGTGGCAATACTGGAAGGTAAAGGAATTTTAATAGCTGTAAAGCAAGAAACAAACCCTTCCTGGAAGATTCAGGACTTTTCTCTTTCAAGAAAAAGCTATTGATGAAATTAAGGAGAGATCAGTGATAGGATTTTTAGCACGGGGTGACCTTTCTGTCTACTTCTTTGACTCCTGGCCCAGTTAAGCTGCTGAGTATCCAACCCAGGACAAGAGGGAAACTGGAACGTGGGATGTGATCTTATTAAAGACCCACAGATAGGTGTCACAGAGCTGTTAGTAATAGACTACAAAAAATTAATTTATCTGTCTCGAGCAGATCCTTGTCCTCGGGATTTTTAACTCTTATTCAGAGTCTTGAAATTATGTTGTATCCTAAAATTACAGTGAATTATGTTCTAGTAGTGATTCCCAAATTTTTTTCTACTTTATTCTATGTAAAAAGTCAGAAGACAGTAAGATCCTTTCAGGAAAGACAAATCTGTTAGTAAGCCATTAGTGATGAGTTTTATCAGCAGTATAAACATCTGGAGGTCTGTGATGTGATCTGGTTACTTACTGGTTCATAGCTTTAACTTCAAGTTCTGCTTTCAGATGTTAAAGCTGTTAAGGGACATTGCTACCAGAGGAGACTGAAATGTGATTATCTATAACATAACTGATAGTTTATTATTAGAGTATCAAGAATCCCGGTGACAGAGAAAGGTTTACTGGTTATGTAGATGTACTGTCTTCATAGATTTTTCTGTTACTGAGGAATGAATACCAGGGTAATATATTTGCAATTTGGGAGCACATTTTTTTCACCTCAGCTACTTTCCTTACCCCATCAGTAGTTTATTTCACCAATTTCAAGGCACTATATGTAAGGGTTAGATTTTCAACTCTTAAAAATGAAGCTGATGGAGTCTGAACAGATTTCTTAGGGTGGAACCCTGACTGCAAGCTAAAGCTAGTAAGTAATTATTCACTTCTCATTTCTTTCATACTTATGCTGCAAGTCTAGATTTTGTGGGTACAATCCTGATGCTGCCGAAGTTAATGGCAGTTTTGCCGTTGGCTTCAAGGCCTGCTTCAACTTCCATATTATGCCTCTGTTATGTTTCCCAGAGGTGTGCATTTACTTTTCTCAACTTGTTACTATTCTTTTCTGCTGTCATTTTATCTCTTTTAGAACTAAGACAAGAAGGAGAGTTGACTTGCAGCTGGCTGACATAATATTCAGGTTTTCCTTCTTTCAAGGCCTCGAAGTTTCAAAGCTTGAGAATATAGCCAGCTAATCATCTGTCCACCAAAATATGTGCACCTTCACCCAGTAGCTTGATAAAAGATGTTTGAAACAGGCTAACCTCAGGAAAAATGAGTGTGCCAGCTCTTTGATTTAAATAAAGAATCAACAGTGTTTTGTCTGTATTTAAAGTTTTTGCTTTTGCCAATTATGAGAATCACAGCTTTTCTTTCTGTACATTACTATATTTCATAGCTGTGAAAAGACAAGTGACCCACATTTAACACAAAGTAAGTCTCAGAAACCAGAAGACAAAGAAAAAACCCTCCTAACTTTTCAATGATTTGTGATTCACTAGGGTAGAAGGTGGTCTGTAGTTATGGAAAAAGAGACCTGATTTTCTTACTAGCTTCAGTGGGAAGATAACACAAGTACAAATTTTCTTGACTAGACTTCAATAGAAACTGAAATTGAAAAAAAAAAAAGCATAGTAGTATAGCAAGCAAGAAGTATAGTGCATGTCTGTAGGGGGGAGTAGGATTTAAAGGGTAAAATCTGGAGAAGTTAAAATGATGCTGTGAATTGAATACTATTTAGTGATTCTTTGGAGTAGTTGTACAGACGTGTGTCAGTGTATATAAATCTTTTTAAAAAGAAAAGAAAGATTTCTTTAGAACAGACCATTAACTTAGCATTTTTCATATCAATCAAGAGTAGGGTGTAGTGAAATGTCAGTGTGTGTATTTTTCTTTGCAAGTTTTTCCCATTTTAAAATCTGATGTGAATGACTCTACTCTTCTATATGGCTTGTGCGTTCCAGAAAAAATCTAAAATGCTCAAGAGGCTACAAAAGGTGCTTGGTCTCCTTTTCCCAGGAATAAAGGAAAAATAGGTTCCTAGAGTATAATCACACAATGGACAGAAGGAATCAGATCTTGAACAGTGACCAAAATAGCTTTTCTGTGGCCTAAAAGTACCTCAGCCCATCAGGACTGCAGTACATGGGTGTCCTGCTGGGAAGCTGGCTGTCACCCTTTCCTGATCCTGCTGATCCTTCCTTGTCATTATTCCCTGCTATAGAATAATGAACTAATGAACAATATGATGCTGTTGTTTGTGCAGGAGTCTTGTCAGAACAGAACACCAGGCAAAATAGTTTCAGGGTGTGGTGCTCTGGTACATGAGGAGTGTTTTGATGGCAGTTCTGAAATAGCTCATGTCCATTCAAACTGGAGGAGGGCTTTGCCAGGATATAATGGCTCCAGGGGAGATAGTCTAGCATGCAGAGGTTGTGCTACACAGTCAAAGACATAACAAATTACTTTCTCCAACACTGTCTGCAGCTCCTATATTCCCTCACTGAGGCAGAAGGGCAAAATGTCAGCAAGCCACAGCTTTCATGGTGTTCCTTTTCTCCTTCTCCAGTCTGATACCTCCCTTCCTCAAGCAACCAGGCACCAGAGAAGGCTACCGCAAAAACCAAAGACCTTGTCTCGGCTGGGATCTCTTCGCTTGAGGTTACCTTCTTCACCTGGTGCTGGGAAAGCTACAGCAGCTGAGGTCTGTACTGTAAATTGGGCAGACACCACTAATCCTGCATACAGCTACCAGGCTTTGTCATGTTTGGGCTGTAAAGAATACAATTGCAGGGTTTCTTGTTTTGCTCATGTTATATTACTGTGCTATTTATCAAATATGTTTAAAATAATCTTTTCAATGTTTGTTATACTTTGATTTCATTATTGCAGATGCCAGATTGAATGGGCCAGGAGCTACATTATGTAACAGCCCAAACCACAGACTAAATGATGCTAAATATCGCTACATGACTGCTGAAGAATGTCTCAATCAACTTAATGATAAGCTGATGGAAGTCTATGGGGTAAATATGTCAAGCCGTGGTTAGCTTTTGGCAGTAAAGCTGGTTGTTATTTTGATACAAACATTTGTGTTAAAAGTTGGTTTGGAGAAGCTGTCAGGAAAGTGACTCTAAAAATTATGTTGGATTTCATGTCTTCTGTGTTCTCAGAAACTTCCAGTTCAAATTCATCCAGTTTTCAAGGCAAAAAAAAAACTTCTTTCTTTCTTTTTTTTTTTTCCTCCTAATTGTCTTTGCAGCCTCTGCCAGGAAAATAAGATCTGAGTTATTTTTTCCCATCCTTTTGTGAACATAGCTATTAAAGATTCTGCAATTAGAAAAGAATAACTCTGTACTGTTCATTCATAGAACAGTCCATCTATTAATGAGAATGATCTTTCAAGAAGACATTCTTTGTCCCTGAAGTTTGCAACACAGTGATCTGAATCAAGACTTGTCATCCGGCTTTTTTACGTTTGCTTATTATTTTCTCTAATTACCATTAGAATGTACTCCTTGCATTCCCACCATGGGAATCTCTTATGCCACAGAGTGAGAGAGATCATATTTTATGAAGGAGCAAAGCTGTGGAAAGAGCTCAGTTCATCCCACCCCATCCCACCCCTGTTCCTAGGGAGAAGTGGGAAGATCAGTATTCTGGAAAGGAATTCTCTGTTTGAACCATCTTGGCTACCCCTAGCAAAGCTGATCATGTTGGTCAGCATTACTTCAGTTCTCTGAAGAACTGCACCGTTTCAAAGGTGTTTATGTATTTTGGGTCTAATTTAACGGAAAAAAACTCTTCAGCTGGTAGATCATTTGTGGTAAAGCCTACAGGGTTTCTGAGGGTGTGCAAGGGTAGAAATGAGGTACCTCTTAGTACAGTGCTGATGGAAGAGGGAGGTTTATTTGTAAATCCACATGAGGATGGCTTTTTGAGGCACTCTATTTTTCCTCAGTTCTGTGTGTGTAAGACTGCAGTTCCACGTGGACTAACCCAAGCGTTTAGTAAAGCAGAACTAGAAATGCTTTGTACTCTCAAACTGCGCTAAAATATTTGCCTCTTGTCAAAACAACTCTAGACCAAACACTTGTTCTTTATGTTTAAAAACATGTAGTTGACATGTTAAATATATTTAGTTAAATATTCCTTGTTAGGACACCTATTCTGCCTTCCGTGAAACAGATGTAACCATGATTATATCATCAACATGCTTAACTTTCAGCAACTCCTGGTCAGTCTTCTGCTTTGTCTTGGAGATGAGGAGTTCCTACACCTACTTGGTTTGCTGGGAATGAACCTGACCTCCACGTTAAATTACCAAGAATTCTGTCAACTATTCCACACCCAGGAAGCTAAGGAGGTACCTCTTTGGCTTGGGCCATCTCACAAGTAAGAATGTTGCATAGCACCTACAGTAATATGATGTGTTTACAGAAATGAATATGCTGTGTGAATAATTGTATTTGGTACTGTTGAAAAGAAAATATAAGATTAAAATATGTCTTTATCAAGCTGAATTTGGGTAGCCTTACCAAGTTCTCAGTTGTTTCTGACTCCATTAAATCAGATATTGAATCCACCACTCAGTTAAAATGCCAGAACTACCCTGAGAACTGCTTAAATCTAAACACATATGCTGGTGCCCAAGCTGGATCTTACTACTGGCAGAACTGGGGACATAGTTTGGGAATCAGATGTCATTTTGTATTGAGGAGCAGCCAGAGCATTACCAGTCTGGCACAACGCCTATCAGTTCTGAGACTAATATTTACTGTCAGTGCTCTTCACAGTAGCCCAAGGCCTCATATTCCAGACCTTTATTCCACCAGGGTGCTGAGAGTAGACAGGATCAGGTGAGGTGCACAGAAGCACTGAGGCACCGTGGAGTGCCTGGAGGATAGGGAAAATGGTGCTGCAGCCTCCCTTCCTGAGAGAAATGATGCTACAGGAAATACATGGAATTTTGAAGTTCGAGCTTAACTTTAATGATAAATAGCATTTAGGCACTAAAAAAAAATAAATTCTAAAAACTCAGTGTGAAACTCTGTTTAACTATGCAAACAGAGATAAATTCATAAAAATAATGACAAGATACAGCAGGACTGAAAAAGCTTCTGATCAGCAGCTCATCTCTGCTGTGGCAGTGAAGATGTGATATATACACATAGGCTTATTTCCCAGTTTTTATTTGTCTCTTGCAGCATTACTGTTGGCTCTGATGTTAGTAATATTTATCTGCTTGGTTTGTTTTTCTTTTTTCCTGAGTTGGACAACTGAGTGAATCAGGACATCAGTCTAAAACAAGAAAGCAAACTGATGGTGATTGAGTCTTGCTAACAGTTGGAGTCTGAGACCAACTACTGCCACGCTCTCTTTTCTTTTTCAGTATGGACTTTGCTAGAAATTGAAGCAGTTCGAATTTAGCTCCAGAATTTCCTGATTTCAAACATTATTACTGTTTCAGAAGTTCATCAAGGAAAATATAGTGATTAAAAGCCTTAAGAGCACTGGTATTTTAACAGCTAAGTTTTTAGACTTTGGTTATTCATTTGTTTAGGTTTGTGAACTCTTCACTCAAGCAGTGGCAGTCAGGAAAACTCAGAAGGTTCCCAGACACCTAAAGTAGATCAATGTGAGATTCATGTTCCTAATTCCAAATGGAGCCCTCAGCAAAGGCTGTCCAGTTCCAGAGCCCCAGGAGCTCAGAACTGGCTGAGTTAGCAGCGTTGCAGCTCTCCGTGACCTAAGATCTGGTCTATGTGTGCCACGGGTGAGTAGGTCAGATGTAGTTATCGCATGTCACCTGACCCGAAGACCCAATATTACCCTGCCTCTCATTTGAGAATCTTGGCCCAGGGTACATGTTCCTGGATCACAGCTGAACCAGGTCCTGAAACCATATGTCTGCAGTATTTCCTTACCAAACAACAGCTGGAGACAGCTACTGGGACATAACATAGAGTGAGTAGCTGTGTGCTAAGAGAAATGGTGACCCCTTCCTCAGTTTTCCAACTAGAAGTGCTTAGATAAACTGAGAACTGTGCATCTAATGAAGGGTTGCTCTTCTCAGGTGAAGGCACACTATTTCAAAGAATGGTGAGATTTAAGGTTCCCTCAATTCTCAGGGACAATCAGCACAGAATTAAGAGAATCTCAACACAGAAATTTAGTCAGCTTTCTGTGTAGTGCAACAGCTATGCTGGATCTTAATCTGAGGCCCCTGTTACTATTCCTCTGCATGCTTGGATTCAACCAGAAGCACCAGGCCCCCAAATGTTAGGTACTTGTAATGGTGCCGGGATTTGCAGATATGGGTCTTACTCCCCAGACTTACTAGTCATGCCTTGGTGACTCACAAAGATAGTTTTGATCTTCGTTATTGATGTAAATCAAGGATAATCTTCCTGGAATCACTCCAGGATATAATTGTTTCTATGATAATTAACATTTCCTTCTATGTGTATAAATGATCCGTGCTGGCTCTTGAGTTTGAGGGAGAATTGAACAACATTGGTTTGAAAATAAATAGGGAATTACAAAATTTAAAATCTCTTTGCTAACCTGCAGCTAGGGAAATAAGGCAGTATTTAAAGAATTAAGTTTACGCAGATGTGAAGTAACAGTCTTTAATGGGTATCTTAGAAACTAGGAGAAAAAACACTGCTACCATGAACAACAAAAGGGAAGGAAACTTGTGGAGATTAAAGATCTCACTAATGTAAAACATAGTTGTTATTTTACTTTTTTTTTTAACCCGAGAAAAAAAAAAAACATGATAAGGGATGCAGAGCTAGCTTGTGATCACGCTCATTACTACCTTGTTATCAAAGCAAGAACCAGATGGCATGACCTAGCAAGGGTAAGAAGAATGTTTTCTTTAAATGAATAAGCAGCACTAATAGATTTCAGAACATTATGCAATGTTGTTCTTCAGATTCTATAAATATTCAGAGACCCTTGAAAAATAGCTCATTAATGATAAAAACTTATTATGTGGTTAAAAAAATCAACAGTTTGAACAATATTTAATTTTGAAATGTTGATTTTGTAGTAGGTGCTATTACAGTTATTTATAAAACTTTATATTTTACCATTCTTGGTTTTATTTAATGTTTCTGTTGTAAAAATAGTAATGGGCATTATCTGAGGCCTGTTTGACTGCATGCTGTAAACATATACCTGTTCCTATGCTGACCCCCAGTGTTGCCCAGCACAGCAAACACTGATTGCAATGCTTACACCAACCAAAGAGACCCTCACAGTCTGTGGTGAGTTGACTCTGCCTGGAGGCCAGATACCCCCCAAAGCCGCTCTATCACTCCTCTCCTCAGCTGCACAGGGGAGAGAAGATACAACAAAAGGCTCCTGGGTGGATATACAGACAGGGAGAGATCACTCACCAGTTACTGTCATGGGTAAAAAAGACTAAACTAGGAGAAAATTAAACTAATTTCTTACCAATCAAATCAGGGTAGGATAAAGAGGTTTCTGTGGACTTGCTCCTCTCACACATCCTCACTCCTCTCTTTGGCTGCAATTGCTGGTGGTGTTGGGCAGGTATTTTTTCCCCCTTCTTAAATACAGTATCCCAGAGGCGCTACCACCATGTTGGAGGTGCACTGTGTTTGCTCTGTTGGATGTTGGGAAAGCTTCTAGCAGCTCCTCATGGAAGCTACCTCTGTAGACTCCTGCTACCAAAACCTTCCCATGAAACCCCAATTATTTCCATCCTTTTCCCTTTTTAAACTTGTTGAATGGTTGCAATATTTGGGTTATAGAGGAGCACAAGGTCAAATTAATACTTTTTTTTTTCATTAACTCTTTGTGTAAATCATACAGTAGTACTGATAGTCTCATGAATGGTAGAAACCTAACAAACCCAACCAAAACCCAAAGCATAACCTAATTCCCATTGGGTATAGAACAAGTCAGGGAGATAATCTGCAGATCTGCCATTTTCAAGTGCCTTCATCTTCCACTGGCATGCTTCAGCAGTGGGCATACCCACAGCTGCACACACGCTTCTCATGCTCATACCCCCTGTGTTTGCCACCAGTCAGAAACTTTCCACACAGAGCACACCAGCTGGATACTGGTGATGACAGTCCTCAAGCTTCTGAGTTGCGCGCCCATGGTGGAAAGTAGGAAACAGTAAAAATCAAATGAAAAACATTAAAAGATGAAATTCAGACGTGCAAGATTTGCAGTTTCTTTCTCAATTCCCATTATTCAGTCAGCTTATAGGGAGATCAAACATTTTGTCAAACTTGTTGGTTCTTGTTAGTGATGATTTCTTTTACGTTCCAGAATTTTCAGGAATTTGACAGTGATGGAAATGGCATCATACAGCCAAGGGATTTGAAGAAAGTCTTGTTCAGATTTGGCATTCTGATCACCCTAGAAGAATTTAAGCAGCTTTGGGCAAGGTATGACAACTCTAAATGATTAGCTCTTGCAATAATGTATCTTTTATAGGATTACAGAACCTTTGGTAGTGCAGCGAATGACAATGGATTCCACAGCACGAGAAACCTTTTGTTACCATTGTGACCTCAGATTGTGACACTGCTACAGGAGGCTATGTCTTATCATACTAAGCTCAAGAGGATAATTAGATCCATCAGTTTCCAACAGTGCTTTCTTTTTTGTTACTGATCCTTTTAATTTAACGTGAATTTTCTTTTTGGATGACACCTTAGGTCACTGGTTTAAATTAACTTGGTTTTCATCAGTTTTGTTTATACACAGAAACACCTACCTTAGTTTGTGATGAGTGAAAGTCAGTTCCAAGTGCCTTGGGTCAGCTGGCAGCTACACACAAAGCTCCCATTGAGGAGTTCTGTGGAGGGTCCGGGTTGCACCCCTGTCTGAAGACAGTCCTACCAGCCTCTCCTTTCCAGAGCACTAAAGTAAACAATATTTTCAACCTAAATAAAAGTGATTGAGTCAAAAGAAAAATACTACATACCAAATATGTGACAAAAGCAAGTATGGTAATTTCATGCTGTGTAAAGATGGCAAGTAATACTATGAGGTGTTTTTATAGACAAGTAGTTCGTTGTGAAGACATGGGAAATATTTGTCTGCCTTCAACAAAGAAGAACTGTGCTATAAACTGTGTTTGAAATGGCATAGGTGTCAACTGTATGTGACATTATGTAAAAAGCTACCTTCACTTCAGGTCTGTGTAAAGAAAAATAATCACTCATTAACACATGGAACCCGAGTATATTGCATTTGGGTTTCAAACGGCATTAACTATATCGTTTTTTCTTAGCACTGATTCATCTCTGAATTATTTTCTACTCCATTAGACTTTATTTTCCATTCTTATTCCTTATGGATGCCATGGCACATTGAAGAGTTTCCTTTTCATGCAGTTATCTGCTGCAAAACTTCACTCCCATCAGCCACTCCTTTTATAGAATAGCTAAAATCTCCTACGTGCCTGATATGTCTGTAACCTGAATAAAGGAATTAGAGTGAAGCTGAGGCTAAATTAAGCATTACCATGCATCAGAGCACTAGCAGGGGGAGAAACTGCAGGGGGAAAAGCTTATGGAATAGTTTATACCTAAGAAAATATGAAGAGTGTTTATGAAGCTAAATCTATGAAGCTAAAGCTATATTTCTGAAGGATGATTACAATTCCGAGTATCTCAGACTTGTGTGACCAGTTTGAGACACTCAAGACTGAATTTTTAGGATCCCACTTCTCTACATCTTGAGCCAGGCACTGGAAGGCAGCAGTACTGAGAGCTGGAGAGTTCTCCTGACAGTTTGGTCCTCAAGATAGTATTTTCAGAACCAACTCTGATTACAGTGCATAAGCCCTATCTTTTGAGTCTCATAAAAAGTAATTTGTGCTCACTGTGGTATGGTATCTCTAGAAGGAAAGGAAGTCAGTGAGACTTAAGCTGTTAAGTCACTTAAGGACATCTGTAATAGCTTTCTATGAACACATGAATATTTAAAAAGATCATTTCATTTTCAATGTATGATACAGATGCAAAAGGATATCTTACCAAGAATTTTTACAGAACCTGGGAAAAGAGTTTGCACCCACTGACATGGGGCTCAGCAGACACATCATGGAGGACAGCTATGCACATTTGCAAGCACATTATAATAATCAACAAAAGAAGCCTTCAGAGCTGGAAGCGCAGCAGAAAGCACAAACTGAAGCTCTGCGTGTAAAAGAAATTAAAAAGCAAATCAAGTAAGTTATTTATGAGCTTAGCACATAACTTTCTATGCTTGTATTTAGTTTGTTAAGATTACAATATGTACAATGCAAATATAACTTTACCAAAAAGAGAAAAAAAGAAAACCACAAACCAACTGAAAATTCCTGTGAAAAGGTGCTGGACCAACCTTATCCATAGTGTTACTCCTGTATTTTGCTGGAGAAAGCCTAGGTCAGTGTACAAAGTGAGCCTATTTTTATACATATTCTCCATGGTTTATATTACTTATTTTATGGACTTCATGGGAGCATCTATACTGGCAAATCAGAACACCCAGAGACATTCTCAGACTCGGTCATCTACGTTGCTAGACTGCCAAAACAGTCCTCATCATGCTTTGGCCTGTGTCAGCTAATGTTTTCCCTGATTACTCCCAGCACCGTTTGGGAACAAGAATGCTTCAAGGACCATTCCTAATAGGCAGTTTGCAGGCAGCTGCTGCCTTTTGGAAGCTAAGAAGGTCGGCTAGCAGAGATGTGCCAGCTGGCCTCTGTGCCCGGAGCACTCCCTGGCCTGTTTATTGGTACTGTCTCAGCTTGTGGTTCCCGTCATAACGCTGCTGTCATGAGAGAGAAGAGCGAGAGTGGTTTTTGTCACCCTGCAGGTCTCTTCTTCCTAGATTGCTTTGGGCAATGCAGACTTAAATCTATCTGATTACACTCGATGGGGGCTTTTCCTGCAGCTGGAATGGCTAGGTGTGTAGGAGACTGTGGTCCCATAGGCTACCTTGTCCCTTGGAGGAGGGCCAAGGAACGATCACAGTTGGTTTCACATCCCTCTAGTCAAATTTTGAGTAAATGGCTTTGTAGATGCAGCGAAAAACAGCCCTGACAAGGATGGACCCAGGCTTCATATGATAGAATTAAACATCTTGTCTTCAGGCAAGAGGAGTCCCTGCCTCAAACAAAAATCAACACTCACAGAGTTAATAGGTCATTGCTCCCGAGAAGAGCATTTGACAAACAAATGACAAAATGATATCCTACTCAGAGTGGAGTCTAATGATCCATGCTTGCCCTAGTGACTCAGCAGCGATTAGCCTGCTGCTATAGGATTCCTGCACCTGCCAGCGAATTGAGGCAGTGGGAGAATCCTCTACCCTGGTACACTGCTGTTAAAACTTTGTTTCCAGGTTGTGGATAGACACCACCTGGATGCTTATCTTGTTTTCTGCTTTCCCTCTTCTCCTGAACTGTTTTTTTTTTTCTTGGGGATTTTTTGCTTGTTTGTTTTGGGTTTTTTTTTTTTGTAGTTAGGAGTATAAGCCCTCAGGGGGAATAACATGTAAAATTATACCTTCCCCGAGAGCACAGATTTGCTTTCTTTTGTGCATAGAAAATGTCTGGAAGTTGCAGGTACTAATAAATTATTATTGATAAGAACAATAATTCCTCATGACATTGTTGGTAAAGGTGATGCACTCATAAACAAATAACAGCAGCCTTGACTTGCAGATAAAGAGGCAGCTTGGGAAATCATTAGACAAAAAAACTTGCAAAACACAAAGAGCAACCTGTAAGCTAAGACTTTTGCCTTTTTACCCTATTTTTTTAATTCTTTTTTTCAGTATCCCAAATAGGCTGAAGGAATCAAGGGCAAAACTATCCTTTCTCTTCAGCTTCACAAGTTTCCCAGCTGCATTGCAGCTCTCTGGCATAAACTGCACTTATGACACCCACAGGTATCAGTGAGTGTTACACCTGTAAAAAACTGCATAATATACAACAGGGATGGTTAGGCAGCTGCTGTGTTGTAGGCATTGCTTATTACTAGTATCTGTCACTGTGAAACTTAGGTCTTGACTAAATTTCATTTAAGCCCATACAGGGCTCTTCTGCTCCATTCATTTTACCAAACAGTCGTCTCTAGTCTTCCACACGGATGAGACCTATTTTGGTCAAGAACCTTCTATTTCTTCCTGGTAAGTGCAAAGCCAAGTGCAAAGCAGTCCTGCCTTCAATGTTATAAATAAGAAGCAGCTCTGCAAGTAGAAATTATGCAGTGTGGCTCCAAGATGCAAATACTCATCGTGAAGCAGCTGGAGAGTAATTAAATCAATGGGAAAGACATGCTGGGTAAAAATAAAATAGTCATGATGTGACATGCTGGCAGGTCCACATCATTTAGAATTATTTACTTGAGAGAATCTACCGTAACAAGAACTACATATAGAACTATGTAGCTGGCAACTAGACTCACAAATACATACATACAAGAGCTCAGTGGTTATTCAACCATAATCTGGAGGAAAACAGAAATTGGCAGACTGGGTCAAGTACAACTGGATTCAGTTACCTTCAAGCAACCAGAGCCTGATGTTTCTGGTTGAGGTGGAGCAGCCTTCCAATAGCATGACATGCAATATTCTGCCCCCTGCACTGGGTCTGCCTCATCCAGGGCAATGATAGAATTTGGTTTGGATCTGCAGATGGGAGTTGTATACCCCTTTGAAAAGTTCTGTTCTAATTGTTCATTAGATTCCATCTTTTCTTGATTTATATATATAAGACATACAGTTCTGTTCTTAATCTTTTGAAATTTCTAGCAGCTGCACTTTCCTTTGGGAATGAGTTCACAGCTTAATTGCTTGGGGCCTGCAGAAGTATGTCTTACTATTTATTATTGCCACCACTCAGTTCCTCTGAATGTTCTCTTCTCATCTCCCCCTCTTCTCCCCCTGCCTCCTGGCCAGTGGGAGCAGTCCTGTGGTAGCAATTCCTGTCTTGTTCTGCAAGAGGAGTTGAAACCAAGACTCTGAACTCCTCGGATTTCACCTAAGGCCTTGGAAAGCCATGACTGTTAAGCTGGAGTCATTGTTGGATGGGTGAAATCCATCTGCATGTTAGCTGGAAAGGCAGCAATCCAGCTGAGTGTCAGCCTTCCACTCTGGGACCCTCTAAGGGAACTGAGATATGTGAAGCACAGGTAGCAACCATACCTTTCTTCCCTAAAGGTCAGTGTAAGGGTCTGCTGTCAAAAAAACAGACACAATGGCTGCAAGACCTAACCCTTGTGAGCCACACCAGTCTCAGCCCCCACTTCATTCCTAATGAGTTGGAAAACTGATTCCTTTCACCTGTCAAATTCAGATTGTGAGGAGGGGTTTGCTTGAGGTGTGAATTCACTGGTTATAGGACCCACTTCAGCTGCACTGGGAGCAGCCCTTTCTTGCCTTTATCTTGCTTAAACCTTCTCATTGCCAATTGTGCAGTGGTCACATCCAGCCTGTGCCCTTTCTCCTGGTGTTTTGCAAGGGCTGTGAACCTCACCCTAACAGCTTTGGAGCAGTTTCAGTGCCCTGTGATTACACACTGTGAGGCAGACAAAAGCTCTGGACATCTTACAATTCAAAACATACCGCTGTGCGCTTTTTTTTTTCCCTTTTGCTTTTGTTGTAACTCACAGGAACAAATTGCCCAAATTAGAAACACAGACTGAACAGTGGCTCTCCAGCTCTTCAAGAAAAATACAAAACATTTGCAAGAAAATATTATTTTTTTGGCAATGTAGCTTGATCTATGGTTTTAATCCTCATTTTCTCCACGCACATTTTCTCACTGCTGTGAGTGGAATAATTACTGCTTGGAAATCTTTTATCAGTCCAAAAATGTTGAATGCCTCAATTTTCCAAAAATATGACTCTCAATAACTGTTTTGATTTTACTTCAGCTTTTACTGTCATTGGGAAGATTTAAGTGGAAGATGATAGTTGTGATGAAGAGTGGTGATGAAGAGTGGCACTGAAAGTAGCGTATGGTCAAAAAGGCTTCTAGAAATCTTTGTCAATGAGAGTACAATATGGACCATATGTCATCTTTAAAGCATAACATTGCAAGATGGAAGGAGCAGTGATGGGTAGTCTTCTGGGGCTGGAGGAGATCAGTCTCTCACTAAAATCATGAATTGCCCTTAGAGTGGTCAGCTGTTTTTGGCTTTTAGGTTGCTGCATCCTGGTTCCTAGGCGGGATTCTCTTGGTCTCTTGCTGGGCCCCAGCACCCGCCATCTGCCACCTTTGTCCTGTTGCAATTGCTGTAAAGCCATGGGCTTTAAGCTGGGGCATATTGCAGTAACTAAAAGAAAGCCAACTCTGTCAGAAGATTGTAGATTTGTGTCTCTGCTGGAAAGTCTGTAGGCTTCTGAACATAATAGAAGTTAAAACCCAGAGATGTAATTAGCAGATGTTGGATCTCTAGGGTCCCATATCTAAGAGGAGGTTGAAGGAGTCTGAGCTGGTTAGTGAGTAATTAGATACACGGCGATTCAAGGCAGGAAAGGCAGTGTGAGTGCAGTGCAAGTGTGCTCTGACTGACGTACAGCCTCTGCAGCACACTTCTGTGCTCCTTCTAACATGAGTCTCACTTTGAGCATAAAACCAAGTAGCACATGGTAAAGGGAGTAGAATGGGAAAAAGAGGAAGGAATTAACCAGAAAGAAAAGAAGACTTGGAAGTGAGAGAAAAGTTGATAGCTCTTTAGGGGCTTTAGCAGACCCTGTAACACCCTGGCAATATTGCAGTTTGCCTGAAAAGATTCACATCATACTTTGAAACCTACATAGAGTGGCTCAATTAATCATAAGGAAGCTCACAACTCTTTTCTGGAATATTAGAGGAGTAGGAGCTATCAGAGCTTTTAATGGCATGAAACCAAGGCAGGGTGAGAGGGCAATCTATGCAGCTACAGTAAGTAAGTTGAAGGAATATTGCACTCCCAAGGAAACTTCTGAAAGACATAGGTTTCATATGAGAATGCAGAAGGAGGAATCATTTGAAGAATTTTTAGCTAATTTAAAAATAATGGATCAGTCAAGTAGCTATGATGTTTTCAGAGATTCCATTTTAAAGGATCAGATAGTGCATCAGTGATCCAAAGATACAGAGAAGATCCCAAGAAAATAAGATCTGAAAAAAAAACAAAACCAATCAAAAAACCCCAACCCACAAGAAAATAAAAACAAAACAAAACAAAACAAAAAAAAAGAGAGAGGAAAAAAAGAAAAAATAAGAAGAATTAAAAAATCTGTTTAGTCAAGCTAGGAGTTTTGATGGACAGTATGGAAATACCAGAAGGGGAGAAGGACATGCTGTCTGTCAGAATAAGAAATTAGGAGTTTTGAAAAGACTCTTCAGAGCCATCTGCAAGAAGTAGCCAAAGTGAAATATATGAGAATTTACACATTCACATTCACTAGGAGATCAGAAATTCTGCAGCAGCTCCAAGACATACAGTTATTTTGTGAGACCTTGCAACTGGAAAAACAGAAGCAAAAGAGAACACTGTCCATATTCCCAGATCTATGTAATGGTGCATAAACAAAAAATACAACAAAATACCACATAGATATTCTGTGGATAAGCTGCACAAGGTGGCTGCCGACTAAGAATAAGCACCTCTAAATTAAAAAATGATGCTCAATGTTACCTCCAAACACACTGTAACAAATCTGGCTCAGCAATCTCTACATATTAAGAAAAACTTGAAATTGAGGGTGTCTACCTAGAATCTAATTCCTCCAAAAGGACTGTATGAAAAATGAAGATAAAGAGAGTAGTTTATGTTTACAGACAGAAAGAGCTAATATTTGGTCTAAAATACACCAAACCCTGGCTTGGTTAAAGCAGTGAATTTGATAGAGGATCCATAAACACAGGGTATGAGTACCCAGAAATCTTTTGCGTTGGAGATAAGGTAGAAACAGAATATAGAGCTGTATTTTCAAAGCAGTTGCTGATGGGAACATTCCTCCAGTTGTGAAACAAAAGCTTGGAAAGGAGCTAGATTATGTAGAGGTAATGGTGGGAAGTTTAAAAATGTAAGAGCCAATTAGCAACAGGAAGATCAAAAGACAAATCCCTTAGATTGCCCTTACATCTGATGGGGCTAAGTATATGTTTCAGGACAGACACTGTCCTATAAAGGATATTTTGAGGTAAAATGACTGCATTTGTTTCTACAGATATTAATACATTTCTACAAAAATTACAAATTCAGATTCTTCTGCTGGATTTAAGCATGACAGAAGTTTGTGGTTTTAGGCCACTGTACAGGAGATTCTGTTTTCAAAGGCTTCCCTGAGGCTTAAAGTCCATTCTTGACTTTTCAAAGGAAAGTGCAGGAAAAGCCATTCACTTGAAACAACTGCAGTTCCTTAAACAGATACTGAAGATGTTAACTGGAGAGGAAAGCAGCAGGGAATCTGAAAAAAAAAGTGTCCATGAGGGCCTGAGAAGTAGGACTAGACAGAAATACAAACATAAGGGCAGAGAAATAACATAAAAGATTAACTGTCAACAAGATAAAATAGAATCATTACAAATACGTCTTCCACCAAATAGCAAGGGCTTCCAGAGACCTGTTAGCATGCGAGTGTTGCGTGAGAGTTCATATCACATGGGCAATCTGTATAAGTAACTTCTGAGTTACTACATGTTCTGGGCTGTAAATCCAGGAAAAGAATTCCCATTTATAAGGCATTAATAAAGACAACTCCCGGTCTTACACACATGTGATCTAGAAGACAGACAAAATCTTCAAAAGATGATTTACAGGCAGTATTATTGAAAAACTGATCAGTGGAAATGTGTGGCCTGCGTTTCTAGGGTGCTTGTCAACATTGCAATTTGAGATGTGACTCTCTGATTGGAAGAAATGTCAAATATTTGTTTATTGAGCTGTTATGGTTAGAGCTGAGACAAACGTCTTTGTAGGTGAAAGAAAGACCAGCTTCCAGAATACAAAACCAGTGTGACTTCATAGTGTGATTCTGGTTTTTAGGTAAAACTATTCAATTTGACAATAAAGTCTATGTTGGAGAAATAATTACTGACCAAAGATGTGCTTTCTAGAGCATTTAAGGAATCTGCTCTTGAGAAATTATTTAACACAGAGAATGACATCTGCACACAGAATGACATAGCACCTGGAAATACAATTTAAAAATAGTATTATCCTATTTCTGAAGAAAATGGGATCAATTTGGTGAGTCTGTACAGAAGACAACACAATGCAGGAAGCCATGAAGGTTACCACCTGTTGAATAGCAGGGGGTTGCACACCAAGCCCATATGACCAATTCAGATCAGTTTTTCTGTGTTTAACAGCATACATTTCAGAGGTAACAGCATAGTGATGTCAATGTGTTATGATCTGATGTGTCTCACAGAGTACAGGACACTCACAAGAGTGTTGAAAGTGTGAAAGACAAGACCATATGTTGATTCATCTAAACCTGTTGTAAGTATCTGACTCGGGCATTAACCTGAAATCACATTTGGATTGAATTTAACATCAGAACATGTTACAGCATAAATTAATGCTCTATTTGTTTGGGGATGGAGTCCCAGAAATTTTGTCTAGCAATGATGCCCTGTTCAGCAGCTCAAACCTGAAATGATTTGTAAAGAATGAAGGATATCCTGCTATCCTGAACACAATGGTGAGCTGAGTTAAAACTGACACAAGACTGTTCAAGCAATCTGAAACTGAGAAGCGATTCATACTTTCACTGAACTTAAGAATAATATAATTTCTTGCTGGATGAAAGCTGTTTGAGCAGAGTCCCAGTACTCCCAATTTAGGCCATATAACAGTGGAAGCTACAGTGGGTCTGAAGGATATAATAAATTACTAACAACCCACCTAAGTCATATCATAATTCTTTTTTTTTTTAATGTAGTTGATGCTGTTTGTATACACAGTGATATTTGCTGGACTCTGAGGCATCTGAAAGTCCAAAAGGACAGATTCATATGAGAAACAGTTGGCAAGGAAAATGTATTGTCCTTGTAAAGGTTGTACTGAATTTACTGATTCTTGAAACAAACAGAAAACCAAAGAACCTACAATGCTGTGAGATGAAAGGCACTACCAGTAACTGCAGCTGAGATCAGACACCTCTGAGGAGATCCATAAGAATATGAAAAATCTTACTGAACATTTCTAAAAAACATATGACTTTTAGCATAGTAGCCTTATAACAACTGAACTCAATTGGACAGGATGCCATCCATAAACCTGGACAAGCTCAAGAAGTGAACCCGTGTGAATATCATGAGATTCAAGAAGCCAAGTGCCAGGTCCTGCACCTGTGTAAGGGCAACCCCTGGTATCAATACAGGCTGGGTGATGAAGTCCTGCAGAAAAGGAGTTCTGGTACTTGTAGATGAAAAGCTGGACATGACCCATCAATTTGTGCTTCCAATCCAGAAAGCCAACTGTACCCAGGGCTGCGTCAAAAAAAAAAAAAGCATGACCAGTGGGTCGAGGGAGATGATTCTTTCCCTCTATTTGGCTCTGGTGATACCCCTGGAGTACTGTGTCCAGCTCTGAAGCCATCAGCACAGGAAAGACACAGAGCTGGTGAAGCAAGTCCACAAAGGGCCACAAAGATGATCGGGGGGCTGGAGCACCTCTCCTATGAAAACAGGCTGAGAGAGTTGGGGGTTTTCAGCCTAGAGAAGCAAAGGCTCTGAACACACCTTATTATGGTCTTTCAGTAATTAAATGGGACTTGTAAGAAAGATGACAAACTTTCTAGTGGGCCCTGTTGCAGTAGGACAGGGGGTAATGGGTTTAAACTAAAAAAGGGTAGATTAATAGTAGGTAGAAGTAGAGGGTGGTGAAAACACTGGTACGCCTTGCCTGTGGAGGTGGTAGATGCCCCAGCCCTGAAAACAGTCAAGGGCAGGTTGGACAGGGCTCTGAGCAACCTGATCTAGTGAAGATGTCCTGACTCATTGCAGTGAGGGGTGGATTAGATGGCCTTTAAAGGTCTCTTCTAACCCAAACCATTCTGTGATCCTATGACTATATTCCTATGAAGGAAAATTGTAAGGCTCAGATGATGGCTGATTGACAGTGGCTTAATAAGGAGCAGAGTGAACTGGTCTGTGCAGTTAGATCCACAGACAGACTTGGAGAGAGACTGAGGCAATGAATCGTACTTGATTATGTCAGTTACACTGTTGAACTGTGTTATCACTGTAATAAGCCTTATATACTACAAATCCTGACTCTAAACAAACCCAGCCTCCACGCTCTGCACCCTGGGGCTGTCAGAAAAAGTAATTCCAGAGCAAACGGAGAGCAACTGCAGGTATTAACCCAGATCCAAACTTGTCAGTTTTGCCATAAGGTCTCCTCTTGTAAGTGCAGAATATATATAGATAATTTATGTATAATTGGTAATCTGCATCAAGAATTTATTATCATCTGTTTTAAATTATACTAATCTGAGTGACTTTTCTAGTTGCTGACATGCAGTAAGGAGAGATGTTTTGTGCTTGCCGTTTCCTCCTGAGTCAAAATGCAGAGAGGCTTTTGTTGAATCAAGAGGCAGAGAGTCACTTGGGTCTCCACTTGGGTGATCAAAAAAGTTCCTGATGACATTGAAGTATAAGTAACAATATAAAGTGGGAAGAAGAGTGTTTTGGGTTTCCATGGCAAGGTTTGGAGAGGGGCAGGGGTGAGGGGCTGCAGGGTGGCTTCTGCAAGAAGCTGCTAGAAACTTTCCTTTGGTCTGACAGAGTAAACACCAGCTGGCACAAGGATGGACCTGCTGCTGACCAAGGCTGAGCCCATCAGCAGTGATCATAGTGCCTCTCTGATAGCATCATTAAGAAGGAAAAAAAACCTCAAACACACAAGTGGACACTTTTTGCCACCAGAGAAGGGAGTGAGAAGGTATGAAAAACTTTACAGACACCAAGGTCAGTGAAGAAGGGAGGAGGAGGCGCTCCCATCTGCTAGAGGAGAGATTCCCCTTCAGCACATGGAGAAGACCATGGTGGAGTGGGTGTCCTTCCACAGCCCATGAAAGAAAAAGATGATGACGGAGAGTAGAGATTCCACCTGCATTCCATAGAGGACCCCACACTGGAGCAGGTGGAGGCACTTGAAGGATGATGTGACCCTGTGGGAAGCTCACGCTGGAGCAATTTCCTGGCAGGACCTGCAGCCTGTGGAGTGAGGAGCCCACACTGGAACAGATTTTCTGGGGCAACTTTTAAGCCCATGGGGAACTGCAAGAACAGTCTGGTCCAGAAGGTCTGCACCTCATGAAAGAGACCCACACTGGGGCAGTTTGTGAAGAACTGTAGCCCATGGGAAGGACTGACTTTGGAGAAGTTGGTGGAGGACTATCTTCTGTGAGAGGGATCCCACATGGGAGCAGGGGAAGAGTGTGAGGAGTCCTCCCTCTGAGCACGAAGGAGCAGCAGAGACAATTCATGGTGAACTAACCAAAACCCCCATTCCCTGTCCCCCTGTGCCACTCAGGGGTGGAGGGAGAGAAATCTTGAGTGAAGTTGAGCCTGAGAAGAAGGGAGGGGCGAGGTGAGATGTTTTATGATTTGGTTTTATTTCTCATTATCCTACCCTTTTTTTTGATTGGGTAATTAGATGTATTTTATTCCATGTTGAGTCCATTTTTGCCAGTGAAGCTAATTGCATAATGATCTCTTCCTGTCCTTATGTTGACTCTTAGGACTCTAATTATGGTTTTTCTCCCCTGTCCAGCTGAGAAGGGGAGTGATAGAACAGCTTTGGTGGGCATCTAGCCTCCAACCAGGGTCAACCCAGCCCAGAAAGTCTAGATTTTTAGGTCTTAACTTGATCACGTATAAGAAATGATAGAGAGGTTTTAAGGTGATGATCCAAAGTCCACATGAGTCAGCAGAATACTTTGCACTTCTTCCCTTGGGCATAGACAGGCCACTCCACTCCACGTATTGCTCAGGTGGTTTTGTTGAAATAGCTCTTACTATGACGAAGTTTTGGGAGCCTCAAATTGCAGAAAGAGTGATGCCAACCCTCATCTTCTAACAGGAGTGCTAAATACTTTGTAACTGCTCCGTGCAGGCTTCTAAAGAGAGCACTGTTTTGTAGCTGCAGTTCTGAATGAGGAGAGTAACGGGTTAATAACCCAAGGAGCATTTGTTTACAGTGCGAGGCTCCAGCCATGCAATTCCATGTGCAAATTAAGTGGGGGGGATGTTGGTTTTGTGGTGCATTTGTGAACGATTTGGCAGTCTTTGAATAAATTATGTGAACTTGCCACACACAAATAAGCTCAAAATCTTTCTCTGCTCCTCCACCCCTATTTTGTATATTTATTTGTTTCCTTTTTATCTGATTTAACAAAGGAGCTAAAATAAACATCTGCTCTCTTTCAGGGATAAATTTAGGGATTACTTCCAAGATTTCAATAAGGCCTTTCATAAAGTGGATAAAAATAGAGATGGCTACGTAACAGTATGTGACCTGCACAGGATCCTACAAGAATTTAACATTTACCTTGATTTTGACCAGTTCAGTAGTCTTCCAAACAGGTTTGTATGATTATCTCCTAAGCACCTCTTTGGTCACACAGAGCAAAGTTAAGTATAAGCCCCTACTTAGAGTTAAGTGTATAAAATGCTCTATTAAAACTAATTAAGATACCCACACACTTAAAAGTGCATATAAGTGAAAAATCTTTTAAAGTAATGTATTGATTTTGCAGGTAATGAGAGTGAAATGGCTTCTTACATAAAAATGTATGCTTTGAGTATGTGTTTGTTTGCTAGTTTGTTTTATTTAATTTCCATTTAACAGAACAAGTGTGTGAAACAGATCCTATTTAAAATGGAAACAGAATTAAATCAGGTTATAAAATGGCAATAACTTTCAAAAGATACAATGCTGCTGCCATGCAAAACTATGCTTTTAATTCTCTGTGTTAATATGAGTAAGAAGAAAAACATCTCTTTTGTAGAGGCTGAAGAACACAAAGGGCCTCCTCCAAAATTAAGTAGCTGGGGTTCTTTGTCCCAAACTGTCACAAAAAGTCATATGCCTATAGAATTGAGTTTTGTTCTCCAGATCTTGCCAGACCAGGCTCCTCTTTCCTCTTTCCTCTTTCCTCTTTCCTCTTTCCTCTTTCCTCTTTCCTCTTTCCTCTTTCCTCTTTCCTCTTTCCTCTTTCCTCTTTCCTCTTTCCTCTTTCCTCTTTCCTCTTTCCCTTTTAAAATAAAATTAACAAAGACCTTTCACAGTTCACCTTTAATTGGGTGATCAACTTTTTGTGAATTGAAACCTTAATAGGAATCTGCTGCTTGTTTCTTTCTCAAAGACCTCTTGATGATAAACACCTCCATTCATTGTAATTTTGTGCAGATTATTCCTTTCTTGATCCAAAATAGTCTTTTCTAAATAATACGGAGCAGATTAGCATATGCATTTAGTTTTATTACTAAAATTTTAATGCCCACTTGGCAATTTATTTCTCCACTGAAATGGTGTTGATTATTTCCTTTTCCACACACTGTCTCCAATATTGGAGCCAGCTTGACACGGGTAGTATGTGGGAGTGCTGTGCAGCTGCAAGATGCAAAATCAGGGCTCTTGAATATTTTTTTTCTTACTAGCAGATATGGGGTCTATAGTTAATTTCTTTTCCAGCCTGTTTTATAAAGCTTCCTCTTTGTTTTACTGGCTCTCCCCATTAATTAGACATTCTTGAAACTGGATATTCTGGTGATTGGTAGCTGAGGCATTGGTTCCCATTGATTTACTGTGGAAACAGATGATAAAAGTATGTTACAGTAATTCTGGTTTAAACAAGAAAATCAAGGTTGTGTGGTGGGGCAGTCTTTCCTGTCAAGTCTTGGCCCTCTAGGACTTGCCTTAACCATAATTCTAACAAAAAAGCTGGATGCCAGAGTAAAAAAGTCCAACCTTTCTCCTGCAGTATTAGGCAGAAACTGTCTGCCTAATACATCTGTGTAAAGAACCTATAGTTCTGATAATTGGCTAAAAAATTATTATAGTCTATTAAAAATCTCTCCATAGATGGTGTCATGGTCCACTCCAGGTTGATGTGTCATGGTTCATTTTGCAAAATGGTGCAAAAGTTCAGGGCAACCACACCAAGGGGTTGTGTTTCAATCAAACAATGCAACTTTTATTGTCTTCACATGATAGGTAAAGGGAGGGAAGAGGTAAAGAGGATAACAGCTACCACTGTAGGGTCCAAGGCATCCCTATGGTCCCAGGTCTGAGCGGTGTCCCATCAGTCCTTTGATTGTCGTGATCCTCGGTGGGGAAACTTCCAGAGTTCATTGCTAAGAAGTCATCTTTTATGCTGAGCAACACACCTTGCTCCTCCTCCGTCCCATGGATGACTCCATCCTCATGCACATGCTCAGTGAGGAGTGGTCGTACCTTGGAGGTGGGTAGCTTTGAGATGGGGGTGTGGTTTTGTGTTACAATGACATTATAGTGAGCAGTTTTCTAGTGGACAGCATTTTGTTAAATTCATGAGAGGCTGAAGGCTCAGGGCAGCAAACATGCAGCTTGTCAGTCCTGCTTAACCTTCCAGTTCCAACATTATCCCAGAGCTTGGCCACGATGTCTCCACTTGGTTCCATCCTCCGTGTGTGCTACCTCAGAGCCAGAGGCGTCAGGGTCCCCTGGCGTTACCAACCCTCGAGGTTGCCTCGGAACTCATTGCGAATAAGGATGTTTAGGAACTTCTGTGGCGATAAGGTTGTTCTGTGTATCAGTTGCTCATCCCCCTGGAATGCTTTTGAAATGCTGAACTTCTCTTGGAATGTGAAGTTTTGGGCAAAGTCTCTGATGACAATGTTGGGAAAGTTCTGGTTTTTGGACCGACTCTTGGAGATGGTAGCTGTAAGATCAGTCTGGAATAATTCCATGGGAGCCAATGAATCTGTATCAAAAAATTCCAACGTTGTACTGTAGTCTGGAGGTTCTCTGTCTTCCAGCAGCAGGAAATTCCATAAACTGACTGCACTGGCTTATACTTGGTGAGTGAGAGTAGAACATGTCCCTTCTATCATATTGCTAGTGGTGGTGAACTCTACAGGCTCATTAGATGGGGTCAAAGTCTTCCTTTAAAATACACCAGGTGTCTTTTCCTTAAGTGGTCGCAAGTCACAGGACATTAGAGGGAAGTAGCTTTTCGTGGTACAGTAAGTGCTATTCATCTTGTCTTAGTCTTTCATGCTACATAATACTTATTCTCACATATTCCCTGCATACATGAAGCTTGCTTTAATTTTAATCTTTTTACATCTTTGTAAATACATAAATGTAAATGTAAAACATCTTTGAAAAAAATTTTTAGTTTGGTAACAAAGTTCTCTGCAAAAAAAAAGTTTAAAAAATCCCCAAATTATATGCAAGAGCCTGTATTTCCCCATGCCGATATTTGATGTAAAAATATATTCACTGTTGTTACCTGGAGCTATCCATAGTCAGCTCTGTAACCCACTGAATTTCCGATGTGACAGAACATGAAACTCCCTGGTGCCTGTTATCCAGCAGATATTTCATCTGACAGACAGAGGTTCAGCAAGTTGGGAGTGCAGCCTGCAGAGCCCGTGGGCTGGGCTGCCAGGTACAGCCCAGGAGTGATCAGAAGAGAAGCCCTCACTGGACGCAGCACCCCATCAGTCAATGGCAGCAGCTGCTGGCCCAGACATGCCAGCCCAAATGTGCCAGCCCTCTGTGGAGCTCAGTGTGTACTCCAAGTGAGGGAGGGCCAGTGCCTAAGCCACAGTGAGGCTGATAGCTACCTGTAAAACACTTCTCTAGTGGCCTGTCAGACCGTGCAGAGTGGAGTTCTAAGGGGAGGTAAGCTCTTCCATCACAAACCTCGGGATGAACCTCTGTATGGGACCTGGTTTGGCTTTCTCCCAGAGAAAGTGTGGGTGAGTATAGACCTGCCCTTGTACATCCATTAAATGAATCAGAGAGAGGTACTGAATGTCCCAGCTCATCTCTGGTAACAGCTTACCAGTCTGTGTGTGGTTCTGCTGATGATCACAATATATTGGGAGCCTTGAGCAGCACTTCAGCACCTGCTAATCAAAGGTATTTTTGTAAAGCAGAAAGTCAAAGCAATGCACTGGTACTTAGCACAAGGAACATCTCTTCCGCAATAGAGTCTGTTAGACTGTGTTTGCACTGTGACATGATTAGGAGATTCAAAGGCAAAGTTGGAAGCTTACATGTTCTTTGGTCACATTGCTTATGGTAAAGCTCTATAGTAGGTTGTTATCAAAATAGTGTGCGCTTAAAAAGCACAAAATTAATGCCAATAGACTGGAAGGTTGTGCACTTGGACCCAGGTTAAAACAGGTCTTCTCCTGAGCATCTCAAGATTGACCTGGATCTTCATCTGAAAGTGTGGCTGGATCTAACTGAGCAGATTCATAGAATCATAGAGTACCAGGTTTGAACAAGAGCATCATCTAGATAAGACAGCCCAGAATCCCATCTAGGTAATTTTGTCCAATGTTGGGAAATCCACCCAACATTGTGGACAATCATTGTGGAAAATTTTCCACTATAGTCAGTTTGGTATCACCCCAGGAGTAATTTGTACCCACTACCCTTCAGCTTTTTCGTGTGACTCCTTGTAGAATGAGGGTCTCCATCTTCTTTGTAACCACCTTGGAAGTACTGGAACATGGTGATGAGGTCTCCTCTAAGCCTTCTTTTCTGAAAACTGAACAGACCCTCTTCTCTCCACCTTTCCCCATATGCCAGGCTTCCCAGCCCTTTGATCATTCTGGCGGCCCTTCCCTGGACCCTCTCCAGCCTGTTCACATCTTTAGTGGGGACCAAAACTGAACATGGTATTCCAGGTGCAGCCTGACAAGTGCTGAATGCAGTGACATAATGATTTCTTTATCTCTACTAGAGATGCTCTTTGTGGCCAGCACCCTGTTCACTCATATTGAGGCTTGGGGGTCCACCAGGACCCCTAAGTCTGTCTTCACAGAGCTGCTCTCCAGCCAGGTGGATCCCAATCTGTGCTGCACCCCTGGATTATGTTTTCCCAGGTGCAAGCCCTTACACTTGTTCTTGTTGAACTCCATAAGGTTCTTGTTAGGTCTTCCTGCAGAGTGTCTCTCTCTTCAGAAATGTCTACTTCCCTGCACATTTTGGTATCACGTGCAGACTTCACCACGGTGCACTTGATCCCATCTTCCAGATCACTTATGAAGATATTAAATAGTTTTGGGCCCAGTGTCGATCCACAGAGGACCCCACTTTTGTCAAGCTGCCAGTTCAAAAAAGAGCTATAGAGGACTGGTGGCTTATACCTGAGAAGGAGCTTGGGCTGAAACCAACACGATTTATACTCTGAGAGCACAAGCACACCCTGAAGTGCTGCTGTAGTACAAATAATACATCATAATAATTAATCGGCACAGACAACAGAGAGATAATTATTTAAAATCATTGATATCTCATTCTCTGTTTTTTCCCTTAGCTTAGGAATCAGCATTCATGGCTGCAAGCTCTCTTATTTTGATTTCCTGAGAGCAATTGATGATGGCAGAGCATCTAAATACCAACAGAGACAAAAGCAGGCTGCACCACCTGCAAGCTTTGCAGCACTCATCATACAACAGACCCTAATTAAGATAAAAGAAACAGTTGCATCATCTTATGATTTGTTGTATAAGGTAAGTTTCATGTGGTCAATGCATTTCATTTAATCTCTTTCCCGCACCACTTCCCCCACCCCCGCCTCTGCCTGGCTGGGGACTAACCCAAAGACTTCATCACTTTTCTGCTATTGAGTGCTGGCAACAGCCTTGGCCTGTCAGAAATAGCATCTTCTGACAACTGCAGACTTTTAATTGATTGTATTCTGGTAACTCCACAAAACAAGCATATCAAATCAAGACTGGAGGTTGTATGAAGATAAGCATTGGAGAGGAAAAAGCAAATAGCAAATTGTCAGGACCTTTCTCTCTTCCCCAAACCCCTTTTCCTCCTATAGTAGCCTTTGAATTTTGTCCCATGTCTGTAAATGTCACAGTTGTGTTGTTTCCTAAGCTGAGTCTTACTATGCATGGACACAATGTGCTACTGCAGACAGGCATTATGGTTTTATCAGCGTGAGATGAAAGGATCTTGTAGCAACTGAGGGTGCAGACATGTGATCAGATGTGAGCACTCTGTCGTGGCTGCAGAAGTGAGCCCGGTCAGCCAGGGCTCTGCGCTGGTGTCTGTTGATGCCCTTGGCCACTTTGGACTCTGCCACAGACAGATAAGGAGCATTAGCTGTTGAGCAGCAAGTTTTTTGCTTTCCCACCTATAAAAAGAGAACAATAAAGTAACCACTTCTCCCTAGAATTTTGAAAGCCCCAAATGAAACAAAGAAACCACTGTATATTAAGCAATCTTGGACTGTTGTGTTGGAGTCAGCTGAAGCGCAGCCACCGCTAGACTAAATAATTCTTGATGCGACAGTGAGATTGCTTTCAAGCATGGGAAGGAATAATCAAAAAGACCTTGAAGGGAACATTCCTATCACAAATAACTGTACTGCTCAGGTACCTTCAGGTCCAGTTTAAGCTGATGGCTTTAGAGGCAGGCTTATGCATGCATAGATGGTTTGGCTACCCCTCGTATCTTCCTGCTGGCCTTGTGTCTAAACTAGTATGACTTGCTGCCCAATGACCCAGGACAGGGGACTTCAGCATGACAAAAGCCTGATGAGCTGTGTGTGACATGGGGAATCTGCTGGCCGAAAAGGGAGGGGGAAGGGAGTAGCGACTGGGAAGACAAGGAGAGGTAGAACTCCCCTGTCATCGATGGCTGTGTTTCTGAAACCTCAATCTGTGGACTCTGCCCTGCAGTTAAAAATAACACAGGCATCCAACAAAGACATCACTAGTGATGTCACCGGTACAAATACCTAAAATAAAAAAAAGTAGTACCATGGGAGTTTCTGAGTCTTTACATAAATCTTTTTTTCACACTATTTGGAGACTCCTGTGACATTTGTAAACTTACTGGAGCCACGTTGCCTTTTTTGGCCAAATAGACTAGTTATTGAACAGGATACTGAAATATTTATATAAACACTTTGCATTTTTCATAGTAAGGGAAAAAAAAAAAGCCTTCCTGTGCTCTGCATTATTGAAATAAGAAATAGATAAATTCAATAGCACAGGTTAGTGTTTGTTAAATTTTAATAGTAGACAATATCTCTTCTCTCATTCCTGTGTGTCTTGGGAATGGAGAAGGTCACAGTTTTGTATGCTGAGGGTATGATTTGAAAATGACTTTTGGTGTGAACAAATCATCCATTTCGTCTTTTAGGATAACTTTTGGAGGTTAATCTAACTCCAGGGACCAAGAGATCTCCATGGAGAGCCAGACTTTGTCCACCGTGCTATTAAAAACAGAACTTGTTCTTATTCTCCTTACATGAGAAAATAAGGAAGTTCTCCATTTTCTTCTGAGTCATTGTTTGAGTAGTATTTGCTGTCATCACCTATGTGACTCTAATGACACCAGCTCATAACAAAATACTTAGTTACAAAGAGGCAGATCTGGAAGCATGGTTCAAAGAGTCCAGCTAGTTAGGGGAAAAAACATCACTTCTCGACCATGACATGTCTACATCTGAATACAGACCATTGTCTGAATACAGACCCTTGACAGTTCATAACAAATAGTTTAAGAATTCAGGGAGGTTGTCTCTGTCAGTATAATAATGTTACATTCATTTTTACCATATGTGATACAATGCTTACTGTATACTCAATGCTTTGTTTTTCCTCTAAGATTTTAAGTATGTAAGCAAAGAAGTTACAGAATCCTCTTTAGTGATCAGAGAGTTCCTTTCTAAGGTCCTCTGGATATGGTGTCCTTTTTTTGCCAGCAGACATTGTTCATGTACATTTAACCCATTATTTAGAAAGGTTCCAACACTATTAGTATTGTGCCAATATTTTGTAGAGTTAGCTGATTAATAGGACTTTAAACTGAAGTTTTGAAAGGTGTAATATTAATTTACATTTATGGAATCAGTGACTTATATCCACAACATCATAAATAAAGTGGCAAAATAAAATGAGAGAGAATGGTAGATTAATATGGGCCAGGCAGGATAAGAGTGGATGTGACCCATAACTTTTCTTGGTATTTCTGCCATTCAGTTGGACTAGTGTCTTGCATGGCTCCTGCTGCCACTGTGCTAGTCCAAGGGAAACCTTTGGAAAACTCCCACACAGAACAGATTGGGCATTTTGTGCAAGAGGGTATGAGAAGAGAAGTAAGCCTTCAGGATGAGCTGGAGCTGGTGAGGATAAATGACTACCAAGTCTTTTAGGGACTAGAAAACAAACTTTCCCAGTCAGACAATTGTCAGAGGAAGGGAACAAAAGGAATATTAAATGTGCTCAGGCAAGTTTAATAGAAAACATTTTAATTAAAATTGAGGCAGCCCTTAAGTATTTCTGTTTGTTTCCTCTCTTGTCTTAACAACTACCTTATCTGGAATGTTTGGATACTTATTATAGTGCCTTTTTGCTCTTACTGTAGGTTTATTTCCATATTTATACTTGTATGTGGTACAGAAAGACAGGCTATTTGGGGCTCATTTCAACAACTGCACCTCATTTTTAAAAGAAAGGGAAGCTTCAGATTAAGTAAGGTTCTGAGAAATGCGTTTTGTTTCTTCATGTATAAAATACCCACAAGTAAAAGGTGTTTGGGTCTCAGGCATTTCCATGTGAACTGCTAAATGATTGCTAAAAATGTCTCCTCTGTTGGAAGGTCTAGGTTTGATTAAATAATTTGAATTCTTACTACTCAGGAATTTTCTCTATTTGATAAAGAAGACACTGCAGTAATTAAAGCACTGGATTTTTGACAAGTACTTGACCATTTCTGCTTTAAATTATCAGACAAGTAGCTCAGACACCTTCTCAAGTTCTACAACCTTTGTGAGGACTTCTCAGCAGACTAGAAAGTTTTCCTGAAAAACATAGACCATCTCACAGAGGTAAGAAAATCTACCGAGCTGTAATGCACTGCTTTAAAAGATGTGATCTGATATGGTAGAAGTGACTGACAGAGCATGCAGGTTCACATATCTTTCTATTGATCTTGGCTGAACTACTCTGAAGCCCTTGTGCCTCCTTAGAAACTGCTCTCTGAAGTTAAGTCCTGCGCTCTTGTTTATTTAGGTCTGTACAAAGCTGAAGGCATGACTACATTTACAGCCAGATTGCCTCAAAGGTGTGACCTAGACTTTGGCATATCCACACATGCCCAGTGATCCCTGATGTGTCAGTTGGACTGGCAAGGGCTGGACAGAAAATGAGCGGAGTGGGAAGCCCATGAGATTCTTGGTGACAAACAGTAATAGCAGAATAGCAGTGTAGATGAATCTCTGCATTTAATCTTCCTGATACGTTATGGACAGAGAAAGTACCGACTGCAGTCATGGACAGAGTCTTTTCATGCTCTGACAGTGCATGACACAACAGCTCGGAACTGGAGTTGCTTTGTTTCTGTGGCAGAGGTTTGTGCCCATAATGCCTCGCTTGGACTTGTTCTCCTGGTGCAGACTGCAGGAACAGATCCTTCCACTCAGCATCACTTTCTTCTGACAGCACAGCAATCCTCACGGTGAACAGGAACATTATTAAACTGTGTAAGTAAGAAGCGTCTCTGACCTATTTTAAAGTCACAGTCCTGCCCTTTCCTCCGGCTTCTCTCTTAGTCTGCCTCGCCCAGCGGGAAGCGGGTATGAGCAGATCTGAGGGTGTTCAAATGACATTACCTTACAGCTCATTTCTGCACTTGGCTAAGGACATGAAAACTGGTTACTAGCTGGATAAAATGCATTTCTTTAAAAAAAAAATAAATATAAAAGAGTATTAACTTGCATCTTATGTTCTAAGTAGTAACTATGTTTCATTTTCAAAAGTATATGCTCAGAGCACAAATAAAATGAGAAAAATAATAATCATCACCCAATGGAAAAACATATAAAAAGCCTACCACTTTATTGCCATGGCGATAATAGAATGTTGTGCTAAACAAATCCGTATAGAGCTATATGGTGATTAAATCTTGTGTCATAAAGTAGAAGCTGGAAAAGCAGTGAGATCTGTCTCAGCCTCTTCATGTCCCGACTCAAAGTCTGTCAGGCTTCAAATAATCGCAGGGCTTGAGTGATTCAAGAGAGGAGGAGGAGGAGGGAACCACAGGTTTTGAACGAAGGAGGACCCATAAACAGCTCCGAACACTTCTAATGGCTTTTGTGATGGGTTAGAGACTTTATGCATGTCACTTTCAACAGGCATAGCTTTACCCAACAGCTTATTGTAAGTGTAGCTTTATTCAAAATTTTATAAGGTTGCTTAAATGTATTTTATTCTCTGTAAATTTAGCATTAATATTTATAGTAGTGCAACTGTTACTTTGTCCTTAGTGGCAGGACTACATTTAATTATAGTTATTTAAAAAATAGTTGGGGATTTTAAAATATTTATATTTTCAGCTTATTAAAATTAAAATGCAATCTTAACAGATATAATAGATTACATTGTTCTCAAGTGTAAAACAGTGGAATAATTTGTATAGGTTGGAAAATGCCGCATTCTCCTCCCCCTCCCCCCACCCCTTCCTGCTTTTATGCTGACATAAATCCAAGAAGTTTCAACTGAATCATACCAGCACAAAGGCCAATTGTAGGAAATTTATCTGTAGAATTACTTTAAGAACGTATTTGTGTGCTGTAATAGTGACCCACCAGCAAGCTTTTCATGTTAACTTGAGAATGGGTAATTTCTTTTGTTAGGGGAGGTGTTGCTGTAAGGTCTTCTCATACTCAAAATAGGTGATAAGCCTCCTTAACAATTTGACAAGCTGCACAGTTCCTAGGATCAAACTCTGCAAGGGTGTACTCTTAAACATGATGTCTCTTTAACAGCTGGCCCTCCAAAACCCTCAATGCTTTCCACCTCAACTTATCAAAGAAGTAAGCTTCCTCCACATCTTTCAGGAGTTACTCGGTCCGTGACAGGACTGGAGCCTGAGCTGCTTTTTTCAATATCGAGTGTTCACCTTGAAGAGTTGTCTGTGCTCTGTTAGAGGTAGAAGGGATAAATCTATCATTAAAATCTCAAATTAATCCACAAGGGAACGTTTTGAAAAGACAAAACAAATACAAACCAGGTTCACAGTGCTAGTTCAGCTTCCAGATGCTCTCAAATCTCATGTTTTCACTTCGGGTTCAACCCAAAATTTCCCAAGTCTTTGAAATTTCTTCCCACGAGTTCACACATATTCCTGGGCTCCTGTGCAGGTTGTTCTAGGGGAAGTCTGGTTGCTAAATTATCCACTTCATCTAAACACGCTACAATTTTGTCCTGTAAAGTACGTATCTAAATTAATGAGGTACGCAACCCACTCAGGCATGTTAGGAAAACTGATCATTATGCTATACAACTTGATCACTGAAGTATATTAAAAAGTAACAGCTAAAGTATGATGCTTGATCATTAAAGTATGGAAAATCTACTGAACTGGTAAAGTATGAGCCCAGGATGGCTTTTGTCTCAAATGGCACCTCATAAATAAAACCCACAACTACAAAGGCAAACATTCACAAACCAAAAAGCCATACAGGTTTAAATTCTACTTTTTCCTTAGAATACAGCTGAATAAGGGGAGGTGAAAAAGAAAAATCTTGCAGAAATTATTTCTAAATGTTTTATGCATCATGTGGATCTTTTGATAGCTTTGACATATGTTGATGAGCTTTACGTTCTGATAGACTCTATAGAATAAACAATACATGAGCACATGAGCAGGATGCTCTGTAGAGCTGTAGGGCTATTACCTACAAAAACAGAATTAAAGACAAGTGAAGTATTTAAACAATATTTGGAAGAAAGAACCATGGTTATGGCACTTAGCTTGGATGTAGCTAACCAACTCCAGAAGAGTTGAGGAAGGAGACAGATGATGGTAGGATTCTACACTCCACCAGTGGATGCATGTCCTTACCCCCGTGAGCTACTTCAGATCTGAAGGGGGAAAGTGAATTAAAAGCAATAGTTTGGGGCAGGCTGATTGGGTCTGGAGCAGCACAGTGTCCACACAGGAGCAGCACATAGTGGGGTGTATATGGGGAAAGGAGGGATTATGGACAGGCCAAACAATTTGTTGCTTAGCCTTTCCAGAGCCGTGAGTGCTGAGTGATTTGCTGCAAGCTTAGTAAAATTTCACCTGTCAAGCCCAGCAGTGAATAGAAAAGTGGCAGGTCAGGTTGAGGAGATGACAGAGAGAAGGGACAAATCATCACCTGTGCCTGTTCAAGGGTAAGATCTGAGATGACAAGAGGTTGGCTGACATGTCTCTGTCAGAGGACAAAGGGAATTACTGGAGTGAATAGAAATATATTCAGCAAAGTTTAGAGCTTTTTAAAAAATGTGACTTGTGATTTTAAAATGTGTTTTGGTGCCATTTTGAAATCAAATTGACTTCCAGGATTTCTTAGCAGAAAATTTTGCAGAACATTCGAATATGAAATCTGGCATTTGATTTAGCTTCATCCTGAACTTTCTGTTTCCATGCTAAATTCTCCATTTTTGTCTGTGTGTAGCTTCCTTTTCTGAGATTCTCAGCAGTCTGTCTCATGCTGCAGAGTGCTGCCTTCACCAGCCGAGTGCATTTTGTTTTCAGACAGTTCTATTTAATCAACCTGCCTGCAAAACTGCAGTCATGTTCCTTCATCCTTGATACTCTTCCTGACAGAGAGAGCATCCTGCTTCTTCATGGACCAGTAACCGTGAGAACATTCCTCCCAGTATAGCAAGTCCTGAGGTCCAGGACAAGTGTCTGCTAGTTTTGTATAGGTACATCATCATTGTCTCCATCTTTGTCGAGCATCTTGCTGATGGGGAGTCTGGAGAGCTAAAATCACTTGCTCTCACAACACATTGCTCTCAGCTGTGGCTGCTACAACTCCTTCTTGTAAAATGCAGACAAAATAGCACTCTGGTGATCTTGGAAGCTATTCCTACATCAACAGAGGGGACAGCACTATGGCAGCTTACCAGCTCCATGAACTGAGGGTGACCGTGCTGTGACTCCTCAAACACTGGTTTGTCTGCAAACATTGAAATGCAGAGTGTAGCTCTACGGTGTACCTGTTGTAACTGTCTTGTTTTGGCGATCAAAAAGAGCTCCTGTGCAACAGAGACATGACATCCCGGGCTTCGGCATCCAGTCTTTCCACAACTTTACCAACAAAATTCAGCCCTTGAGTGCTGTCTTCAGATGTGGGGAGCTGAAGTTTGTTCTGTGAAGTTGCAGAAGGAATGCATAAGGACCTGATCTACAGAGCAGCTGTTTTTCCCTGTCTGAGGAACGGTAGTTTTACGGTTTATTCATTGCTCATTGGCCTCCTCTGTTGAATCTGTAGGACCTCCTATTCTAGACCACTGATTTGATCAGACAACTGACTGCCATCCATCATGACCTCTCAGCAGCAGCAGCAGCAGAGATCAGCAGGCCTGCCAATTATGTCCCTACCCTCAATCAGTACCACCACAAACTTTGTTCTTGTGTAGAGCAGCTGTGCTCCAGGGAAATAAATACCCCTTCTGGGATACCTGCATGTTTGCACCTAGTTTCCAGTATTACATGTGCTTCAGGCTGAGAAAATTTTAAGCTTTCCTTACACTATGATCTAGCTCCATGTTTCTCTTTATCTATAGAAAAACTGGTTTGATAATTCTCTTTTCTTGCCTCTGCTCTCCTGTGCAGAGTCCTCCCCATCACTTCAATGTGCTGTCCCTCATTGTGCCAGGACATGGAACGTGGTTTAGTAGTGGATGACAGGTTAGGGTGATGGTTGGACTTGATGATCTAAAGAGTCCCTTCCAACCAAGACAGTTCTATGATTCTGTGATATCTGTTATGGCATCTTTCCACATTGACAAGCCTGCCAAAGCCATGCCTCCCTTTCCTTCTGTGTTCAAAGTAATAAAGAAAAGGGTCTAATGGAGTTTTAAAATGGCAAATTATTCCCTGGGATGTGAGCCTTTCACTCTGTATTTACTAAGAGTAGAGGGAAAAGGGAAAGTAGGGATAATGGAAAGTAAGGGACATGGTATTAGACCAGGAGGCATGCTGCTGATGAGCTAGGCACTGCTGAGGAGACAGATGAACAGGGTAGCCCCACTGTGGCTCCTGCTTCTTTACCCAAGTCTACCTAGACTTAATATTTCATATTTATCTAATGAAATATATATATTTTAATTACACTTAGAGGAATGTGGCTTCTTTCTAGACAAGGAGAGATTGGCATGTGGGACACTTTTCACTCATTATGTCATATCGTTTTGTCAAAGGATCGTACACTGTTACATATTCTAAACACTGCCAAGATTATTTTATCCTGCAAATGTGACCTCAAAACTTGAATCTGTCTGTTGGAAACATTTGGTCAGAAGGAAAATGATACATTACAGAATGACCCTCAATGGAATTTTCATCTTTTATTTAAAATCAGCTATCAAATCCTCAGCAGGCGTAAATCAGCACTCAGGTTAATGGAGCTAAACTGATCGCTGCCAGATGAGGATACAGCTCTACTAGTAAGCCAGGGATAAAATACAAGCTTCTCTATAGTGCTGTGACTCTGAGAGCAAGAAGAGGCTGGCTGATGAATTACTGGTTACCTGAACATGAGAAGAAAAGGTACTTCCACCCCAATCCCTGCTCAGACAACTAACTCTGCTGCTTCCACAAGTCTTCAGGGAAGAGCATTTATGGAAAACAGCTTGAAGATATGTGGTGTTAGGGTAAAGGAGGGCCATTGGGCCAAGCACAGAAGCCTCTAAAACTGTATAAACTGTCAGAAGGACGATTACTTCTGGCAAAGGTCGTTCCCACATAAAAAGAGGAAAATGCATCCTTTTTCAGGGGAAGATGCCAGGGCCTTCTTGTGCAAGCCTTTTCCCAAGACCTTTGCTTTCTGAGCCTCCCCGGGAAGAGAGGGAGGTCAGCCTTGTGGCACGGTGGGGAACAGGACCAGAGAACATGTAATTTAACTTGATGTACTGATTTTTCTTTCTAATTAAGAATTCCTCTAATTGAAAAATCTTCCAGAAACAGGAAGGAGCTGCAGGGATGGAGCTTCACTGAGCAGGTGTGGGTGGTGGAGCCTTCTTTTATTACTAATCAGCATAGTTATGCCATTTATAGAAAGGGACATGAGGCTGTGCAAGGAAGTTTCTAAAGAAATAAAATACAGCCCTGCTTTGAACAGCAAGCGAACTACATAAATTGGCCCATAAGAAAAGGCCTCTTAATAATGCCTCCTCCTCTCCCTTGGTGAAAACAGGAGGTGAAAGTGGATTTACATGGTCCCCTCAAGGCACTCTCAAATTCTGGTAGGAAGATGTGAAAAAGCCTGTGAAGAGCTGAGCAAGACAGACAGGCAATCTGGACTTCACAGCCTATGGTGGCACCTGGCATTTGGTCATGGTGTGGTGCAGGCACTGCTCAGGGTCCACATGGTGGTCTGAGAAGTTACAAAGCAGGAGCAGAGTCCTGGCCTCTGAATTCTGGGGTGATTCATGTACAGGGCTTGATGGGATCGGTGGAGCATGGGGCAGTGAGTATCAGGAAATCACTAAAAGAGAAGTGAACCCTCTTCTACCCAGCAGAAACTCTCCTGTGAATGTTGTCTAAGCTCTGCTGGGGCATAGGCAGCACAGATAGCCCTGAGGCACCTTTGTGACTGCTGCTCCCTGTCACTCATGAGATTAAAGTCAGATACAGCAAAGCTAAGGAACGTGTGACACTACCACACTAGGGATAGGGTTAGTTTCAAACGCAGAAATAGCATGTAAATGTCCAGATGCCCAGTCCAGAGTCTGAGATTTTAGGGCCCAGCTCCATTATTTCAGCTAAAGGTCATTATTTTAGCTGTGGCTGACAGTCACAGACACACACTCAATGTACTAACCGCATGTGGTAGGTGGATGTAATGCAGTAACTGAGTACAAAAGGTTTTCTACTTTTCAATCTGTAGTTTCCAAGAAGTGATTTATTTTTTTTTTATTGGCTGTCTAACCATTTTAGGATCAGAGTGCATTAGGTCTTATGTAATAAACAAGGAGCTCTTGAAATTGAATAAATTATGGGAGCTTGCACTTACAAAATATGTTTCTTTAAAAGGTTGCAGGGCAGTAACACTTTCCCTAAGTCTTTAGCTTCATTAAAATAATTAAAGCAGCTATACAGTGCTTTTCAGTTGCAGTAATGTCAGGCAGGCAGAAGGTGTGCCCCACATTAGGCTGTGCCCAGCAGGCTTAATTTCCTGACTACGTCACAGCCCAACTTCTGTGTCTGCATGTGTGATTCCATGTCTTCTCTTAAGAATGATGCAGCCATAATGTCTGTCCTGCATGTATGTTTTATGTAAAGCATGGTTAATGTCGAAACATGGTATTTGCATCTGAAGTTAGTAGAGTATTTTCTGATTAGGAGTTGTGTTTCTCACAGTTCTGTAAGAAACATATTTTCTTTTCCATCCAGTTATAATGATCATGTGAGACGTGACAAGGAAACAGGAGCTCAGGACCAAAAGCCATCTGTTTCTTTTTTAGTATTTCATATTGCATGGAGCAAGAAGGTGGCAAAGCTTATATACTTAAACATGGGGGTATAAAATTTGATAGTAATATTTAACATGCTGTAAAGAAATGTCTTTGAACAAAAACCAGATTTTTATTTTTTTTTTTGCTGTTGTTCTTACCAGGACTTCTTACCACATCTATGGCTGCCACTTGTCTTTGTGAAAACTTTGCTTTCAAGTTATTTTACATATTTAGTTTAGACTGTACAGTGGGTGGAAAGTTGGCTTCCATTCCTGAAATTAAGTTATTTCTTCTTCAAAATTCTGATACCGCTTTTAAAGATTATTATTGCTCCACATTGTGCCATTCCTGAGACTAATTTTATAAGTAAAACTAGGTTTCCTTTTAAACTCCTGAAGTTTACTGCTAGTTCTGGGGGTAGAATGTAAATGCTGAATAGGTTCCACTGCTCTTTAACTTTATGAAGTGCAGCCTTTTTCATGCATGGTTAGACTTTTGGCGTTCTCGAGTATGTTCCCACCAAAGCCTAGCAGTGCTTGACTCTGCAGTTTATCCCAACCAGGAGTATGTTGTCCTTTTCATTTCTGCTTGCCATATGACCTTCTGCTGTGTTTACCCAAAGTGTGGCTCTGCAGAATGCCTAATGGGAGCTTAGTCAGAATGCCTAATGGGAGCAAGCTCCAGCAGTAGGTTTTGTAAGTGTTAGATTTGAAAGCAACACACTGTAAAACTAAAAGGGTTGTGCACATCTCATGCTAGTGTTAACAGACTTGTGTCCAAGCCCTTCTCTTCTCTCCCCACACTCGTTCTGTACTTTTGCAGCCTTCAGTTGCATCGTTGAGCTGCAGTATCCCTGCTGTGGGTGACCGGATTAAAAGGTACCACCGTAAACATACCTGGAACTCCGAAGGGAAAGGGAAATAATTGTCCTCTCTTTCATCTCAGGACTGAAGCGCCTTTTCAATCAAAGAGATTTCCACTGCTTGCTAAAACTATTCAGATGTGATGAATACGTTTGGGATATTTGGGCTAGTTAGCTCGCACTTCCCTTTTCTCTGCATTAACAGAATAGCCCTCTTTGTAAGATCACCCAATTTTTTAGACCTTTGTAGATGTTTAGGTAAGTCTTGGAATCCTGTGCTTTTGTTGGCCTGTCACCAGTTGGATCACATTTATAGAGAGTCTATTTTTTTCCCCCCTTAACTACTTGCATAGTCCCTTTTCTCTTTTGTGGTGCAAGCCAGAATTCCTGGAAGCAGGTTTTACTGCCTGCAGGATCTCCAAGGCTGCCTTCTCCATGGACGTTCCCCTCTCCGACTGGCTGAATGCCACACCGCAATTTATAATTTATTCAGTGGATCCATTACCGATTCTCTGTGTATGTTTTTTGTCTAGACTGAGGAAGGGCAAAAAGTCATTCTGCCTAAATCTTCTCGGGAGCTGTCAGAGAGAAGCATCCCCTCGCAAATAGAAGAAGTAGCGACTGCTGGCTTCGACGCAACTGCACGAGAGCGTAAAGATATTCACTCTTCATAAGGCAATACAGTATCAAAAGAGGAGTTCTGGGATATATGTAACCAACATTTTCAGGGGCTCACTGAGGAACAAGTAAGAGAATTATCTTATTTTGCTTGTTAGTGTAAGTGTGTAATGGGGTAAGCTGGCTATGGCTAGAGACACGTGTTTGCATACTGTTGTGTATAGACAAGTAGTTTAAAACTTTGGTCAACACAAAAATGTTTGAAGACTGTCTTTCCATGAACATTTGTTGCTACATTTGTGGGAGATTATTTTTTGCCTTATCTCTGAGAATGGTTATGAACTATAATAATCTCAGGCTTTCTAAAGCAAAGTCACAGAGATGTTATTGCTAATAGCGAAGGTGTGAATTTAAAGCACAGTAGTTCTCTTTCACTAGCTCTTTATCTGTATATTTGCTATTTTAAAAGTTCCTTTTTTTTCAGTTTTAAGTTAATCCACTTCCAGTTGATGGGGAAAAAACCTTCTCAGCATGGAATAAAAAGTACTTCCTTGGGGAGCTAATGCAAATTCCTTTTTCTCAGCAGCTATTTTGTCCTGCCCTCATCAGACAAAGAAAGGGGCAGGCATTTGACATTTCCCGGCCACCTCTCAGCTACTTTTTTCTGGTCTAAAGATTCCCCCAGATTAGAGTCAGATGAGTTTATATAACCTTGAATTTAGCTTGAGTGAGTGAAGTCACGGCATGGATCAGGCAGTACAAACCATCTGGTTAGCCCAGTGATAATCTCAGGGGGATGTGGGAGGCCAGTCTTTCATAAGATCCTGCTTCTGCTGAACTTAAAACTAAAAGAGACTTTTTTTTTTTTTTTGTTATCTTCATCAATGCTGGTTCAGTGTGAGTTTTCCTAGCCCAAAGACTATGTGAGTAATAAAACAGAGGGAACCTTGCCCACAGAATTTCAGGTTTTACTTTAACACACTCTAACCTCCATGCTCACAACTGCATCAATGTCATGTGTCAGCAAACTGAATGAAAAGACACAGGGCCTCCAAACTTGAGTGCATGTCTGCACTACAGAAAATTATTTCAGCACTTTTCTCATTCAGACATACCCCCTGATTTCTTGGCCCTGTACTTCCCACCAGCATTTTTTGCTATACATTGCAGGCAGAAGAAAAGAGATGTCCCAGTGTACCATGTTATCATGCACAGCTATGCATGTGTAACATCGCAGATGAAAGCGGTGGGGGTGGGGGGAAGTTTTCCACTTCCCCATTGAATATAGCAGGAAAAAAAACCCAGACAGGGAGTGTGCTCTGCTCCTAGTAGCCACACTTCTGATGAAGCACCAAGTGCAAGTGCTGGATCTGAACCTGGAACCTCAACACTAGGTGAAAACAGAAATGAGAACGTGGTAATACTCCTTCCTCATCCTTGTGAAGCGCAGAGCAGAAGCGCCAGTGTGAGCTGATGGTGGAGCCCTGGCCGAGGCTGGAGAACACACACCTTCCTGAGCTGTGAAAAATCTCTTGGTTTTTGCTTTTTTTGGAAGCAGTCAGGCACACATCTCCAGCTGAAGAGTCCTCCAGACTAGATCCTGTCTACTTTACACTCAAGAAGCAGCGAAGGGACACAGGACTGTTTTATACTTAAAAGAGTCTCAGACAAGTGAAGAAAAAAAATCTTGATAGAAACTGTCATCCATAATAGGAACGAGAAGCAGGCCTGAGGAGCCTCATTTATATAAGCCGCAGCTTCTGTGTGAGTGAGACTCAAGCCCTGTATCTCCAGAGATATTTTGATTTTGACAGGCCTCTCAAAGATATGCCTACGTATATCTATATGAAGATGCCCCAGGAGAGCCTTCCAATCTGGGTACAGGGTTTGCCACTGCTAATCCAAACCCCTGTCGTTCAGGCTGTTGTCGCTGCTCAGAGTTGTTACAGAAGTGTTACTAATAGTCACAGTCTGGATGACTTCACAGAAAATGTCTTCTTTTATCCTTTTCTGGATGATGGCCACTTACTGTTTGATATTAGCAAGGCTCAGCTGGCACCTGTATCAACTAGGGGGATGAAGAATTTCTTCCTGAGGTTTGGCTTCCTGGTCTTCTGAGTTTCTGATGCTGTGACCCTTTACATAGAAGGCTAAGGGCATTAAATACACTGCAAGCAAGGTGTTGGTTAATATCTTACTGAATGACAGCCCCCTTCTTATCACAGGCACTTTTTTCCTCTCTGCTTGAACTCCCTTGACTTGCTTGAACTATCTGCAGTCCCCCAGATGGCTACACTTTGTTGGGTGTTGAAATAGTTTCTAACTGTAGCTAACCCAGCTCATCAGGGTATTGTTCTCTTTAATTGAAGTTTGTAATACACTTCGAGATCCTCATATGAAGTGTGAAGTATAATCATGAGCGCAAAATAGAATTGTTTATAATTCATAATGTGGTAGCAGCCAGGCCAATGGGGGAAAGTTGAAAGGAAATTCAAAATGTATCCTTTGCCCTTTGAAGTTTGACTGTAACTTGGCACATGCATCAAAGTGGTGACTAGTTTCCTTTAGGGTTTAAGTCTCTGCCGAAAAAGATCAAATCAAAAGCAATCTGAGGTTCCCAATTAGATTTATATTAAAAATCAATAATGAAGACCCTAAAAAGGCATACTGATGACTCTTGAATCACTTGCAAAATGAGTGCAGCTCATTTAAGGGCAGGCTGTGATAATCCTTGCTTTGATGAGTAGCTTATATCACGAGTAGTCCCATTTAATTCAGCGCAGTTACTTACTGAATAAAGCGCTGTTCTACGGGAAAGCAGCCCAACCTCGTCATTACATAGCCCGGAGGGTGGGCTACCTGCCCTGCATCGGGCTGAGCTGCCACACAGACCTCCATGGGCAGCAGAAGCCAGGGTATCAGCAGCTGCACCTAGGTCTTCCATAGGCTGGGTGTGGTGTATGTGTCTTGGCCATAGATTGTAACTGCATGTGAGTCTAAAGGATGTAAAGGTTTTCTCACCATGTTCTTTTGTACTGATGCATTTTTGCCCTTGGGGTGAAATAATTTGTTGATGCAAATACAATAATTGAGAAACCTGAGTGTCCTCCTGAGATGCTGGTATAACTTAGGTGCACCTGATAGCATGAGAAATTTGCCTCAATGGTACTTAGCCAGGATACAGGTGCACCATGTATTTGATTTACATCTCATGTTGTAGCGTTATTCTTCTATACTGCAGCTCAATCACTGTGTCTAATCACAGGGTTTAGCAGTTTAAACAGCACACTAAGGGCCCAATTCAATTAAAAAATGTCCTGTAGAAATTCTTCTTTCATTGTTTTCCCAGCCTTGTGCACAGTTCTGCAGAGAAGCTATGATTTTTTTTAATTTTTTTTAATAAGATGGGCCCTAGGAATCCTTATATTCCAAGTCATCCTCTCCCTTTATTTTCAATGTGTTTTATAATATCTTTAGAGCATAAGGGGCTTCTGTTTGTTTTTTGGTTTTGTTTTGGTTTTTTTTTTTTGTTAAAAAAACTAGCATTTACAAAAACAATCTTTTTCTTCTTTATTAGTTTGAAAATCTTTGGAACACAGTGGGTGTCAGCACTAGTGGATGGTTGAAGTATCAGGATATTTTGAAGAGGTTCAGCTCAAAACTTATAATGATGCCATCAAGCAACTCCAGTGCATCTAGTTCTGCAGCTTCTACCAAGCCATCTGCCTGTGACATGCAGAAGCCACATGTGTCTTCTGAGCCTGAATGTCCCAAGACATCACCTTCTCTACCAGGGCAAAAGAGTGTAAGTAAGTGTGGTTGTTCTGTGAATGTTCTGTATTTTCTCTTTTGTGCATAGACCTTCGGACCTCAGTGAAGGTATTCCTATTGATTGCCCATGAAATCAGGCACAACCACATTTAAAATGAGGTCATTTGTAAAACTGTGTTACAATAACAAAAATTGGACCAGACAGTGACTCCACTGAAGTCAAAGGATGTATATGTTGATTTATACCAATAGCATTCCCACATTTTACCTTACACACATCCATCAAAGCTACATGGCAAATAAAATTTCCATGTTTAAGCACAATCAGATTTCTGACAACAAAAATATATAGTCCAAATTATAAAAGCTCAGTAGCTCCAAAGGCAGCATTAAAAATATGGACAGGTTGCATCTGGCCATCTGCCACAGCTAGGTAGAATTGACAGTTGCAGTTTTCCAAGAAGAGTTTACTGGCCTGTCCAAAGGCATTCCAGCTTCCTTGTTTGCTTTCTGGTGGATGCCAAATTACAGCTGTTGGTTCCTGGTAGTCTAAGATATAAGAGAAAAGGATCAGGAATGCAGTAATTTTGCTTCCCTTTTGCATTCATCTCTCTACCTCAAGTTGATAACATTTTGGTCTGCCCCACTGCTGTGCTGACACCTCGTGCTGGTGGTAGAATTCACAGACAGGTGGGGAAATCGTTACAGGCAGAAAATCTGTCACCCTTGTGGAGCTGTACCTAGCTATTCCATGTTTTTTGGCTACAGCCAAACCTACAACAGAAAAATAAAATATTTAGAATTATTCAGTGCTTGGAACATGCTTGGATTTTCTGACTACTTCTACATGAAGATGTTTAGCTACTGAAAAAGAAATAACAGCTTGAGCAAATTAAGGATGCAAACAACTTGTCAGGGCTGGTAAATCTAAATATTGACCCATCACTAACTTGATTATTGCATGAACTATAGGTTCTTTCTTGAAAAGCCCAGACAATCAGATTCGGGCATCCTTCGTGCTCTGATCCAGTTCACACAGAAAACAATGGAAAATTCTGTGAATGCTAAAGTAGGCACTAGGAAGTGAATTTAAATCTTCCCAGATTTATGGCTGTTGGAAAGACCTCAGCCAACCTGCACACCAACCAGGATGAATGTTCCTGCAGCGTTCATTGCATGGAAATAGGTGTGAGGCCTCAGCAAGTCTGAACCAGTGAGACCCTCAAAAGAGCACCAGGAGATCTCACTAAATATGAGATTATACATTGGATATAGAAGCATAAATACCACTTGTGCATGCATGGTACAGCAGTAGGCTGAAGCTCTTGCTTCCAGCTTACACACAGTACTGCTGAGGCAGCAATCAGAAAGACACTGAGCACTGGGATCCTCTCACATAGTTCCTTTTGTGGCTTGGCATAGGACCACTGCAGAACCGGGTCCTCCCAGTGACAAATCAGAGCAGTGTTATTTCATAATTCAGTGACTTTGCACTGGTTTGTGTTTGGACTAAGATTTTAACACAGAGCTTAGGCTGAGCAGGGTATCTGTTGTTTAATAGGAGACAGTTTGGAGAAACTATGATTTGGCTTAATTTGTAAATCATTTAAGAAAAAATGGTCAAGGCCTATTACACAAATGGTATCATTTTGACACTAAGAGCATTCTCACATTTTTACCACGCAGTTTTGCAGAGAGAATTCAAACCAGATTTAGAAGTGGCTCAAAAGATACATTAACGTGAAGTCTGGAAGTCCAGAAACTGGATTTGTCATTAGTGGTTTGTCTACACAAGCAGTAAAACTCAATAGAAAAATAATGGCCATTCTTTATTCCTTTTAGATACCAGCATCCAGACATCCTCAGACAACAGCAGCTTGTTCTGTACCTGTCCTGAACTGTGAAACTATAGAAAATAAAATAAGAAAGAGCATCCAGCATAGGTGGAAAGGCATACTGAAAGCATGCAAAGAGAAGGACGTTGGCAAGCTAGGAGAAATCCCAGTGTCAGACTTCCTTGGTTTGTAACTATCTGAAAAGTGTTTTATTCATTCTCAGATGCATTCTGTTTTCTTCCTGGTGTCCCAGTGTTGTGGTTGTGTGTGGTGGTGTTCTGGAGGAGGAGAGGGAGAGGTATTACATCTTTTCACTCCCTTCTCTGGTAGCAAAACTGCTTGCGGACTTTCCCCTTAAATGTGACTCAGAGGCACTATGACAGTTGCTGATGGGCTTGGGCTTGGCCAGTGACAGAGTCCGTTCTTGAGCTTTCCTTAGGCCCAACAGAGTAAACACCAGCTGGGCTCAATCAAATGTAAAGCCCCTTTTGACATTGAGATCTTCATTGAGATCGTTATAAGAACATGAGATCTTCATCATCTTCGAAGGACATCAGATCAGACCTTTTATTTAAGTTGAAGATAAAAAGTACTTCTTGTGCATCAAAAATCCAAATGACATGTTATCGTTCCCCTGAAACCCAGTAAAATGTGAAGTGCCATCCCATAAGTACAGGCATATGCACATACCTGCATGGAGCAAGGTCTGTGTAGCACACTTACACAGCAGTCACTGCAACTGATGGCCTGTCAGTATATCCCTGCTAGAACTTGGGAACACAGGACAAGGATTGGCTGTTTTTAAGACTGACCAAATGAATACTTGTTCTTTGCATTTCAGATATAGCAGAGAAGTTCAATCTGAATTTAAGTGAAGGGGAAATTAACCAAATAACAACAAAATATGATTTAAAGAAAAATGGAAGATTTGCATACTGTGACTTCCTTCAGAACTGTGTCTTGCTGTTGAAGCCACAGGAAAGCCCACTGCTTCAGAAGGTAATTATACAGAAGCCACAAAATCTGGTACGTACAAAGCTTATACAAATCAAAATGACATATATTTTTTTTCCAGTTCCTGTTGTACTCAAGTGGCATTTCATGGCCATTCATGCAGGGACTTTCCATCATTCTCTTATTTATTCCCATTGTATTACTCACCCATACGCATTTGGTAACTTACCCTCTTGCAGGATTTAATTCCTTCAGATCACTCTCTGTGTATCCAACTTACATAGTAAACAGGTTAATTTGTTAAAATCTGGACAATAACTCCAAATAGATAACATGTGAGCCAGAGGTTTGAGAGCTTTTGTTAAACTAAATGAAAATCAGGCTAGAAACACTGCATGGGATGTATCTTAAGATGGCCCTGACTACAGGCCTTGTCAACAAGCTGTGCCTCTGCCCCACATCCCACACTGTGCAAAAAGCCCAGCAGAAGCTCTCCCTTGCGCTGCTGTTAGTGGTCACTAAAAAGCATCCAGTAGCCAGGACCTGTCAGCACACATTGTGCCCTCACAGCATTCCCTGCCATGAATATCTTCTTCCCAAGCTGCAACAAAGAGGCAAAAGAGTCCCAGCAAGGCAGCTGCCGGCAAGCTGTTCCCCTCTGCCCACAGTACCGCTCTAGGGTGGAAAAGATCAGAAAAGACACACAAATCTGGCTCTCCTGGCCCAGAAAGGAAGGCACTGGTAATAGCATCCCAATCAAGTTATGTAGTAGGAACAGTGCCAAATTCCAAATCTGCTCATTCAGCGAGCCTGTTACATTTTTAGGCTGTTTCTGACTGTGCCTAATTAGTTTAGATATGGTTAGTAGCAGCATTTTATAGAGAAATTACATTACTGAACTGTTTTCAGACGTGGAACGAGCAGAGAACAGATTGCTACCAAGGTACGAAGACAGTATCATTAGGAATTATCAAGTATTCACTACCAGTAGGGAGAGTAAGGTAAAACTATTAAGTTTTGCATCAAAGAACCCCATTACCTTGCATAAGTTTTTTTTTATACACAAATTTGATGCTGTAAAATTCCATCCCAATATTCTGGAGTGGATAAAGCAGTATTTTTTTAGTGCCTATGTAGTGGTCTCATATATATTTTATTTATTCTATTCAGAAAACAAATGAAGGTCTCAGACCATATTCTGAGAACCTTTATATAACATTGAATATTCAAAGTGAAATTTCCTCATAGATTGCTCAGCCCATTCCACTTTGTAAGGGTACAGATACACATTTAAAAAAAAAAACCAAACCAATAAAATAAAATAAAATAGCAAAACCAAAAATACCCACTGCATTTTTTGTGGCTGGCACAATTCCTTCTCTCTCTCAAAATCCTGAGAAAATCTCAGGATTTAATGGATGCTCAGGATGCCTCATGGAAGCATCTATATGAAAATCATCCAAGCTGAAGACATTATAAAATACCCTCTCCCTCCCTTCAGCCCTCAAGGATACTCAGGACTTTGGGTGATTCATGTACCCATTCATTCCTCAGCTATGTAGTCTGAAGGAATGATACTCCAAGAGTGTGGGAAGAAGTGCAGCTGCCACCCAAGGCCTCTTTCAACACATGTAGGTATTGCAGGGCTTTTGTGTCCTCACAGCAAATGTATAAAGCCAGATGTGCATTTCCTTTACAAGTATAAGCTCGTAGACTCTCCAGTGGCATGTGCAACTGGCACAAACAGGGCACTATCAATGTACCCAATTAAATTATAAATACCAATAGAGTGTTGAGGGAAGCTGAGACAGGGTGGTATTTTAAGAAAAGAGTAGAGCAGATGCAGACCTTGTGGGTGTATGGGAGCTTGCTGACTTTTCCCAAAGTCCCTTACTCATCATTCCAGTGTCAAAGCTGTGGTATTAATCTGGCCCTTATGACTAGCTCTGCAGTTTACAGGCATTCAGGGTAGACCAATGTAATGAGTTTCTCCAGGCTAGAAGAGGCCACAACCTGTCCGGAGGAGAATTAACCCTATGGACCAGCTGTGGAACTGCAGAAAGGTTCAAAATCTGGTTACAAGGTGTTTTATGTACTGCCAAAAGTGTACAGTAGGGTTTGGGCTTTTTTTCTTAATTCCCATACTGCTGCCACAGTTGGCTTACACGTTCAGTCACTCTCAGGCAAAAATTGCTGTCTGAAAAATGAACACTGCAGAGAATTAAAAATGACTGAAAGAGGGAGTTGAAACAAGGACAGGCATAAGTTGTGAAAACATGGAGATCTGAGCAGAAGTAACACTGACTTCAGAATTAGTTTCAAATATTAAAAAGTTGGGGCTTTGACAGTGATTAAGTAAACATACCATCTGCACTTCCCAATAATATCAAGATGATGGAGGTTAAAATAGTCCTGTGTAAACAGTATCTTGCAATGATTTGTAAACAAGGATGCAGCAGCCAGTGGCGGATTAACGTGCGTTACAGTCCAACACCTTTCTATTCTGCATTATAGCTGTGCCCAGTTGTGCTTATGATGATGTTAGTCAACACAAGTCTTTCTCATCCAACCTTGTTAGATGAGTCCTGGACCACAAACCCCGTCGTTCTCCAGAGCAATGCTGAGGATTCAGCCCCAGGTCTTGCACTGTTGGAGACCAATGAAGCGAACTTTTAAATCCTATGATGAAAGTCACACTGGACTGTTACATATTGCAGACTTCAGACAAGTAAGTTGCATTTAGCAATTAACAGTCAGAAAATTCCAATAGTCTAATCTGAGCTTCCTGACTGAAAATTTTCTGAAAAATGGTACTGAATCAGAACACAAAAACTCATCCTGGCCCCTCTTTGTGACTTCAGCACTGACCAGCACTCACCATAATCTTCCTCCATGTGTGATTACACTTCCTTGAGGACTGAAGTCTTAGAGAGGTCATGATTAAATAAAAATGAAAAAACTTAGTCCCTAAATAAAGCTTAAATGCACATCTTCCCCAAACTGGTGGGGAGGGAATAGAAGTGTACCTTCTGGTAGGTCTCACTTCAGGCACTGCTACAGCTGCAGGATCCTGTGACCCCCCAGCTGGTGTGGTCCCTTCTAAGTGTGGGAGGGTCTTAATCCCCACATGAGTGTCTCTGCTTTCTCTCTCTGCTCTCTCTGTGCAGCGTAGTTCTGTCCTTACGCAAGGGATCTGTGCCCCCCTAAATATTTCAGTACCTTGTGTCTCCTCAAACACACACCGGTGTATTCTGGATATCAGCCATTCTTCATCTAGACCCACAGGGACTTTGACTTTTTATTAGCTGTACTAGTTTCAAAATTTCTGATATTGTTTTAACTAGGAAAAGTAATCACTATCAGTTCTGGAGTAATTTGGCATATTTGCTATTCAACTGCAAGGGGAAAAAATAGCATGGGGGGCCTAAACCCATTTAATGCTGTGTGACACCCCTTGGTATCGCTGTCATTTCAAAGAACCAATCAACTGGTCACAGCAAGCAAATGCTTGGCTGCTATAAGCAATGTTAAGGTGTGCTTCTGAGGCACCCTTCCCCCTGGAGCCGCTGGAAGCCAGCTTGTTGCCTGGTAGACCACAAACCTGGTTGATGATACCAGCCACAGAAGCACTCTTTTAAATCTTTACTTATTTAGGACTGGTGGGAACATGCTGTGTTCTGGCACTGCCACAAAGCTGAGACCATTGTCCCTGCCTGCTCCTCTAGGATGGCTGAGGAGCAAGCTGTATCGCTGCGGCTGCATCAGCTTCACGCCTGAGGCTGCCTATCTATCACCACAGTCTATCTAGCAGCTTTCTGACTGCTCGGGCACTGCCTCAGCAGACCAGGCTCAGGGGAAAAGGAGTGAAGATCAGGCATTTGATTTTAATTTGTCATGTTCCTCCAGGACATGCAATGATTACCATTTATAGTTAAAGCAATGTCAACAATTTTCAAATCAGGCTTCCTAACATGATATTAAAAAAAAACCCAAACCCAAATCCAAGCAAAACACCACCATCAGCAAAGCCACAACCAAAACCAGCTGAGTTCTCGTGGGTCTAGATCAAGGAGCAATCACCAGTTCCAAAAATCCTACTACAAAGGTGTTCATCTGCTGTGTGACAAGATATCGAGTGATTTGTGGAGGTACAGATCCCTTTATCTCCTAGGTAACTTAATTTACTGAAACGGGGGAAATTAGCTCTCTACTAACTTCAGTAACGCTGCTATTTATGGCGGTGCTGTCTGCACGGGGTCATTAGCGATTCCTGGTGCAGAGCCTCTAAGAGGGAAAGAGGCAGACTCATCTCAGTTTGCCAGAAAGCTAATGACAACTGGCATAGCACACAAGGACATGCCATGTTGCTGGTCACCTTCAGGGTTTAAGTTCCTGAGCGCATCCAAAATCGGAAGTAATCCTCAGAAATGAATGTATTCTTTTCTTGCATCTTAGGGCATTTAAAACTGTTGAAGTGATGAAATACGCAGAGGGTGAAATATTTGAGAGATGCAGGTGTCTAACCTGGCTTCTAGCATCATGCAAACTCAAGCTGGGTTCTCACTGAAGCGTTAGGAAGGTGTGCTTACAGGCTGAGCATTTGTCTCGTGGAAATTAGAAGCACCAACCACATCATGGCCATTATTATATACATAGGGGTTTTTATAGGTTGTGTGACTGGGTTAATTCTGTTCCTCTGGATTCAAAGGCTGTGTAACATCCAAGAAGGACAGAAAAGATGTTCCACCTCTTCATCTCATCTCTGGCTAGCAGGGAAAGGCTTTTAGACATGTGTTTTCTGTAAAATAACTTTAGGGCACATGGGTGCTACCCATTTACAGTGCTCCCTCAGGCAAGGGCTACTTGGGTGAGTGGACAAAATCCCTATGCATACAGACTTTCAGATCTGCATCCCATGGAGCTGGTATCAGCACGGAGAGAGTAGGGGATAGTAAAGGAATGTTTGGTTTTGTGATATTCTGATAGCCCAGGACAGACTGGAGATGAATCATCAAGTTATACTTTTAAATTTTTTTTTGTAAGATAAACTAATGTTTTTAGTTCTTGCTCACCCAAATCACTGGAAAAAAAATTAAACTTGTCTCTGTCTTATGTAGGTTCTTCATGACTACCATATTGATGTAACTGAAGAGGAGTTATTCCACATTTTGGAATATTACGATAAAAATTTGTCTTCAAAAATATCCTATAACGATTTCCTCCAGGCATTCATACAGTAGGATTTGGTCAAATGCAGGAAATGGTAGATAAAGACAGCAACTGATTTATAATTTCAAACTAATAAATTAATTAAGAATGGCTTTTTTGTATCTATTCATTAGAAAACTCAAAATACTTTAAAATACTGACAGTGGTCCTGTGTTGTGGATTAAATCTACATAGTGAGGGAATTAATTTTGCATAATCCATTTATCAGAAAAGAAAAAGATAACAATTAACATTGTCAAAATAATGCTTCCTAAGACATCTCCAAAAGCAATTCATTTAAGAAAATTCTTTTTTAATTTTACGCATTTTATTAATGACACACTCTTAACTGCAGTAAAAAGGTTTAGAGACATACTAATGAATTTCCTCAATTGTCATTTTTCCAAATGTATTTATTTTTATTTCATTAAGCCTTCACTATCAAAAAAACCCCACACCAAAATTATCCCATTTCTCATGGTACCTTTTTTCTCTATTTGTGATTCCCTGGTGAATACGGACCAGCCATTGACATCTGAGCAGATGCCAGCTGTGTGTGGACACCGTGTCTTTCTCTGTTCAAACTGTTCTACATCCTCCAGCACAGTTCAGAACAGAAACTGCTTTAACAATAACCATTGGCTTCCCAGCTGAAGAGAAATATTCCCAGTGTTAGCCAGGAGGAGGTTTATTCTTTTGAGAACACTATATATATATATATATATACACACACATACATACATACGTATATATATATGTATGTATATGTTTACACAATAAACAGTAAATTGTAAGTAAAGTCTCTGGTTAGACTTCTCAATTCTAGAAAAATTCTGTTTGAACTTCTTGTGAGGTACTTGGATCTTGGTGAGGAAATTAAAAGATAATTGTTTGACTGTTGAACTCCTGTAGTAATTAAGGGATAATATGTTCAGAGCCTACTTCCGATCAACAATTAATCACCAATTAAACACTTACCTGCTCTGAAAAATTGTTAGAGAAATATTTCACTGTCTGGTGTACTGATGAAAACTAATTTGGGAAACAAAAAGCCCTGCACTTATCACCTGAGCCCATTTGGTATCTTTCTTTCTCCCAAGTACTATTCAAAGATAAATCAACAAAAAGAGCAAGTTATGGAAACACATACATGCATGAATCTGACTCACAGACACACAGACACACACATATATATATCAAAGGAAGTCTTTATTATGGAAAAGGGTAGAGGAATGTGATCCTGGTTTTATTATTTCTAGTGAATGTATGAAAGGTGCCTGTAAGAAAGCTGAGGATGAACTGTTCATGAGGGCATGTAGTGCTAGGATGAGGGGTGAAGGTTTCAAACTAGAAAAGGAGAGATTTAGGTTGGATATTGGGAAAAAAAATCTTCAATATAAGGGTGTTTGATCACTGTCACAGGTTGCCCAGAGAGGTGGTGGAGGGCCCTTCCCTGGAGACATTCAAGGTCAGGCTTCATGGGGCTCTGAGCAAGCTGATCCAGTGAAGATGTCCCTGCTCACTGCAGGGGGTTGGACTAGATGACCTTTAAATGTCCCTTCCAACCCAAGGCATTATATGATTCTATGAACCATTGTGATGAATCTGAGTGTAGAAGAACACTTCAATGTATGCTTTTCATGTTTCTTTGCATCTGGAGCTTTCTGGAGAAATTTTGAAGATTTTGAGGCTTCAGGTGGTATGTTATGTGTTGTTTCTCTTTTACCTTCTAAGATATGTGTCATTTGTAGTCTGCCATAAAAGAAATACATTTGGAATTGTAAATATTTAAAATAGTAACATGAAACTTCTTGCTAGGCTTCTTCCCAAACTGAAGTCCCTAAAACTGATGCTTAGATATTTCATTAACAGAAGAGGCACTTAAGGATGTTCTCCTGTACTAAATCAATACAAAAATACCTAATTCCCAGAGAACAGTGGGGTTTAGGAACTTCTCCACATATGTCAAGCAAGTCCCTAAAAAGTGCTGGTGTCAGTTCAGTTTCCACCTGGCTGTCCCAGCAGGTGGGATAAATCCACCCAGCCCCACAAGGATGTCTCCAGTTTTGGAGGGTGTCTCAAAACACAGCTGAACCAAATAAGGGGTCAGTTTAGCCCCACTTAAGATCCAATTACCCTGTTGTTTCATTTTAATCTTGGAACCATTGTGAAGCCTCAGACTGCTCTCTTCCTTCATGGCAACCTCATTTCTCCTCCCTGGTTAGGTGCAATGTGCCTGATTTAATTTATACTATTATTTCATACAGTTTAAGTACTGAATTAATCATTCATATTCATTAAATAATTGATTGCTATTTGGAATACCTAAGATTATAACACAAATATTACATTAATTATTTTTAAAACAGTAGATTTCACTGACCTAACAAGAGGAAAAAAACCCAAACCCCAAACTCCTTGATTTTTGGGGTAGTTTTGTTAAAAATTGGAGGGGTTGGGGTGTTTTTTCACCCTCAGAATCTTCTAGACTTCCTATTTGATAACTGGTTCCAATTTTATATCAAGTACAACAAGACTTCCATTGCTCTATTGCTTTCCAGCATGGAATTCAGGTCCAGTGTTTCACAAAGGGATGCAGGAGTCGGATTCCTTTCTCCACCACTTTCAAGATACCCACCGTCGTCGTGAGAGGCGATGCGGCGAGAGGATGGATGTCTCTGGGTTTCCTGACACATCCTGCCAGAGGATTTTTCATTACTTCGACTGGCAGGAGTATCAAATCCAACAACTCCAAAGGGATTAAAGAACAATCTTTTTGCTGTACAAACAAATCAAATCATGCTGGGTTTTTTAGTGAGTTCTTAAAGGCAGGGATGGCACTTACCAACTGTTTATCCAACTTCAAAAAGAAAAAAAAAAACAAAACCAAACCCACCAGACTGAATTTCACTGCCAGCATTTTAAAATATCTGAGGTAATTTTTCATATTAACATTGCAAACTGCTGGGTGGATAAACTTCTTAATAGAAGAGGGCTTATTTGTTTTTTGCAGCCTTTCCCACTAACCTCAGGTCAGCCACCCAAGCAGGAGGGGCTGGCAGAGATCCCCTGTGTTTCCACACAGAGGCAGATAATGCCAGTGAGATTGAGCATTATCCCAGGATAATGGTCTCCTGCTGCTGTACGTAAATGCTGCGGCAAAGCTGAGGCAGTTATGAAAATAAAAACATCGGTACCAAGCTCAGGAGTTTCATTTCCAAGTGGAGGACAGTGATCCACACCTGCTCTGGCAGGATTACCACTCGCTCTGTTGTCACCTGCGGAGCAGCGGTGCAGGGACACCAGCCTGGCTGCAGCTGCTGCTGCCACGCTGCCCCTGACCCACTGGGTCTCTGCTTTGGGCAGGAGGCAAGGAACTCAATGCCTCAAATAGATGTTGGCAGCAGAGGTCCCTGATAGCTCTTCTTGTGAAGTGGCATCTGATGCCGCCAAAACATGGCGGCAGGTGACGGCCTCTTTGCTGCCCCTTGCCAGCCATCGAGCCACAGGGAGCCATCTCTGGCTGTTCCCTCCAGAAGTGCCTCTTCTGGGCTCAGTAGAGAAAAGCCCTATAACAAGGTCTCTCACCTCTTTCCCCAAGGGTCAGAGTGCAGGCGTTGGGAAAGGAGGCATTGGCCCCAGGCATGGCCTCCTGGCCACAGCCCAGCCCTCACCCGCGGCTTCGCAGCAGGTGGCTGTCAAGTGTGTGACTGGGCTAATGGCAATTAACGCTGTCAGGCCGAGCACACCCCATAATCAGGGCAGACTTCTGCCTTCAGCAGCCTCTCCAGCAAAGCCTGGAGAACAGCAGGCAGGGATCCCCAGGGGTTAAGTCTGCTGTGGGCAACAACCTGCTCCATGGAAGAGCACTGCCAGGCCCTGCCACCCAGCCTCAGCTTTTCCCTGCTGCTCTGCCCCCAAAAGCATCGATGCCTGCCACTGCTTGTGTGGCTCTTCGGGGCTGGAGACAAAAGGTTTGCTAAGGTGAAAGGATAACTGCACCCTCAGTAGTGTTTGAAAAACGTCTTAAGTTTTGTTTCCTTCAGTCCAGAGCAGAACAAGATCATTGAAGGGAACAGAAATCAGTAACGATCCTGCTCTGCTTCTCCTCACATCACTGTCAGGTCACCAACCCTCACAAGCAGACCCCTCTTATCGTCCCACCGGCACATCCAGGTTTCACTCCTTGCTCCACCCCTCGGAAAAGCATCTGCTCACTCACGGCAGCTCCAACAGGGGGTTGGTGAGCTCACCACTGCCTGCTTACAAACCCTGACTCTCCAGAAAGCTGGTTATCAAAAGACCAGTCACCACTGTGGGGAGAAGCCCCCCAGATCAGCAGCCTGACCAGAGGAACCCGGTCACCACCAGCAAAAAAGAAAAAAAATAAAAGCCTGTGAAACAAGAAAGCTCCCACCAGCCAAGCACCAAAGGGCTTCCAGGGAACAAAAACTCGATACAAATGTCCCTCACCACAAGAGAGTGAATTCTGTGCATCAGCAGACTAATAGAGGAGGCAATGGTGTCTTTCACTAACTGGATTTTCTTTCTCCCTATCTTTCTTCTCAGGTTCCCCCCCCTCGAAGCCCCCATCAGCGCAGGTGCTCTCCAGTGACATGTGCTGCTCATTAGCACATCCACAAGCCCACCTGAGCTACTTGGCCTCTCCACATCCCCCACCCCGAGGCCAGCTTCTCCCTCTTGCCAAGGAGCAGGGGCTGGTCTGGGAGGGTGCAGCTCCAGGGGAGCCCTTTTGAAGCAGGCTGGGGAAGGCTAGGGCACAAAAGCTGCTTGTTAGAAGCACGAGGAAGCGGGACAAGGAAAAGGGAAGATGGGAATCAGACAGAGGAGGGAAGGAAGAAGGGGGTTTGTAGATTATGTACCAGCTATTTCTATCCTAGGGCTTGGCACGGAGCCTGCAAGAGCAGAAATAGTCTCTCTGTGTTCAAAGGATGGAGTAGGGAAGGGCAGAGAGAGGACTGAGAAGAAGGAGAGAATGACAGAATGAGAAGAATGACAGAAGAGAGAGGAAAGAAAGAAAGAAGAGATGCATACAAGACATCTTCTACATCAGCAACCAGCATAAAGCCTGCAAGGCTAGAAATGCAGTGCTCTTGAGAAGAAAAAACCCCCCAACTTCTCAGAGTGCAGTCATTTCATTTGTTTGATTAAGGCATTACTGTGAGAAGTGCCTGTATCTCTGTGCAATTACTGTTTTTATCTGGATGATATGCAGCAGGTCGTGAGCAGTAAGGGATGCTCCAAACATGGGAAAATGAAAATCAGATTTTTTTTACAAAAAATATTTTCTAAAAAAAAATTAATATTCTTCTGGTTTTTTATTTTTATTATTTTTCTATGCTAAAGGCTGTCATGTAATGGAAAGAGCATTATTATGCTGTGAAGAGTCATAAAAAGAATTTTGTATTATATCAATACTTTAAATATGCAAATATGATATCTTCACAACGCCCCAAAATTATGCTTGGCATGAATTCTTAGCAACAATACAAATATCATCATCTTCAAATAAGCAGGTATAACACGCTGCTCAAATAGCTGTAAAAACAACCTCATCACAGCTCTGGGAGCATCCAGATTTCATCTTTGATGTAGGCAGATTTTAAGTAGGAAAGGGAAGAAAGTTGTCTTAAACATCAGGACATATTGGGATGAGTCTTAGTGGAGCAACTGCATATTTAACATGGAAAGGAGACCTGCCAGTGTGCATTTACAGAGCTGTTGTCATTATAAAACCCCAGTTTTGGTACTGTGCAGGCAGAGCTCCATCCCTCCAAAATCCCCACCAAAACAAGGTTATCCCCAGCCTGTTGTCAAACCAGTGGGTTTGAGCCTTATGTTAGCTGGTGTCTGTCTTTATCACTACTCATAAATTGGCTGGGATTTAAAAAAAAAAAAAAAAAGAAAGCAGGGAGAGGGGAGAGGGAGGAGTGTATAGCAAAAACAGTGTAACACAGTCATCTCACTGTGGAAAGAAGACCCTTTCACACCTTGATTCTGATCTCATTAAATCCTTGACTCCCCTGGCTTCAGTGGCTTTATCACACCCAGCATTTGAGATCAGACCTCAGCACTTTATTTTCTTTTTCTTTGTTTTTTTTCTTTCTTTTTACTGTAATCATTTAAAAAAAAAAAAAAGTAGCAACTATTTTTGCTCACTCCAGAGCAAGTGTGGCGGGAGGGTTTTGCCCGAGGAACAGAGCATCTTTCTCCATACACAGTACAGAATTCCCATCTTGTGCCTTAGAATAGATGTTGAAACAGTTCTAATTAACATTTTTAATTTGCATTTTAATTGCCTGCCAGGGTGTGAAATGACATGTCTGGGTAAAGGACTGTTTTTCTTAGTTGTGGTGGTTTGCACAGTCCCAGCAAGGCAACAGGGATGGAAGCACCTTGGCCAGTGGTCATTTTGTAGAACTCCCCATAATTAAGGCAGGGCCCAATAAGGAAACGTGAAAGGGTTCACATGGGTGTGTGCTCATTTGTTTATTTTTAAGGGAAGGTGATCCCATCATTAAGGTTTGTCTGAAGATAAAGATCAGATCTTGATTTTTAAATTTCCAATTGCAAAGACTCAGCACAACCATTTGAAGGTTTAGTGGCTAATTACTTTCTTTGCAAAGAAACCACTCTATATATTCATACCTACATCTGTATTTTAAATGATGTTATTTCAGACATGTATGTGCCTTTCTGCAGCTTCCAGCTTGTGCCCTTTGCAGCTGTGTAAAGCTCACAGTGAAATCACCCTGAACCTCTCCCTTTTTTTCAGCAGTGCAGAGTGAGCTCTCCAGATTTTCAACTCTCTGAACAAGTTTTCCAGTCCTTCTGGTGTAAATTCCAACCTCTCAGAATTCTGTGAAAGTCAGAGATGTCCAAACTGGGACATTTTTAAATCTCAGCTGTAGGAATTCCAAATGCAGAGGACATGTAACCTCCTTCTGCCGGCTTTGTCCATTCAGTTGCTGCATTGGCTTTTCTGGCTGTGGCACAGACTGAGCACACCAGGCACTTTCTGTGCCATATCAGTCAGATCCATATCCATGTCTCTTCTTTTTTTTTTTTAGAGCTCTTCTCCCCAAGGCAAAGTCACTCTGACCCATGTCTTCGTGTTGAGGGATATGACTTTTTAAGTGGCTGTACTGAAATGTAGAATAACTTGCTGTACCTCATTTTCTGGATTTTATTTTTTTTTATAGATAAGAGTGTACTTTTGAGCCATCCCTTCAGTGTTCTGTGCAGCTGAACACTTGGTTCATCCATAAAAATATTCAGTAACATCTATTTTTTTGAGGGGAGGCAGGTTTCCTGGTCAAGATCTAGCAGTTAAATCATTATGGGACAGGAAACACTACCTGGAGGACCCTACAAAACATATAGCCTCTTAAAGATGATTCCTCATCTAATTACATCAGTTAGGTGGTTTTAAATTCATTTAACGTGTGCCATGTCAAAATTATATCGTTCCTGTTTCCTCCTCAAAATTCTGGGCAATGGTGCCAAGTCATGTGCCTTACAGAAGTCTATTACCTTAACACTATTTCATTTGTCATCCAAACCAGTAATCCCATAAAAAGATATCAAATTAGTTTGAGAAGACCCATTCTATTTAAACCCACCTTGATTAGCATTTAATTTTATTAGCCCCTTTTAATTCTTTATTACTCGAGCCTTGCACCATCAAACCTGTCACTGCCTTTTTCCGGAGATCAAAGTCAGGCTAATGCTCCCTCCCACCGGCCGTCCTCTTTCCCCTCTTAAAACACTGGCTCTATTTCGGCTTTCTCTGGACTGCTGAGGCTTCTCTCGTGTCCTAATGTGCCTGAAAACTCATTACTAGCAGCTTAAATTGCTCCTCAGCTGATTTCTCAGGTTCAGAGCATTTGGGAACTGCTGTTTAACGTGCTGTTGGGACTGCTGGGCTGAACAGGACTTGGTCACCAGCATCTTAACGTCCCGCTACCACCTGCTCCTCCTGCCTGCATGCAGTGAATGTGTTTGTTCTCTAATTCTGCTTTTTCAGTGACAGTCTTGATGAATCTCCCATTCTGGTTTGCTGTTGTAGTCTTACCATTTCTATTCCAAGCCATTGTGCTTGCTTGGTTTTCTGTGCATGTTTGCTTTTCTCATTATTTTTAATACAAATTTCTTCCTTCATCAATTTGGTATATATACATATATACTTATGTACTATTTTTTCCCCAGTCTCCTTTTGTTTACCCCAAAACCAGGGTGGTGATTCTGGCTTGGTCTTTTTTTAACTAGTTTGGGTCTTTCTGGATTCTTTCTTAAATGGTTTGCAAATACCATCAATGCATTCCTGTTTAAATGGTTTTCTCCTGGCCAGTTTGTTACTTTTGGCTTTGTGAAATTCCCCTTTTTGAGAGACGGAGTTTATAGAATCACAGAATCACAGAATCACAGACTATCCCAAGTTGGAAGGGACCCATAAGGATTATCAAGCCCAACTCCTGGCTCCACACAGGGCCAGACAGGTCAGAGCATGGGACTGAGTGCATCGTCCAGATGCTGCTTGAGCTCAGCCAAGCTCAGTGTTGTGACCAATTCCTCAGGGAACCTGTTCCAGTGCCTGAACACCCTCTCAGGAAAGAACCTGTTCCTAATATCCAACCTAAACCTCCCCTGTCGCAGCTTCATGCCATTACCTTGGGTTCTACCACTGGCCACACACTTCTTCCATCTCTTTATTTTTCATTCACACAGTGGATGTGAACAAAGTCAAGGCGCTGATACCTCAGGCTGCTTCAGCATCCTCGTTCTCCTCACCCATCAAGATGAGGTGCAATGTAGATGTTGCACCTGCTGGAGATGGACTTTTTGGCAGAAAATTGTCATCCAGGGACTTCAGAAATTCTGGAGGACTGAGATCTCAAATTTATACCATTCAGAACAAACTGTCACGTGACGATGTGCGTGGGGTAAGTTGCAAACATTATTGACACGTGTTTAAGTAGCAGGCCTCTTCTGTGGGGACGAGTCACACAGATGAATTGAATTCAATAGGGTCAGGTGATTATCACCTGGAGGGACACCCCAGGCTTTACTTCTTAGGTCCAATGGACAAATAACTATTCCAGCTGACTAACCTCACAGTTGCCAGCACCACCATTTTATACTGTGAGCCAGCTTTATTTCCCTTTTTCTGTCTTGATCTTTTCTAAAGAGTTTATAAACACCTTAATCAACATTCCCGTCATGTGCCATCCTATTACGGTTCATTAATATCAGCTAGTTCAAATGCATGTTTCTAAACAAGCAATTTCTATTCCTTGCATTTATTACCTGGGCTTCTAATCTTGATACATAATCAATTTATGAATTTCTGCATAGTGTAATCTTTGTCTCTGCTGTACGTTGCCAAAGCACAAAGATTTTGTGCAGTCTGAGGGTTTGGTGGTCCTTTCTTTTCACACACTTCTGTCACTTGAAGCCTCTCCTTGCAGCTCTGGACAGCCCAGTCTTCTGCATAAGAGGAGCTCTTCCAAACTGTGAGGTTCTCCTGGTGTCCTAAAAGCCGAATTCTTTAACATATGCCTCCCAGTTAAGCAGCACTTTCACTGTCAGGTCCTTGTGTCCTCTGATTCATTTCGTTCCAAGAGGATGCCTCAGACATCCCTCTCCCTCAACTCCTTTTGGAGTGTGGTTTTTACTGAGCTGGGTCATGAGTCAGTGTGGCAAGTCTTGGATTTCATGAAGTATCACCCTCTGTGCTGTTATTCCTTGGGTCAGTTCATCACTCTGGTGCCAGCCTGTCCTTGAAGAATGAGCAGAACCCATCTGCACTCCCGATTTTTGCCTTTTCTGCTTCTTCCCAGTTCCCAGTGCGGGGATGCTCTCTGCATTTCACCATCCCAGTACACAAAATTTCTTGGACTTGTGGAATAGTGGAGGCTGTGCACCATATTCACTTATCAAAGGCAATCATCAACTGAACCAACTTTTAAAGCAAAATCCCTCCCCAAAGAACAAACCCTTTTGCTTACTACAGCTCAGGAGTCTGCATTTGAAGTCTTATATCCCAGCTAAACCCAAACCAGACTGCCATGGTTTGCAAATAAAGACAAAGCCCGGCACGCTGAGCGTCTGTCTCTGGGACAGATAAACTGGCAGTGGTGCGGGGGCAGGCTCCTGCGCCCTGTTGATGAGTTGTTCTGCTTTGAAGGTGTATACCTGTGAATAGATGAAATGTCCCATGGAAAACAGTCTTAAAAAGAAACCACAATTATTTGTAAATTGAGGCATGGTGAGCACGATGATCAGAATGTTTCCCCTGGAAGGGGGTTGTTCTCCTGAGGCTGGCTGAAATGTAGATCCAGCACAGAGACCACTCCATCTCAGCTAGAAAAGGGCACATGAGATAGATTCACAGAATCTCCTGGGTTGGAAGGAACCCATAAGGATCATCAAGTCCAACTCCTGGCCCCACACAGGGCCAGACAGGTCAGAGCATGGGACTGAGTGCATCATCCAGATGCTTCTTGAGCTCAGCCAATCTCAGTGCTGTGACCACTTCCCTGGGGAGCCTGTTCCAGTGCCTGATCACTCTCTCACTAAAGAAACTCTTCCTGACATCCAACCTAAACCTCCCCTGTTGCAGCTTCATGCCATTACCTCAGTTTTTATCACTTCTCACCAAAGAGAGGAGATCAGCACCTGCCCCTTCACTTCCCCCTTGTCAGGAAGCCATAGACCACAATAAGCTCTTCCCTCAGCCTCCTCTTCTCCAGGCTGAACAAACTGAGGGACTTCAGACTCTCTTCATCAGATTTCCCCTCCTGACCCTTCACCATACTCATCGCCTTCCTCTGGACACTCTCCATAAACATGGTTACTCTTGAAAAAATCCCCTCCCAAAATTGTGTAAGCCTTAGGGTGGGGTCACAATAGGATGCTCTTGTCTCAAATGATTTAGATGCTCGTTTTGCTGAGGGCAGTGCTCATACTTATGCTGACTTCCATAGGAGCAAGTCATTTTCCAGCCCATGTTTCTCCAGAGTAGGTTTTCTTTCTGATTCCCCAAAGCAAGTGAAGCAAATCAAGTTGCTGCACTGAAGGCATCAGAGCGGAAGAAAGAAAACCAGCAGGATCCAGGGGTGTGCTATGGCTCCCCATGTACATGATGTGTAGGAGCAGCTGGGGTAGCCAGATGGATGTGTCGGCTGCCTGGAGGCCAAACTCCAGCTCTAAGTCAGCCACCACACAAGACATCACCACATAGGATGTCACTGCATAGCCACACGGGCTGGGGGGCACTGGGGATGGCCAGCAGTGCAGGTGGCTTCCCTTGGGAATACAGGACACGAGCTGTCCCTTCTGCAAGGAGGAGCTTTTTACACCATGAGGATGGCCAAACACCAGCAGAGATGCCCAGAGGGGTGAAGAGCTCTTTGTCCCTGGAGAAACTTAAAACTCATCTGAAGCAGCCCTGGGCAGCCTGCCTGGCTGATGGGCTTCAAGCAGGAGGCTCCACAGCTGATCCAACCTGAACAACTTGGAAACCAGACCTGGGTCACAGGATAAGTCTGTTTCCAGATCCCACACACTTCTGACACAGCCTGGAGTGGGTTCAGCTCCGCGTTGCTCTCCCACAGGGGTCACACCCACTCCTCATGGGAACAGCTCTGCCCTCCTCTGCGGCCCCTGTGAAGCCACAGAGCAGCAGAGAGACGTAACTGCCTTTTGCACCTCTGAGGGGCTTTTAAAGAACAAAACCAGGGTTTACTTCTTTATTTTAAAATAAAAACCGAAGCCACAAGCCCCCTTCCTATTTCCAGTCTGGGTGCTGACCGTGATTTCCTGAAGATTTTGGGACAAACAGCACAACTCCAGCACAGAACCGCCAGTGTGGAGACAGCCGAGACAGCACTGCTCTTCAAAGGACACTCTCCTTTTTCACTCAGGAGCAGAAGCTAAAGCAATAGGGAGCACAAAGCGTCACCGTCACTTCTGAGAGCCGCATTCAAGTCATTTGCTTTCACAGGTTTTGCTGCTTCCCATCTCCCGGCTTTGAGCTCCTTTTGTTGTTGCTAATAGATAACGCCAGCTTCAAAGTTTGGAGGAATCGTTCCTGTTCTGCCACTGTTGTCCTTTTTGTCTTTTATTCCTTTAGCAATTGTTGAGTTTGGGGTTTGGGTTTTTTTGTGGGGTTGTTTTTGGGTTTGTTTTTTTTTTGCATGTTAAAAGGATCTGCTTTAACAAAGCACACCCAGGGTCCAGGAGAGCCGGGTGTCTGGGGCTGCAGGGGCAGCATAAGCATCCTGAGCTCAAGCAGGGGCAGAAGGATCCCTGGGGCTGAGCTCGAGAGGTCATCTTCGAAGCCATCCAGAGGGATCTTGGACCAGCAAAGGCAGCTGCACCCTTTGCCCCTCTCATCTACCCAACCTCAGCGGAGAAAGTCCCACACTTCAGGTTCAAATCTGTGCCCTAAAGGTACACAGACGTTTATTTTACAGGATGACAGTTGATTAGTAGCCGGTGTGTTGAAAGCAAGTAGAGGAATGCTCTACTTCACCTCAGAAGGGAGTGCGGTGTTAGGTGAGGGAGCGCTCACTTGTCACAGCGGTCACGCAGCCAGCTCGGCCAGCGTTAGCTCCAGTGCAACACGCTGACACAGAGCTGGAGGCACTTGATGAAGTGTCTTCATCATAGCTTGTTGAGTGCCTTGTCTATATTTCCATGATTTATTGCTTCCCTGACTTTCCTAGGTGTTGGGAGGAACGATGAATCAATCCAAGCATTTCCAGAGCAGGGGCTGCTAATTGCAGGAGCTCTGTTTACGGCTCGAGAGCTCCAGTTTTGACAGGTCTCTTGACCGCATGTTAATATGTATGATTAATTATCGTTACGGGCATCCGCAGAAATGGACCCCATCGGTAACAACACTTCAGAGCTATTATTTCTTTCTGAACAAGCAATAAACATAATTATGTACACAGTGTTGCAAGCATCACAGGTGGGGAAAGAAGGTGCTTTTGAAGGCGAGAGGGTGAATGATTGCTCCCCAGCTTGGCCAGCACAAAACCCAGAGGGCACTGGCTGAAACGATGGGGCGGCACGTTTGAGGCAGTTCACAGAATTACAGGGCATTAGGAGTTGGAAGGGAGCTCGAGAGGTCATCTAGTCCAGCTACTTCTCTTGACTCCTTGGTAGCTTCACAGGGGCTTTTCCTGTCCTCTGTGTGTGGATGCAGCAGACCGGGAACAGGGGCAGACAGAGGTGCTGCGTCACCTGGCAGGTGGATGAGGGGTGGAGATCCCTGCTGCAGGTAGGCCACAAGACTATCGGGGTGCTGAACCTTTGCACTGTTTCACAAGCAGATAGGACCCTGCTCTGTCATGCTTTGCCTTGGCTGCCTTGGTGAGGAGCTGCCTCTACTCTGGCAGCCGTTGGCATTTTGTCCTGAGGGAGCTGTGCTCTTCCTTCCCGGTGAAGTGAAGCAAACCCACCCTGTGCAGGGGTATCACTCACCTGGAGAGACTCAGGGTGATGCTGGGAGATGTCCCTGGGCTCATCCCAAGCGGAAGGTTCTGTCCCCCTTGTCCTGCAACTTCTCTTGGCTTGTTGCAGGTCCTTGGAGCTGGCAGTGGTGGGGAAGGCAGTGGGGCTTGTTTGTGAACAAAGAAGCAAGGCTGGGCTGGGGTAAGGCTTACACATCATCCCTGGGGAGACCACAGAGGTATCCAGAGTGGGGGTACCCATGGTGAGAGGCTGCTCAGGGAGTCCTACCACAAGAAGCATGAATTGGCAAGGATGGACCGACTGTGAGAGGCACAGAGGAGTCAGTGACAGAAGAAAGGTAACTGGCAGCCAATATGTCTCTCTTCATTTTAAAGTAACAAGTACCAGATGCAATCAGAATGGCTGTGCCATGCAGCACCTTTATAACACAGAAGAAATATAAATATGGATTTAATTGCTCACCCAAATTGTTTTGTATCACAAACAGAAATAAAAAGGATAAAATAGAAGGAAAGGAAGCCATCCAGAGGGATCTTGACAGACTAGAAAGGTGGGCCCAGGTGAACCTCATGAGGTTTAACACTGCACAGTGCAAGGTCTTGCACTTGGGCCAGAGGAATCCCAAACATACAGACAGGCTGGGAGAAGAGCTCCTTGAGAGTAGCCCTGCTGAGAAGGACTGCGTCTATGAGAAACTGGACATGAGCCAGCAGTGTGTTCTTGCAGCTGGGAAGGCCAATGGTCTCCTAGGCTCCAACAGAAGAGGGGCAGCCAGCAGGGACAGGGACATGGTTGTCCCTCTCTACTCTGCCCTCGTGAGGCCCCATCTGGAGCACTGTGTCCAGATCTGGAGCCCGCAATTCAAGAGAGATGTGGAGCTGTGGGAGAGGGTTCAGAGGAGGCCACAGAGATGATCAGGGGCTGAAGCACCTTCCCTATGAGGACAGGCTGAGGGAGCTGGGCTTGTTCAGCCTGAAGAAGAGAAGGCTGCAGGGGGACCTAATTGATTCTGCCTTTTAATGCTACCACAAGCCATTGCTCCGTGTTTACAGCATCCAGCACTTTCCCATCTGGCCCTGCCCGAGCTGCTCACCCCACCCAGAAAACAAACTGTTAACAGAAAAATGTAGTGACAGTTAAGCCAAATGGTAAACCTGTCCGGGTCCTCGTTTCCTACGATTGTCCCCGCTGCCTCTGCAGCTCCCTGTAAGGCGGCAGCACAACCTCACGGGGCGGCACTGCTCCCCGGGCAGAACCAGGGAAGGAGCAGCCACGCTCCCAGGTTTGCTCCAGCAGTGGGAAGCGATTCATCCCCTACCCGGGCACGGATCGCTCCAAGCCAGAGCAAGCGGCATGAGCGTGGGGACATGTTGGGCACTGGGCTGGTGGCAGGAGTGAGGTTAATTACTCTGCTTGGCTTTAGCCCATTGTGTGCTAGAGGAGGAGTACACTTCTCTGGGCGGGAGAGGAAACAAAGCCGAGCGGTTTGTGGAAGAGAAGAGCCTGTTCCTTTAATCTATTTGAAAGCCTTTGGTACATCAAAGTCTTGTCGAGAAGAGGTATATCTCTGATATAATTGACATGGATATTTGCAAAGGTTTTGATAAAGACCTTTGTGAAAGAGCTGTTGTGGAGCGGTGAAGGGTCGTGGGTTAGGCACTAGCCAAGAAACAAAAACCCCAGAAGCAGGATGAGGTAAATGTCAGACAGCTCCGTAACCCCGCCCAGCAGCACCCCAGCCCTGGGACTGCTCACCCCACATGGCAGACAAGATGGCCCCGGAGGCAAAGCCCAACCAGGAGTAACAAGGCTTTGTCAAGGGCACCACCAAAGCTGTGGAACAGGACAGAAAGAGGGAAAAGGATCCCTCCATGGACACAGCCTGGACAGGCCTCCCTGGGAGGAAGGGGATGATGCTTGTGGAAACTGGGGAAGTCCAGATCAGCTGTCACCTCTCCAAGAGAAAACCCCTCCAGAGCCACAGGCACCTGACCACAGACCTCCCCCGGGGGTTGCAAACGCACATGATCACCAAAGTCCTAACGAAATGAAGAACAGGACCAAAGGAGTCAGTCAGGAGAGAGAGTCACAGGGAAGCGTGTCCAAATGCTGGGACAGGAATGAAGAGAAGGTCCTCTTCTGGCATCACTGCCTCTCACCAGCTCCCACAGGATAAATCAGAGAGAGAGGAGGAGAGTGTGTCTGAGGTGGGAGAGTAAAGGGGATACTCGTAGTGACTAGCCAGAACTGACATGATTTTAATTTCTAGAGGAAGTGAGTAGAAAGCAACATAAGGGCCATACACAAAGCAAGGAATGAAATGAAGAAGGTACACAGAAGGGCTCCTGTTTACACTCGCCACATAAAAACGAAGCAAAGGGACAGTCCATAAACTCAGATGGCAGCACATGTACAAGGATAAGCGACATCCTGTTGTTCTAACATGGTCACCCGGGGAGCTCACTGTTCCAGCATGTCGCAGATGCAGAGAGACTTGCAGGGAAGGGACAGGAATGTACCTGAAAGAGCAGAACGTTTGCAGTTGTGAGTTACATTAGCAGTGAGCAATAAAATGGGTTTTGAAGAGAGAAATTCTCATACAAATGAGAATAAGTGGGAGGAGGGCAAAGATCCCCATGGGCAGATTATTCCCAAAATTGCCTTTCTGAGGAATGTCTTTTTCCTCCTTCCTCTGAAGCATTTACATTGGCTATTGGCAGCAGCCAGCCACCAGAGAAGGCAAACTACTTCTTATCCCCTTTGGCTACAGCCTGCTGCAAGGTCAGAGCACCTTCCCACGCACTCTCTCCCTGTGCATTGCCCAGAGATGGGCATTTCACCTTCCCTCCCTGCAGCCACCTTGCCAGTGGAGCACCCAGCAGGGCCATCTCAGAGTGCTGCCACCACCAGTGTTGCTTCCTGCAGCCACCTTCTTGAAGACCATCGTAGTTTTGGTGTCTCTGGCTTCAGGAGCTACTAAAGAGCATCAGCTGAAACCCTAAAGCAAGTTCCCCCAGCCTGGGTGCAGCTGTCCAGCTGCCCTGGAAAAGGTAGGTGCTGAGTCCCAGCTTGCTTGTTCCTTGTAGCCAGAGAACGGGTCACATCCTCAGCCATTTGTGACTGAGGGAGGTGAAAATAGTCTTTTCTTTAATTGATATGCTATGGTATGTCCCCTATTTGTCATTGAAATTAACTGAAATTAACCTTGGTAACAATTTTGTTCAGTGATGGGAACGTGCAGGTGACACACATCACAACTTCAGGAGCTGTGCTGCATGGGTAAATATCAGTAAAGGTCAGCAAAGGGACAGTGGGGTGGGAAATGAGAGAGCATAGCACCATAGATAGAATGCTTTGTGTTGGAAGGGACCTCAAAGCCCATCTAGTCCCAGCCACCTGCTATGGGCAGGGGACACCCTCCACCAGACCAGGTTGCCCAAAGCCCCTTCCAACCTGGTCCTGAACACTGCCAGGGAGGGGGCAGCCACAGTTGCTCTGGGCAGCCTGTGCCAGGGACTCCTCACCCAGATAGTACAGAATCTCTTCCTAATGTCTAATCTAACCCTGCCCTCTCTCAGCTTGAAGCTGTTACACCTTGTCCTATCACTACACTCCCTGGTGAGCAGCCCCTCCCCAGCTTTCCTGTAGGATCCCTTTAAGTATTAGTAGGCCATAGTTAGGTCTTCCCAGAGCCTTCTCTCTCCAGGCTGAACAATACCAACTCTCTCAGCCTCTCTTCATAGGATAGGTGCTCCAGCCCCCGACCATCTTTGTGGTCCTCCTGTGGACTCCCTCCACCAGCTCTGTGTCTTTCCTGTACTGGGGACCCCAGAGCTGGATGCAGCACCACAGGTCGGTCTCATGGAGCAGAGTAGAGGGACAGAACCCCTCCCTCGACCTGCTGGCCACACTGTTCTTGATACAGCCCAGGACACAGATGGCTTCAGAGCAGTTATCACACACTGCTGGCTCATGTTGAGCTTGTCATCAATCACCTTCCCCACATCCCTCTCGTTAGGGCTGCTCTCAAGCCATTCTCCACCCAGCCTGTGATTGTGCTGACCCACATGCAGGACCTTGCACTTGGCCTGGAGAACCCCTGAATTTAAAGAGCCGACAATTGCAAAACTGCCTTGTGGAAACCTTCCTTTTCATGTCTTCTGAGGTAGTTCAGATTTGTTCAGATTTGAGGAAAGCTCAACCTTGACTGTGCCCACACAATCATAAATAATCACCTCACCTCAATCCCCTTCTCTGAGGTTCATGTCTGCACACTCAACGCAGAGCGCAAACCATCCATCCCCCCACCGCCACGTATTCCCATCCCAGTTCCTGACTGCTCCACAGCTCCCTTGCAGCACTCACACCCCACTTTAGCTTTTTCCTGCCTCACAAGCTTATCCTCCCCACCCCTCACCCCCCAAAATACATCAGTTAGAGGAGGCTGTTGTCGTTTTCCCCTCAGCAACCCCAACTTCCAACACGCTACCTTCCGTGAGAGGTGTGGCCTGAAGATGGCAGCCGGAGCAGGGCACCTCCTGCCCACCATCCCCAGCCCCCCAAGCTGATCCGCAGCCTGTCAGGGTAACAACTTCAATGTCCCACAGGCTGGCTACCACACCTGGAGAAGACAGTCAGCCCTTCCCACATGGAGCTGAATCATGAGGTGGATATAAAGAGGCCTTATTTTTGATGGGGTTTGGTTTGGTTTATATTTTTTTTTTAAGACTTTATTTGTCTAACATGCTTGACCAAAAATTACAACAACAATCAAGTTATGCCAAAATGATTAAATAACCTTTAAGCTTTCATACCTCAAGCACTTTAAATCATATTCTGGAGTAACAGCCGCTTTCCTATCCTTCCCACATAAAAATACACAGTATTTTGAAGATACCTTAGGAAAAATTATTTTTTAAGAGAATAGCTTATGGTCGACATAGAAATTTTGTTGAGGCTAACAAAAGGACCTCTTCCTCCCCCGACACTTCAACATTTCAGTCTCTTAAGTGCTGTGAGCGAATGTAAACATTTCAGACTTCTTTAACATACAGCCAATTTCCTGCCACGCTTGTTGCAAACCGCTTGGACTGTGGCGAGCTGAGGCGCTTCTAATCCGACCACACGCCACTGCTCATCTTCCCGGCGATGGCAGGAGCTCCCACTCAGCGATGAATTTCGGCCCTTGCTCATTCAGAAGCAGATCCCACAATTTCTACACCGGTAACCTTGGCAGAAGTGGCCCCATCTGAATTCGTGGCGGGCTGCTCACGCGCTCGTGAGCTGCGCACCAAAATGAAGCAGGTGCAGGTGCCATCGATCGTTTTGGGTATCATGGAATCACAGAATTGTAGGTGTTGGAAAGGACCTCGAGAGATCACAGAGTCCAACCCCTCTGCCAAAGCAGGTTCCTTTCAGGCAAAAAAAGCAGCAAATTAGTTTAGACCCAGAATCACCTGGCAGCTGACAAGACAGGACGGACCTGTGACTTGTCTTTTCTGGTGGTCTGGAGGTTTCTGGTGGGTCCACAGCAGGAGTTATGTTAATGGGCACGAATGGCACTGCTCCTAGGAGTAGCTGGAAGAGCTGTGAAACACAAGGTTTCTGTCTACCTTCTCTCCTAGAGTTGAGGCTGACGTAGCTGGGTTTGTGACACGGGTATTTTAAATCGTGGACGCACGTAATGCGCGTGCAGCCGCCCCGTGAAACTTGCATTTCCCCCTGTGGCGCAGGCAGGAAGCAGCGGAACTGCCCGGTGCGCGCGTGCAGCGAGCTATGCACAGACCTGCCAACAACCACACCCTGTATCGTCCCCGAAACCTGTGAACAACTTTGAGTCAGATGCCGTCAGCCCCAAATTTAGGATGGTCGCGTTCAGAACACAGCAGTTCAAGTATCTCCACCATGGTAAAAAGGCTCCTTTCTGAGCGTGAAGTTTGTCAGCTGAGGGCAGACACCCACTTCTTGGAGGGCAAGTTTGGAGCACTTTTGTACTGCCCTCCCCCAGTTTGCTACTAATCAGTTCTCAAGCTTCTGCCTAGGCCGGGGCTGGAATCCCAGCAGCTCCAACACGCCCGCTGACCTGCAGGAGAGTGGCACGAGCAGTAGTAGCATTGGCCACCACAACCAGCTCCTGACATGTCCCCTGCCTTGCCTGGCACCACGTGCAACACGACAGATGCATCACCACACACTTGAGAACTCACAATGGTCCAGGAGCGGGCAAACAGCAATGACAGGTTCTGTGAGGCAACGCTGCTCCGCGCCCATCGCCACCTACTCATCACTCATCTCACACTACTACACAGCTACCCAAGAGTGAATGCCCAAACCCCACCCTGAGGTGACCCCTTCCCCTCGACATCCATGGGGCTCCCCAAGGACAAAAGGATCACAATGCCATTTAGTCACCTCTGACTAGTGCCAAATCTGAACCAGTAATCTCATCATTGGCTGTATGTCCCAATAACTGGTTTTAAACAAACAGTCCCGGTGGGTTTTAGTTAAAGTACCATTGGTTTGGGGTGGGGGTGTTTGATTTTTACATACAATCACGTATCGCCTTACCATATGAAAACACACATTTTTTTTCCTTTTTTTTTTTTTAAGGGAAATGTCATCTTTTTTTTTCTTTTTTTTTTTCCAGAGGCAATTCCAGGTTACAAATTCCTGAGTTTATACTGCACTTAACACAGTCTCCCTTCTTGAATGTTGAGCTGTTTACAGCATGCTGGCAATATGCACCATTTCCCTTACCATCTGTAATGCCAGATGTAGTAAAACTTCATTTCAGTACAGTGAATTAGGGCCTCTATCGCATCGGGTCTGAATAGATGCAAAGACTTAGACCTGGAGGACTCGAAGTAACAGCTTTCCTCCCGTGGCTGGTCATTTGTGCGCAATCGTTTACAGTTGCCACGTTAATTAAGGGAAAATATCTTTTACCATCATTTTTCTTTTTCCAAGAGCTCACTGGGAAGCATCTGAAATGAGGCGATCCTAGTCTAAACACTGAAGTTTAAACCGCAAACTTCCTTAAAGAAACACTCCTTTAAAAGACATCGCTCTTTTAATAAGTCCAATATACTGTACGGTATATACAAAAGTCCCTACTGGAGAGAGAGATATATATGTATATGTATATAGATATGTGGAATGCATTCACTTGTCTGTGTTCACAATGGTGAAATGGTGAAGTCTTTAATCTGTTTCTGGCACCCAAATGTCTTTGTTCCTCATCCACTTTTCGTCACTCGAAATTTATCCGCGAAGAGCTAGCAGGGGAAAAAAGAAGAAGGTTTTTGCTTTCTTGGTGAATGGTTCCCTACTGGGATTCTCAGCCAGCAATATAAAGTTGCTAACGTGTTGGGCATGACTTTAAATCCACATTATAATCATGTGTTCCTCGGAGTAGGTAAGTCAATAACTATAGGTGGATTAAGTGGCTGGTAATTCACAGTGCACACAGATGCATTCACGTAGGTAGTAGTTCCGTCAGCCATGACACCGTAACCTACAAAGAAAGAAAAACCCTGGTTACTCTCATTATTCATTATTATCTTTCTTTAAAAAAAAAAATTCACCTTTGTCACACAGCAATAAGTGCCCCATTTATTATTCAGAAGGAATGTCAAACTTCTCTTCATGTAGAAACATAAAGGTCTCCTGAATTAACACCATCCTCATCCTACATTAGAAATTTTTGTCATCTTTTAAAAAGTGTAAGAAAACCAAAATGGGCCCTCACTTGCCAGTGTGGCAGCTGATCTCTGGCAGCCAGAACACCAAACCTCCTCAGAAAGGCAGATGTTTTTCTCTGCAAAGCTCTTTTTTTTAAAAAACCCTCTTGGTCTTGGAAAGGATGAGAAGATAAGAGCTTAGGCAATTACAGCATTGAAGAAAACACACTTCCCATCATCTAGGTTTGCAATCATCGGTGCAGCAAGTTTTGGGTGATTTTTCTCTTCTCACCTTCTTCCTGTCCTGCATTGTACATCTGTTAAGCAGCCACCTAAGCAAACGCACTGCCTGACTCAGAGGAGTGTGTGTGCACGTGCGACCAGCTGGGAATCGTCTAGCAGGAACCTCTTCTTCCCACATGTTTGAGTTTGGTGACCAATTTCAAACAAATACAAACACTAAGATGCCTGCCCAGGCAGAGAAAAAATGGCTTTAGAACTGTCTCCTCTGACAGACAAGGTGAATTCACACCCTAAGACACCAAAACAGTTCCACAGGAGAAACCACCCCTTTCTCTGTCTCACCAGTGGCAAAAAGACCCTGTAACTACCTCGTGTCTGACTAGACACATGTGCCACAATTCCAAACAATTCCAGAGCTGCAGAGAATTTAGCTTCCAGCTCTAATGCCGTAGAAATACAGCTAAATGCTGTTTCAGAAAGGGGAGCAGCAGCCCTTCAGCTGCCCTGGTGTTACCAGAAAGCAGACCCGCTCTCCACTGCCAAAACTCTTTTCACTAACGACTGAGAAAAGAACTAAGATTGATTACACTAAAACTGAAGGCTTTCTATTAGAAACTTGCACTGAAATGCTAAAATCAGTGTGAAGAAAAGCATTCACAATCAGAAATAGGTAATTTTGGGGAAATCACCTGGCAGAAAGCATTTGCACTGGGTTCAATCTCACCATTAACAGTGAGATTAATCTCACTGTTAATGTCGTGAGATTAATCTCACGACATTAACAGTGAAACCTATGAGTCCATGCACCGAGGGCTGACTGTTCAAACCCTTGGTACCCAGGTTCCTACAGGGTTTTCCGAGTGCAATTCTGTGTCTCACAGAAGCATGGTTACTTGCAGAATTTACAAACAAAGAAACAGTAGCCAAATTCCCTTCGTTTTTGTTCCTTAAAATATCCTGAATAATGCAGGGCCTGCCGGCCTCCCCACGGAAAATCCACACTGTAATTAGGAACCAGGGAGGGAAGAAAACTCTGTCAGGTTCCTGTCACAGACATTTCTTTAAATCATTTGCTGTTTGCCACAGAACAATTGTTCTGTGTAAATCACAAACGGCGCGGAGGACAGTCGGCGTTGCTGCTGGGACTTTCTGTCTCCTCGGCTACACGTGTGGAGAGAACAGAATCAGCTCGCTAATACCTCCAGTTTGCTGGAAGATTCCTAATGCTGCGGTTTGCACTCCTATCCTACTCCGACAGATCTTCCTTGGCCATGACCTCAGCCAAGTTCTGGCTGTAATGGGCAAACCAGGATCTTAGCCGGAGTCCCTGCACTGCTGCCTGTCACTTCCACGGGCCAAGGTGGTTTTTGGCAGAGACAGAGGAGTGCAGAGAGGGAATAAGGAAGAAACATCTCTTCTAAGCACCTCTTCCTCACGGATGTTCAGTAAATGACTGCTGCAGATGTAGCTATGCTCAGTCAGGGGAGGAACTCATCTGTTCAAATCATGCATTCCCTCTACAAAGAGCAGCTTCGTTTGCACAGGCTGTCTGCAATGGGAATTCTCCTCTGCAGAGATTTAGCATCCCACTGCAAAACAGGCTATGCAGCTCCCCATTTGTTTTCTCTAAATTAGGATAGTTAACAAGAAGAGTACTTTGTTTCTGTGTCCTGATACCTACTGTGCCAACTGCATTAGTTCACAATTTACCATTCTGTGGAGGTGCCGTTCTTTTCCCCTGGGAGCCAAAGTTGGGCTTGATCTTAGCAGATGTGATTTTGTTTACCTGCCTGAAGCTTCGTGGCTTGCTAAGTGTTTGCTCATATCCCCTGCAACCCACTTGGCTTACAATTTCTGAAAAGACAATGAGCTTGAACTGTGTTCACCAGCTCTCTCCTACGGAATCTCAAAGAGGCTGCCATAACAGCAAAGGGTAAGGAACAAATGCTGCCAATGAGTCGTTGGTTGTCTCTGATGTAACAACACCCTGGGTATTAACTGGGCATTAACAGGTTCAGGCAGATGAGACACATGAAGAGAATGGACTTAATCCCTGAGCTGTAAAATAGGGATCCGAGTGTCTTCTCCAGCAGCTTTACACCAACACACCTCTCGACACTCCTAACCTAGCATGGAGAAAGTGCCCAGCAGCAAGTCAGAGCGGGATTTCTAGAGAAAGGCAACAGATCTTTGCAGAAAGAGAAGCATCTGAGTGACAGCTACCCTAGATTTTCCATTTCTTCACTCCTACACTGGTGAGACCCACAGGTAGCCACTGAAGGCTGGAGCAGTCCCAGAAACAGAAAACTGGCAGTTGTGGTGCACCTTTTCCTGACAGTAAGTTAACATTGCCAACACCTACTCAGCTGATAATACAGGCTTACACGCCAGCGGTACACTTCTGCACAACCCAGTGCTTGCTCGTGGCAGAGGCACTGCTGGAAGTCTTGCTGCCTTGACGTGTGAACAGGACAGACTTCTCCATAACAGACAGCAACCACCTTTCCCTTTGCCTGGAGATGATACTCCCACTGTCACCAACGTAAGTGGAGCATATTTGTCACCTTTTACTGACTTATGTGAAGGGAACTAGTTTTGGTTCCAGTTAAAAAATCAAATAGTCAAGAGAACGACTTTGTTTTGGCTGGGTGAAAAATCCTTCCACTGCCAAAGCAAATAAATACATGAGTAAATACTCTGAACTTCTACACAAGTCAGTGGTGACACTCCTCTTGATTTTAACTCCATATATACAGTGATGTGGAGAGACAATCTTTATTGTACAACCTCAAAGATTAAGCCTTAGATGCACCCTCCAATACATTCTTACCCGTTTTACAAACACAGAAACTGAGGCACACGGAGTGTGCATAAATAATCTTAAATCATGGAGATTCAGCTGAGGAATATACAATCCATCCATACCAAGATTTAGTCACTTTCTATAATTACTGGACTCGTGTTCATGTTTTAAAATCCATTTACAAAGACTGAAATGAGAGTTGCAGCCAACTTCTACATATGCAGCTAAGTAAGTATCTGAATTGCAGAAGTGTTTCACTTCAGACATGGAACTTTGAAAATGCCAGTTAAACCAGACAGCTTCTCTGTGTGTGTGGTTTTACATATATATAGAAATAAATTGATTCTGACCTTCATGGATATGTCCAAAAACATGAAGCCTCGGCTGTATTCGCCTCTGGACTGTGTTCAGCAGCTCCACACATCCTACCCGTTGCATCTTCTTAGGGACCCAGTCTAGAAAACCTTTGGAGAAGAACAGAAAGCCTTCAAAGAAGACAGGTTATCTGCTGTACTGCCACACAGGACTGGGGAGATGGCATGTCCTGTGGCTTTTCATAAGCAGCTACAGAAGAAATGCCATGGGAACATAAGGGAGGGGGGAG
>VXBZ01007165.1:633315-691180 GCA_013399135.1 Heliornis fulica
GGAGGAAGGGAGGAAGGGAGGAAGGGAGGAAGGGAGGAAGGGAGGAAGGGAGGAAGGGAGGAAGGGAGGAAGGGAGGAAGGAAGGAAGGAAGGAAGGAAGGAAGGAAGGAAGGAAGGAAGGCAGGCTTAAATTAACATTTTAAACTGATGTTATGGAATCTGTATTGCTAATAATAAAACTAAATTGTTATCACTGTGAATCTTATAGTAGTGGAACTCAGGTGAGGAATACACAGCTTGCCTGAAACCAACATCAAGTCAAACAGGTTAAAGCACTTCATGTCACAGCAAGCCCCACTAGCCTGAATCTATGGACCTCAGATAGGAAGAGAAGCTCAGCCCTTCGGCAGTAGATGGTTTTAAGTGCTATATTTACTTGCATGAAGTTTGTATAAAATTGCATTTTTTATGAATACAGACAAAAATGTACACCAACTTGTTTCTCTCTCTAAAAACATACTGCTGGGGGATGCTTACTGCCAACTGAAGTCTCACATTTCCTTCAAAGCAGAAGTATGAGAAGGATGTTGTTGATTTAGAGGGCTTGCAATAACCAATCTTTCTGTTTTTCTACTTTTTTTTTTCTTTTCTTGTTTTCTTTCATCTGGTTTCATCAGGCTCAAATTTGGAAACCTAAAAGATAGAATCACTCTGGGCTTTTTTAGTTGTTCTGGTACTTTCCCTGTGTGGCTGTCATAGCTTCATGTCTCTTAGATTGCTGCAATGGTGTGAATATATTGTCAGTCAGTCAGAGAGATACAGAGTCTGGACCTAGTTTCTGCACGTTTACTTTTGACATCCAGTCAAGCATGGCTAAATAGCAGCTAGCCAACTGGCTCAAAAGACCAGAACTGTGGTATTCAAGCTCTTGGAAGAGCTCTCAGATTTGACAGGGCTTCAGGGTAGGTTCACACATTGAGAGATACCTCTTCAGATGCCAGTGCTTGAAATCTGGGCTTAGTGTACCATTGGGTTTTATGAAAATGGCAAAAAAGTTGCCCTTGTGTCATGGTTACTCAGAGAGCTATGGCCAGTTTTCATAAATGAGCTGGGAACACAGCATCCAAATGTCAAAAAGAGGAAGTTTTGACAATGGCCTCCTAATTAATTCAGGCCTCTTGAATTAGGAAAAACGTCCTCACAGAGAATCACAGAACTGTAGTGGTTGGAAGGGTCCTTGAGAGATCATCGAGTCCAACCTTCCTGCCAGAGCAGGTTCCCTAGAGCAGGACACACTGTTCCAGTGCTCTGTCACCCTCACTGTGAAGAAGTGAGGGTGATGGAGCATAGTTCGGCATTGGAAGGGGCTGCCCGGGGAGCTGGTGGAGTCTCCATCCCGGGAGGTATTTAAAAGGTGGTTAGATGTGGTGCTGAGGGACATGGTTTAGTAGTGGATGGCAGGTTAGGGTGATGGTTGGACTTGATGATCTAAAGGGTCCCTTCCAACCAAGACAATTCTGTCATTCCATGAAGATGCTGCTGGGTTCTATGGGGGGAATATACAAAGAGAAAGCCCAACGGAGTTACAGCCAGAGTTCTGGTAATGGCCAGTTCTAATAACTGATTCTACCAGTCACTCCTGGTATCCAAATTCACTGTAGGAAATACTAAGTCTTTAGGATGTCCAAGTGAGACCAGCAACCCCTCTGGAATCCAGTCATGCTTTTTCCAGAGCAAACATGTTATAACCACAGGTTTTGTTACCTCGATGATTTGAAACAGTTAATTGTCAACATGTCTGTGGTGAGCATAAAGCCAAAAGTATTTCCACTTCAAAAACTTCACAAACAAAAATCCATAAAATTAACTTCTCCATTAAATTAAGCATTATTTATGTTGAACATGTTTTTGTTTACATGCATTATCACCCTTCTGAAGCTTTCCCATATGTTTGCAGCTTATTATGTACACCTGACTACACAAACTAAGAATAATTGATTACACCTAGCTAACAATTCGAGTTCATCTTAGGGTTTTTTTAATGTTTGGTTACTTGAAACAGGTTTCTGCAGCTGTCAGGAAAGTATAAATCTTTGTCATAGACAATCAAGCAGACAGCTACAAGTGAAGACTTAAAGGTGAAATTAAATTAAAAACAAACAAAGAAAAGATCAGTGAACTTTCTGAAGAGAAATAAAAGAATCATATAAACAGATCTTTAGGAATCAAGAAAAAGTCTTTAAAATTTATACTATACATAAAATTAAAACATATATGCTGAGATGGAAATGAGCATTAGCACAGATCCCACAATCATTAATACCACAGTTGTTTCATAAGCTATAAAATATATGGCATATCTTTAACAGTAATAAACAGCTTGCTAATTAAATGGTCAATAATAGCTGGTTTAACCTTTGTTTTGCCTTCCTGCTTGAAACTCCTGTCTATCCCTGCCCTGGGTTTGTCCCAAAGCACTACTCAAAATCAGAAAAAAACCCCAACCCCTCAGATTTTTGTCTGGTGCCTGACTTAGAAATACAAACTCCTTTAACTCTTAATAGTGCTGCATCCAAATCACGTGGGCAATTTTAAATCTAATAATGTAGTATTAATTAGTTTAGGAGGATGCGTGCTCTTTTGAAGTGAGGGAATGAGAATGCACCAGAGAAAATGGATGATGGACAGAATTTAGGCAGCCATGCTGAAAGGAAAAAAAAAAAAAAGAGGAATTCTGAAGAGCACTGATTGCCATTTATGATCATTAGTAACAGCTCTAGCAACGCTGTCCAAGATCAGAACAACAGTAATCAGCTTGCTGGTTAAAATAATTGCCTGGGAGGGTCAAGAAGGATCCCGTCTCCCAAAATGTCTGTGGACAGAGCTGCACAATAAGGAGGTTCTGTAAGTTAGGCAGAGCACTAATTTCTTTTGAAGTGTCATATAGTTGTTGCCATGGGTGTCAGGGAGACCAACAGCTGATGCCCTCAGGCAGAGGGTTCTGTGCCTGAGCCATCTATTAATGCATTAATAAGAACAAGACAAAGAAAAGAAATGGAAACTTAAAAAAAAAAAAAACAACACCAACCAACAAACCCTTGAAGGAGGTTTGAGGCTTAGGGATTCATAAAAAGAGAAACACATACATGGAGACTGGGGGAATTCACGTTATCCCGTTACAGTCTTCCTCAGGATTACAACAATTATTAAATTACTTTTCAATTACTAAATTTATTATTAAATCTATTATTAAAGCATGTCTGTTGAGTGCCAGCTCTGCAGTGCTCTCTAGAGGTTCTCCTCGTTCTGCTGATCCCAGAGTCTGCCAGGAGAAGCCTGGTGGCTAAATTATCAAGGTGGCTGAAGCTGGGTGGTGCAAACCTCTCTCTCCACCTTCCAATGCCCGATTTCAAGTGCTAGATACAGGGATAGTCTCTGGATCAGCTGGAGGTTGGATTTCTTTACATCTGATCAGCTGGTTTTAAAAATGGCTTTGAAAGTGCTGTAAATCTTCAGAAAAGTTTTAAATATGACTTAGAAATAAAATGTATCACAGACCCAGTGTCATGCCTTGAATCCTAAGGAGGATTCTCCCCAGCACCAACCATTTGGAGCCAATACCTCAAGGTCTGAATAATTAATTTCCACCATCCACTTTTACGATACAGGTCCCTGTTAAAATCAGACTGTGGCATGGCATGAGACTCCACTTAGGTGAAGTATCAAAACACACACCCTTACTGTGAGAAACAGTGCTCACAAAGAAGCCCTTTTCCCCAGGATTAGTGAGCGGTGGAATGCAAACATGTCTTTCTAAAGAGAACAACAAAACACAAACCCTTTAGATACTTTCTCCTCCAAGCTCTGAAAGAGGAGAAGAAAGGGTGGAAGACAAGAGGATTTTAGCTTCAGGAAATTGGGGAATCTAATGGTTTAAAGAAACCAACTGCCTTGATTTCACACAAAGCACTCCTCCACACTAAGACTCAGCAGAACTTAAGTATATCCTTCACATTCATGTGTGTTTGTTACATTAGTGAGAGTTAAACACACAGATGCATTAAATACAGCTTGCTGTATGCTAAACAGATTGAAAAACATGTTAAAATCTGTATGCCTTTACTGAATCTTTGTGATTATATTACTTCTGTAGCATGGATAATGTCACTATTATCTAGGAATGCAAGAAATCTCCCCTGGCTTTTCTATCACCTATATTAATGTTTGTAAAACATCGATGCAACACTGTTTCTTGTTGGTCTGTTTGTGTTGCCAGATTATACTAAAAATAGGCAATTTACCCACGCTGCCCAAAGAACAGGCAGACAATGGCAGCTTTTGGGTTTGTGAGGCAGAAGATGCACCACGTCAGCACAATGAGGAAAAATATAGACTCTGGGTACTTGTGGGGGGGATGCTGCTGCAAGCAAGAGAGAAAGACGGTGCTGAAAAAATAAGAGCTTAATCCTGCACTTCTCTTTGAGCAGCCTCCATGCTTTAAATCTACTAATTTCACCAGTGGCAGAGTGGAGAGATGCATAGAAAAACTAGACCTTGCTTATTTATAAAGCTCGTTAAGGCTTTGTGTGTTAAGGCTTTATTTTTTAAGCCTGTATTTAATTCCCTCTCGTTGAGCATGGCTAATTGTGAAATACAAAACTGAACTGATGTCCTGGTGCTGCTGAAATCAGTACAGACGCTGCTTTTGACTTCTGTAAGTCAGGATTGCACTCTCTGTCTAAGGAGAACCATCAGTTACTGTATAATCATCTGAAACACAGCTCATCGCACTAGTATTTTCTTACCGAGAGGTGGTCCATGTGTTATAAGAATATCTATTCCATCTGGAATAAGGTTCCATTTCTCTAACAGTGCTTGGCCTCGTGGAAGATTAAAGCCCCAGCCATAAAACCAAGGTTGCCTGCCAAGAGAGGAGGAGAATGTCTTCAGTGCCACTTCCATGTACTGGTTATCTAATTAAAATATGAAGATTGACTCTCTACTAGCATGGAATTTGGAGACACAAATAGCATTCATTTTCTTCTTCCTGTACAGAGTAAAACCCTCTTTCCATACACCCAGTGTTATTTCACTTGTGGAGACCTTACCACTTTCAGCAGGCAGCATACAGCAACACACACATTCACACTCTTCCTCTAACTAGGTGAAAAGTAACTTTTACAAGACCTGGATCCCAAGATCCAGGATGCATGGATTATGCATGGATTAGCTCCCATAACACCTAGAACACCTGTCTCAGATACCTAGGTATGGATATGTTTCACATGGGCTCCCATCTTGTCTGGCCCTTAACTTGTGATCTGCTGGCCAAGGACTGACCCCAGCATGATGACAGACCCCACTCCAAAGTCACAGACATCATCTATTCTGTCTTGTTTTCCCAACTGAAAGTATCCCATCAGAAGAACAATGCTCCTTTTCACAGAATCACAGTATAATGTTAGCAGTTGGAAGGGACCTTGAGAGAACATCTAGTCCACCTCCCCTTTTCTTACATTTTTTTTTTCTCTTCTCTGGTGTGTTGACTTTCTTTTTAAACAAGACGTTCCATATTCGGGATTTCTTATCAGATGGTCATTTACATTTTTAGAACATATTTATGGAGCAGCTTATCATGGAGCAGTGGGCCTGTAATATGGCCAGTCAGGACACAATTTATCCATACCTTGCTATCCCACTGATTGCAAAACCCTGTATTTCACAGCAATTACATCACAGTGGTAAATTATGTCTTGCTGACTATGCTCTAATTCTAGGTTACTTTAGGGTTTGAATTTTTTAGTAATTTTTTGACTGATGCATTCTGGCCACATCTGTATTTGGAGAACAACAAATAGGCTGCTGTTATTTAATAAGGTTTATGATAATTGCAGCCTTGGAGTTTATAAATACACACACATCAACCAGAGTTCCCTGTGCGATGTCACTTTGTTGAAAAAAGCTTTACACTCCCTCACTGCATCAAAAGACAGGAAGAATTCTTTCAAATGAATTCTCTGAACTCCACTTTACATCATGTATGGCAAAGACAAAAGAAAATGCCCATAAAGTTATTATTCATCCTCTTCCATTACGGATGCTTGGCTAACATTTCAAAAATTAGCACGCCTGCAATCTTCATGATGATGTATTTTCTGCTTTTCTTTTTGGTCTGCTGTACAGCACATGTCTATTGAAAACAGCTTAAAACCAGATCTTAATAAAATATAAAGGCATGTGGCTTACATGAGGGAAGAAAAAAAAATCTGCTACAAGGAAAGGAAGGAGGGGGCTCTGCAGAATGTTTCCCGCCTTTCTTCCACAGAGCAAAAGGCCTCAAATTTCCTAGACAGATGACAAAGGTTTTTTGTGTCCATGGCCAAGAGCTCATCTCCTAGCTCTTCATCACACAATGCCCTGGATAAACAGGTGTCCCAGGGGAAAAAATATATATAAAAACAAAACAAAACAAAAACAAAGGGTGAAATTCTGTACATCTGCCACTGGGCCCAGAAATATATCCCAGCCTGCAGAAGCTGTGATGGGGGAGGCAGGGAGGTGAAGAAGGTGTGTGTGAAAAACAGATGCTAACAGTAGCGGCAACGAAGCAGAAACTTTGTTCTGAGTCAGGTTGCTCAGACTAGGGCACCTGGCATAGCCCTAGACCAGGGATATGGTATCTCCCTTCTGCAGAGACCCATACAATTCCAATCACACTTTTCTAGCTCCCTGCTCGTCTCCCACAAGACAGAAAGATCAGGGCTTGGCTCACAGGTACCTGATTTCTCGCCTTCCTGCTGCCAGGGTCTCATGGTCTGGTTACTGGCTTACCTAATACCAGCAATGTTCCTATGAACACTGTCACACAAACCCAAGTCCCAGTCTGTGGGGTTTGATCAGCCTGCCCTTACATTGAGCTCACCACTGACAGAATGGGAGTATTTTTATCTCACAGGGGCATCCTGAAAATACACCAAGTGGCGTCTGCAAGGTGCTCGTATATTAGAGACGTGTTAGACTTTATGAAAACATACAGAGGTTGGGCTTTTCCTAACCTCTACACCTATCCCTGCCTTGGGACTGTGTTCCAAACCTTACATGCCAAGTATCTTTCTTCACCAAGATGAAAATACTCACATGTTTGGCAAATGGTATTTAGGCCCACAGCAAGTTTTCCAGGATCAAAATCTACTGATAGAGAATATTTCAAGGGCAAACAGGTGGCAAACAAGTGTCAACATAGAAAATCATGCTTTTAAAGGCACTGAAAGATTCAGTGAACACAGGCCCCCGCTCCCACCCGTCGCTCGCCCCAGTGCTGTGGGCCACGGACAGGACTATCCCCATGTCCCTGGTGGCTGGGAAGCGAGGTGAGGCACTGTCCTGCACCCTACGGGTTTGCCAGACCCAGTGGAATGGCCCATGGCCACTCTGTGCCCAAGAAAGAAACCACAGGGTAAGATCAACATTTGCCAAAGCTCAAAAACATATGGAATAATTATTTTAAGGATATTTTAAGGATACAATGAAGCATTTATAAAGAGACATAACCATGCTTGCCACAGGTCTCGCCAGAACTCAGCTAAATCCTGCTGAAATCTAAATGACCACGGATAGCATATGCAGCTGTGAGTCTCTGCCTGCCTCTCCCAGCACTAGCCTGTGCACGGCCGCTTCTTAAAAAGCCCGTTTCCCCTTATGAATAGGCATGATCTGCTTATTAAGACAAGAAGCACTTTCCCCCATCCCTCCCTCCCCCCCTCCCTTTGTGGTGACTGCAGCGTGTAGCCGCCCGAGCGCAGGGCTGGTAAGTTATGCATGCTGGAGCTGTTCTTTTGTGAAGGGGAGATGTTACAACTTGTGTGATTTGCCATTATGCTGTCTTTTGTGACAGTCCCTGCATCGACAGAAATGTCTGGAATATTTCTTGACAAAAAATAAAATACAAAAAAAGTCTGAAGTCCAAAAAAGGATTCATTGGAACATGATGGTGTGCTTTACATCTGAGGAAGGAAAGACAAATGATACACTTCAGTGCCCTCACCCCAAAGCAAAACCATCTTTATATACACAGAGGGATTTTAAAAATCCCCAAGTCCCTTCTTCTGAAAATTTATTGCAAATCAGCCATCAAAGTTTCCAAGTCGGGAAAAAAATAAATAAATCTTCTCTAATACCCACTAACAAGTCTGTGACCTGGATATTGTGAAAGACAACTTTGTCTAAATTTTCCATTAACAGTGGAACCCGAAGGCGAGTTAAATACTTCATATTGAGCACTGAAATTCTGGATCCCCAGTTACTGCTTGCTCAGGAAAAGTGTAATTTTTCTATAAAATTACTTTTCAACAATATTTTACATTTTACAAAGAAAATACTATTGTGTATGTTCTGTCAGAGAAAAATCTGCTGTTCTAAAAAGAAAAAAAATCCCAAGAAAAATGTATTTGCCAATTAAGGACATACATCGTGAGTGTATTTCACCTCTGAAGTGAAGCTCACGTGTAGAAATGAACTTTGATTTAGGTCCTACCTTCTTAAAGCGAACTGTTGCAGTGTCTCCACATACTACTCAAATTCAATGGCATTATTATTATGATAAGAATAATGATTGTCTACATATAAGACTCTAGGGGGAAAATATATTGGAAGTGAATTTGTTTACAGCACGATTAACCTTATGTTAAAGACATATGAACAAGTTTTGCAGGTCAAATAATCTACCATACAAAAAGGGCTGAATTATCAGAATTTGTGCTAGCAATCGGATGTTGCTTTATGTACTGAATTTCTATCTTTCTGTTCTAAAGTAACCATTGGAATAATTTTCTTACAGAATGATAGTTGCTATGACAACCATAGCAAATTTTCCTTTTCTGAAACAGATGTCTCATTTAGTTGAAAATTAGAATGTGAAAAACCCATGGGAAAAATTAATTCAAACTTTAACAGAACACTGACTACAATGTAATCTCTTATAGGTTAACCCCTTAACATCTTGCTGCACTCTTACAGTAACCTTCTCATAAATTCTAATTAAACCAGTTTAACCTCTTAGGAATGACCTCCTTAGCTATCATTACAGCTTTAGTTGTCTTTGAAAGGTGCATTTCTGTTACAAAATAAAAAGTCACGCTAAAAAAAAAAAAAAGTGGTCAAACATATTACCACCTTAATTATTTATTAGTTTTTCTTCTTTTATTCAGCCACTACTGGAAAGAGCTACCATGTACTCCAGGAATTCTTTTGTCATTTAAATGAGGCATAACTTAGTTTTACATGTGATTTACTGTAAAGGGCGGCGATGCACTATATAGATTTGACCTGTAATTTATGTGAAAATTGAAGGGTTTCAATTTTCAAACCACTGGTACCCATCTCAATCTGCTCAGGGGACATACAAAAAGGGGACACAAGAAAGGACACTTGACTGGGGAAAACTATCCATGCACATGGATTTTTCTGTTAAAGCAATGAGAGAGTGAAATCTGATTCTCCATTACCTTGATTCAATTTAAACATTTTAACTTAAAGAACGGATTCCTTCCTTTCTATCCACTTACCAGCTCAAGGGGACTCTCCACAACACTTGGTCATCAGCTACAGTTGAAGATGGCAGGCAGGCAGAAGGCAGTTCAAGACTTATTCCCACCACAGCACTGCCTGTAGTCAGCTACCACAAGAACTCTGGGAGTGCAAGATTTACTGCATCAGCTGTATCTCGGTTGTCCAGCTGAATAAGACAATTCCTGCCACCAGCAGGCATGCAATTACTCTCTTCAACTTCAAGGGAAAACTCTCTTGCATGGTGCAATGGCAACGGAAAGCTACAGGAGTTAACTGACTGAATAGCCACTAGTGTATGAAAGGCATTGGTGGGCAGCATCTTGCCAACATGTCGTAGCAAAACCCCACGGAACTCAAATACAACATACTCAGATCATTGTACCTCCTCATTCCTAGAAAGTTTCCTACAGAAATCTTTTCTGCAGCAGAAGGGCAAGTTCTCTCGCTAGAATTCCTTTGCTTACAAAATAAACTTCAAAGGCTCACAAACACATGCAACGTGCTCCAGTCCTTCCTCCCCAATAGTTGTCACTTTTCTCCTACTGGAAAATAAACAGAAGAGAGAGGTTCAGTGGGAAAAGAATGGACCAAATCAGTCTTCCCATTCCTGCTCCCCTTCCTGACAACTGCAGAACCACAGGTATTCAGCATTTGGAAGATTGGACTATGCATGCTGGAGGTCATAGTGGCAAAAGTGACCAGTGAAGGGCCATGGAGCACCAAAAAGCAGTAAGGTTCAGCACTGGCAATCACAGGCAAAACTCCAGCACTGCCTGTTTCCCAGCCCATTGAAATCTCACTGTTAGACATTTAAGCCCAGCTTTTCCTGGCCTTGATCTAATCTTACTATTCTAACCAGCTAACTCAACCTGTGGACATAGGTATAATACAGTATGACACATACACTGTACACCTTCCTTGTCTGGCTGGAGTTCACATCCATCAGTGAGAGTATTTTTATGTTACCTATCACTGTGTTAGTTGAATTTACCCAATCTTTGTAACCCCTTTTAGCCTTTCCTCAGTAAGTAACTAACCAGTTTACTGAGCATTTCTACTGCTTTTTACTCATTCTCTCTCCACATAAAGATTTATAAAAGTTTACCTTTTTTTTTTTTTTTGTGGTGGAGATGGGAGGTGGATTTGGGCTGTTTCTACAGCTAAAGTAATTGTAGAGTAACGCTCCTCTTTCTGTCTTTTCTTCCTCAAATTCAAGAGGATCATCCAAAGCAGGTCAGGCTGATACTAGCTACTCATGATAAGGAGGACTGGCAGGACACCATTTGCTTATAGGTTTTGAAATACCATTCTACATCTTGACATCAAGACATTTTTAACAGCATAACTGAGAACAGCAGGTTTCAGAAGTTTTGAGGAGCACAATTAACTTCCATGTGAGAAAGACCAGGGTAGTATGATCTTAGAGAAGATGTATGAAAGCAGTGTGAAAAAAGATTTGAATTACACAAAAAAAGAGAAACTTAAGATTCACTCATTCTTAATACTGGAACTAGGGCTTTTTAAATGAAAGCTAAGGCATTATACTTAATACTAATAAATACAAATAATGGTTAATCTCATGTAAGATTATCCCCTGGAACACATGGCCATGCAGTACAGCTCAGCAGTTGGAAAGGAGAAAGCAGAAGGTAGGGGACTGTAGGTGCTAAGACACTACAAGCTTGCACAGCACTACTTCAGGAGGCTGTAGTGAGAAGCAAATTGAACCCAGATCCTCCATCAGTCTGCTGACCCCAACAGACAGCATTCACTCCAAAGGGAGTTTGCCATGGGCTTGGTTCTTTCCCTTATGTGCTTTGCATCCAAGGTTGTCATCCCTGAGAACTCTGAGTCAAGTTAGTCTTTCACAGAAGGAAAGGAGGGTAAAAATCAGAATATGGCCCTTTGTTGGTAATTATTTCTTTTGCAATTTGAGTTACACATGAAATCATTCATCTTTTGTTTAGTAAAGGATTTCATACATCTCTGAATGGAAAGAAGAAAGAATGAGCTGTGACTAATAGGAACTGATCATTTCTAAACATTCATCTGTTATAAAACAATGAAAAATGAAATGAAATCTACTTTATCTTCACAGTAAGAAAGCAGAAGATAACAGGTAAGGAGAAAAATTAATGAAAGACTGAATTTAAAACATGCCAATACCAAATGCAAATAGTTTATTTCATTCCATTGGGAGCCAAATGATAATATCCCATCTGATATTTTTTAAAGCAATAAATGCAACAAACAAACGTAAAAGCTAATTTGGAATAATTAGGCAGGAGATTTGGTGCTGAGGGTGCAGATGTAGAACTGTACAGACTTTCACTGTGGTCTCACAGTTTTAATGCAGGGCTAAGGTGTCAGGCTCCTGATGTCTCGGAGCCGGTTCCCTTGGTCTCTCTGACTGTCAGTATGTAAAAATAAAGGTACAGCCAGGATGTGCAGATTGTACTTCAGGTACTGAGAGCTGACAGCCACAGGGAGAAGAAGGGCTCGGAGACAGAAAGAGTTAACAGCCCCTCTGTCCACAGTACTGCCACCATCTCATTTTAAATGTAAAACTTGCCATGAATCAGGAAGGAAAAAGAGCCTGAGGTCCATCTATGTGTGCCATCTTTACAGTTTCTCACTATCAAATGACCAGACAGCTAAAGGAAAATAACATCCTTCCACAAATCCAGCTAGTTAGTGTTTACTGCAGGCCGCTAAGACTTTGCACAAGTTTGCTAACACAAGAGATGGAATATCCCTTCAAGTGGAGATGCTATATGTGCAGGCTTTTTTACGATGCAGCTCCTGGAGGGTCTCTCCTAGATGATATACGACTCAAATACGTAGGATGTTTAATAGGTGCACTGAGAATTAATAAAAAAGGCCCTCACCATAGCCACTTCTCAGTTTAGTAACTCACCAGGTTTACATTCTTTTCTCAAAATACCAGGAGTAATTAGGCCATATGGACTAACTGTCTGCCAGTTCTTTTATTTCCTTCCTTTTTGTTTTTTAAACTCCTTTCCCTTGGAAAATTCAAAGCCATTTTTTAATTAAACAAGCATGAAAATGCTTCAAAAATTAATAAATTAATACAGCACGTGTGCATATATGCATAAATGTATTATTTTTAACATTTTCAATCTAGCAACAGATGAACTTACTTCTTGTCTAAAAAAACCCCACATACTGATACTTCATATGCCTCAGTTCTACCTGAAGTGAGCAACATCCAAGCAATCCTAAATTTCAAATTCATGTTTTCCCACAGTCCTAAATTCACCCCATAGTATGGTGGTGGAATCTGACTGCTGCACAATAAATTTCTGTACAAAAATTAAAGCTCTAACACCTGGATGCTCAGTCAGACAGCTAGGAATTCTGAGACAACCTTAACAAAAAAAAAATAAATCATGTATTTATCCAATGTAAATTACATAATTAGAAATATGTGACACACACAGGTGCAGACCTCTGTTTTAATATTGGTTCCAATTTATTCTAATTTCTTGCAGGGGAAGAAAATCCTCGTATTAATTCATATTAAACAATGCTAATTTATTAAATAAAATTAATTTATGAACAGCAAATCCAAAGGAAGTGTTCTGATGTTAAACAGCTTCACAACAAGTGGTAAATTACTTTTCCCCTTAAAATCTGGTCGGGGAAAAGATAAAGAACCCACCTAACTGCGTTACAATGCGTTTCTGTGATGGCGGCTCTACTTATGGTTCCTCACATAAAAAAGCACTATGTAAAGTCACCATCTACTTCTTGATGTAGTAACGCATCTACTGCGTAAAAACCTAGGGGGAAACGCATACGTGCAAGCTACCATGAAGTAGGGAGGCTGATTCTCACCAGGTGTAAATGGCTCAAAAGCCAGTGGAGCTCTGCCAATTTTACTCCAGCTGAGAATCTGCTCCATGGAGATCCGCTCCAAACTAGTTTGCTATTTGTGTTTCTCTTGGAATATCGCCAAAGGGCTCATGGCAGTACCCAACTGTGTTTACATCTTTGAAACATCCTGAAATTGCTGCTGTCTGAGACTACAGCCCAGACTACAGATAGGGATTGTAGTCCTTTTGTTCAAGAAAAAACGGGGGGGTGGGGAAGGGGGAAGGGAGGGGAGCACCAAAACAACAACAAAAAAAGCACTTTAAACTTTAATATCAGCTCTGTCTCATAAAATCAAACTTTCAAGCAAATGTGAAAAATAAAGAGAAAACTGCTGTGGGGGATTGCAATTTCGCTCTTGTGGTTTATGAACTGCAGGAAAGTGAAGCCAATTCCCCATAGTGAGATTACAGGTCTCCTCTTCTATAGGTCTTAAATTAAAAACCAGCTGAATCCAAAGTGAGCTAGTTTACTGGATCAGAAGATTCAATTATTTCGGCTAAGTAACTGAATGCGAACTGCTTCCTTTTAATAATATACAACTAATAATTACTGCCCAAGAAAGGACTCTTTTTTTCTACCAATCTAATTAAACTAAAGCAATATATTTTTCAACAGCTCTCAAATTTAACTAAAGCAAGAAACGTTTGCAAGAAAACAAGCAAATGCAAATCCCCTCTCACACGGAGAAATACACAGCCACGACGCGTGTTCTGGCACTACAAGGAACAAGACTTGCCCAAAAAACTGTTAGGGGAAATCCACGTGACTGCTGGTGTCCGTTCAGGATTCACACAGAGACACACAGAGAGGTGGGTGTGATGTCCTGTGCACTTACTTGTACAGACACAGTGAGGGACCACAACTGTGAAGTGAGTGCAAAGTATCTTTGGCTTGGGCAACGGATTAAGTTCAGTCTTCAAGGGGTCACTGTGAAACACATTAGAGAACTGAACCCTACCCCTACAGGCAAACACATACATATAAGCAGCATGCAGAGGTGTTTGACTTACTGCTTTTCCTCTACTGAGACCATGCTAGGACTGAACTGTTCCAGACTCCTCAGCTGTGAAGAAATTTTATTTGAGGGAAAACATTTTCTGGAACATTTGTTAACAAGAGAAGGAAAAAAAAAGGGATATTCTTGACTGGCGTGACTTGAAAAAAAATCTTGTGGGATAACTAAAATTTAGCACGCTGGTCTGACCTGAATATTTATGGGCCACAGTAGATGAAGTTCAGTTTACATTTTCATTTGCACATGTATCTGTTACAGAGTTTAATTAGTTAATAAATAACTACGTTCCTTCAACATGCTATAGAAAATTCACTTGGAGTCTGAGAAACTTTCATTTTGTTCCATACACCTTTTTTTTTCCCAGCAATGTTAATAATTCTTGCTAATTCATTTCAGTCACTTAATTTGTACGGCAGTGCTCATTAAAAAGACCTCTCCTGAATTCAGTGTGATTACTCACACGAGCAATCACACCCGTGCCTGTCTACTAAATGAGACTCACACTTCCCATGTTTCCAAGTCATGTAAAAAACCTGTTTTTGAAGACGTATTTATTGCATGAAGTGCACCAATTTTAGTAAACTGTCACTTGTTTGATTTTTTTTTAAAAATAAACAAAAGAAAAAATGAGGAGAAAAACAATCCAGTGACCGGTTTCAGATGTTAATAGAGACAGAATGCGCTCTTAAGTCTCACTTTCTGCCACTGGAAAAACTTTCACACTTCAGAAATTCCAACTCTTCCATTTCTCCCCACCACCTTGCCTGAACAGCTGAATTTAATAGATCAAAATTATTTTGCAGAAAAAAACCACATTCTTATGATCTTCCATATGCTGCAAACTAAACTACGGTGTATTGTGATTTTAAGTGTTTTCAGAAGCAGCACTTTCCAAAATGGAAAATGGTTTCTGATCAGTATGGAAGAGAAAGCAAAAATACCACTCCAGCATTCTGTTAAAGTACAATTAAACCTGTATCTATGTGCCTCAGACTGTTAATTAATATATTTTAACAGGATGGTGAAGTTTGCTTTTTCTCTTCTAAACACATTGCTATTTCTTACACATCTGTCACATCTTACCTACCTTTTCCTGAATGCCTGAAGTGAAACAGTCTAACCACAGTAATGCAGTCACATCAGGAACGCTCAGACCTTCTCCCCAAAATTTCTGAAACCTGAAATGCCTCAATTCTACGTAATGAGTGTAGTCTACTATTCTCACTCATAATTTTAATGTTCTTCAAGAGCCACGTCAGCCTACCTGCAATTCTCACTTAATACTGCCTGCTTCAAAGTCATTAACTAAAAAAGCCCCAAATAGTTCCTAACTTTAAAAATTGGGGAACACCTACCATTTTTAAAAGGTATTCCTGAGCAATCAAAACCCAACACGCTGTAATACATCCAAATCCAGCACTTCCACATCTATCCTTATACAACTGTAGCACTGACAGAGCTAGACATAAACCAAACCTCTAGCTCAAAAAAGTATTTAATCTGAGGTTTGCAAGAATTTGAGAGCGGTATTTTGCTGCTTTAGAAAACATACAGAAGAAACTGTGCTTTATTTATTTGTATTTTTATCTTTTGACCAAGTGAGGGTGCAGAAAGAACACAGGAGAATGAACAGTTTTATTCTGAAAAACTTCTAGTACTGCTTTTTCCAGTAACACCAATTTTTGAGCCCCCATATATTTAGGTGACGTGTAAGGAAGTGGGATTTTTTTTTTCTTTTTTGGCAGAAATTGTTATTTTCCATGAATTTTACAGGGAATAAAACCTGCACTATAGCACATTGCACCACTGCTGCTGCTGCTGCTGCTCTATCTGGAAGCCACACTCCCAACCTGGGAGGTTTATTATGTTAAATGAAGTCAATATTTTATTTTAATACAGTTTCATTTTAATTGATGTTCACCTCAATGACTGTAAAGATTTGTACAAGGTCTGGGAAAGTAAACATTAGATGATTCATCACTGGCAAAATGAAAGCGTGTCCCTCTCATGAAATGAATCTATAAATCTTTGCTACATTATTTTACTGATGGAAACTGAGCTCAGTGAGGAATGAAAGAGACTATTATAGCTGCTCTTGAAAAGATGGAGGAGGAAGGCACTGAAACGGAGACCTAGAGTATGGGTGGCCTGGATTCTGCATGGAACAAAAATAAGTCTGCCTCACTCTGCCCTTTGCATGCTCTTTGAAACTACCCCAATTACACACAGGAGTTGCTGGTCTCTCTATCCACAGTGTACACGCACACGTGTGTGTGCGCAGGCACACGCACACACAAAGGAGAGAGAGAGAACGTTTGAGCTGGAACAAATATCCCACCCTCCCACCAAAATAGGAGGATAATTTGGAGAATAAGCCAAGGCTGCTTTAGGCTGAGCTGCTGGCTGATACTCACTGATGCAACGACCTACAGGTTCAGATTTTCTACACTGGAAAGAATTCAGCCATCTTCTCAGCCAGAGCTCATTGAATGCCCCTGAAAATACCTGAACAGAAAAAAAACCGACCACAATCTGCATACACACCCCTGACTTCATTCAGTTCCCGCTATCTGGACAACAACATTGTACAAGAGCTGATGGCCCATGTGTAAACGTGAAGGAGGCACATCTAAACAACCTTCCATTGGAGAGAAGCTACAGAAAGCTACAGTCTGGCCCAAGTGTCTGCCACTTCAGAACAAATGGTCACAAATGCCTTTCTAGGCTGATATTAATCTTTGCTCTCCCATTTTCCCTGACTGGGAAATCAAAGTTTCTGAAGTTCCAGATGGCCTATAACAAAAGAATGAAGGAGGAAATGAGAATGCATAGACACTAGAAAAAAAAACTGTAATTCTGCAAAAAGAAAAATGAAGTTCTGTTTCATGGGAATAGATCCCTCCAGACAATCAAAGCCAAGCACAAATCCACTCTCTGGATAATGAGTCTGAAGGCAATCACATCTTAAAGGGCTTCTTTAAGCTATCCAGACCAATATGTCATTTAGAATAATGAAATTGTCACATGTTCGGCAAGAGGGCTTTGACTGTCTCTTCCTTTCCCGCATTGTGGAAAATTTAAAAAAAGCACTGAATGAGACAAAATGCTCTCCTGCCACCTTGCATGCTTGTTCAAAAGCAGGAGGACCAAACTGTCTCCTGCAATTGTGTACAGCTGAATTATGGGAATTCAGTGCTTAGCAATATGTTTTCCTTGTGCCACTTGCACTTCTCTTGTTATGTCAAGTAAAATGCATACTCTTACCCTGCCACTGTTGCATAATAATCAACCTGTAACGGAAAATACCACTGAATTCCCACCATCTCCCACAAGATCAGAGCATACACACAGAATACACGTTCTTCTGCAGATGCACAACTTTTCTGTAAGTTTGAGGCAGGGCTGCAATATCAGACAGTGTGGGGGACAGCTAGTATCACCTTTTCCAGACACAAGCAGCTTCTGATTATTATTGATCAGAGGTCAATTCATTAGTCTTCTGGTCTTATCATTAGTTACTGCATGCACCAGGAGAACAGAGAGTCAAGTTACTTATTCGTTGAGTTGTAAAAAACTCGATGGAAAAAACATGTGGTGAGGCAGAGTCCATCACTGTAACACCATGCAGCAGAGAATCAGATGCAGCAACATGCATGGTCACACAAGCAAGTATGAACCTCAAAGACATGCTCTCATGTCGACACCAAAATGTATGTGCACTTTTACAGCCATTTATTTTTACACAGCAATTCTGAATAATGAGTATGAAAGGAATAATACATAGTTGACTCATTCAGCAAGCACAGCAGATCTTGTGTGCTGAATGCAAGAGGAGTTTTGAGCAAACACACAGTGTGTGACTGTGCAATTAAAATCTTTCACAGTGCAGTCACCAGTGGATTCTTGTCTATCTTCATCCCATCTGTAGCTGACACTAAAACTCTTACCTGCACAATAGTAACACATTGTGGGGGTTACTGACTGTAACTGAAGTACTCACTAATCATTCATTAATATGGTTCCATGAATGGCATTGTCATAGAGTTGTCACAGCAAAGACCTTCCACTTCAAAGCCAAATTCAAATTTGCACTAGTATCTCAGCTTCCTGACTTCCAACCCACCTCTAAGGACCATCTGGTGCTTGTAGGGAGTTGGAAATCAATAGCAAAGCTCCCTATTACAAGTACACCTCGCTCTAGCTCCACAGCAGGGCTGACAGAATGAGGGACACATTGCTCCAAAGGGACCTTTGGAGATTTTCAGTCCAACCTACAACTCCCTACCATTCACCACCACTGTATCTGGTCAGCCACAACTGTCTAGCCAAGTCTTGAAAACACCTAAGGATGAATTCTCTGCCTGCTCTCCGGTGTTCCTGAGGCTGTATTTATACTTACACATTATGATTTTGTGTGTTACTGAAAAACAAATTAAACCCCTCTGGAAAATGGCTTCATCTGTGAAAGGGCTTAGCAGTCAAAAATATATTATATAGAGTCATTGCATAGCATTATTTGGGTTGTTCTGTCTGCCAGTTTGACTTTTCTTATAGTAGTCCAGAATAAACACGGGTGCTTAAAAGTACTTTGCAACCAGAAGCTTTCAAATTTACCATAAATGCTATTGAGGAACCAAAGTTTTACAATGATGGTTTCACTTTCATAGTCACTATGGCTATTCTCTACACAACATTGCTCTGGACATATTTAACACCCTGGCATTCCCAAGTTTCCCATGAAGCATCTAATGATTTTATACTTCTCTCCCTCATCATCTATACTGATAATCTGTGGTCCAAGATACCGGTGTTGCAAATAGTAATTCCTAAACAGCAGCTTTTGTGCTCTGCAGCTTGCATTTCAAAATGGCTGCTCCCCGCTTGACGATAACACTAGCATAATTAACATTTAAGGCAGTTAAATTTTCGTTAGTGGGTAGAGGCTCAATCTGGCACTTGAAATCTTGCCCTTGGAGCCCACGAGAGTTAAGATCATTGGCTTCTGAGGCAAAACAGTGTCCCATCTCTTCTATGCAATTAAAAATATCCACTGAGTTTTAGATAATAATAGAGGTCAAAATACCCAAGTGCTATTGAAAATCTTTAACCACACACCAACAGTACATACTTAAAAGGCCTTAGAGACTGGCATGTTATGCAAACCAATCAAGCTTTCATGGTTTACTGTGCAACTAAAACACCTCAAGCTGAAGTACCATCTAATGGCGTACAGGCCATATCTAAATCTGCAGATCATTACCAGTAAACACACTAGGTTAATGCCAGTTAACGTTCACTCAGACCTTCCTCCCGCATTCTCAAAGCACTCTGCAATTATTGCTTAACCTGCTTAATAAAGGAGGGGCACCTCCAGCTTGTACTTATTTCTTTCAAAGGGTGAAGTAAGACACAAGATCAGTGCTGTAACCAGAAAGGGAAAGACAGAATCCGGGGCCCCAGTCTTTACATTTCTAGAGAGCTCACCTTCTCATCAAACAGTCACATATAGACAACAAACATAAACTCTAATTAAATAAATCATATCAGATGCATATTTTCAAGACTGGAAAAGAAAATTATTTTGGGATACTAAGCAAGCAACTGCATGAAACTCAACCTTCTTATTAAGTTATGGGATCTTAAGGAACTCTAAATTCTGAAGTCTTGACTATGTTCATAAGCATTTTCTGAAGGGCTGGCTTCACAATGCAAGGGAAAAAATACTCATGGATTCACAGAATGTCAGGAGCTGGAAGGGACCTCAAAAGATCATCCAGTCCAACCCCCCTGCCCGAGCAGGATCACCTAGATTAAAACACACAGGAACATCTCCAAATTGGTCTTGAATGTTTCCAGAGGAGACTCCACAACCTCCCTGGGCAGCCTGTCCCGGTGCTACCATGCAGACTGTTCCAGTGCTTCTGATACTGATCATGTTCAGCAAAGTTCTGTACTGTTTTAGACATTACAGTGCTGTGTGACACAGAAAGGAACTGAGATTCATTTCCTTGTGTTAGGTTATGACAAATCTTTTGTTTCAGGGTGAATGAAGTACAGAATCAAAAAGCAGTGCTAAAGAACAGTAGTCATGAGTAGGCACAGACTTGTACTACAGCCTTCAATCTAGTAGGAGGCTAGTTTAACCCACACAAAATAGCTGTTTCTCTTCCTAAGTTTTCTGACTGGTAGGCTGGCTGATGGGACTCTCTTACTTCTGCATCTAAAGCCCTAAGAGTAACTTAGCATTGCTGTTGTTGTTGCTCTTTCCATTGGACGTGACACCAATTAGCATAGGAACTTCATCTAGCATTGCATCATAACAAGCAAAAAAACCCCAAAACCCAGTTTGGCTGGAAGTCTTTCATCAAGACTTTCTCCCATATGGAGTAAACAAAGATCTTCAAAGGACTTTACAACACTCATCTTCCAGGACTGTATGATAAGTTAGCAAAACTGTGAAACACATAGTGCAGAAGTTCGGATATAACCTGAAGATGCATAAAACATGGAAAGCAAATCTTCTTTTCACAAAGGATGGATCATGCCAGATAGCTTAGACAACTTATGCAAAATGACAAGATTAGCACACAAAGGGAATGTGGCAGATCTGATTTTACAGAAACATTATTTATGGGTTAGCGAGTGGACAAAGGTTTTCTCAACAGATTTTTACAGGCCTAATCACACACAGAAAGTTCAAACAATTTCCTTTAGCTTCTACTTAGTGCTACTTTAAAGATAGCATTTTGCATTAATTTAATTTATCTAGACTTTAATGAGACTTTTGGTACTCCACTGCCTCTAAAATTATTACTGACACTGGAAATATGGTGCCTGGTTACGAATATTGCAATGAAGATATGAAGTTGCCAGACATATTGTAAACAGAACATAATTACAGTATTTACAGTTGAACATCAAAATGGGAAGAGATGCCAAGTGGCATTTCTCAGAAGTTAATATTGGGACTGATACCATCTAATATCTTCCCTAATAATTTGGAAAATGAAGTAAATTGTACATTGATTGAATCCACAGCAGACACAAGAGGAAGATCAACTACAGCACAGCAGGTGGGTAGGTTGAAAAAAAACCCAGAAAGATCTGGAGATCAAAGAGGGAGAGAGAGAAGGGTGCATTTTAGAGGGAAGCTATTTAATGTAGACAAATGTAGAATAATAAGCCCAGAGAAAATTAACACCCATCTCAAGTAACCAAATGGGAAAATGCCAATTTTCATTAAAAAAAAAAAAAAATCCAAGAGATTTCACAGTTTATTCACACTGAAAATTCACATTGGGGTATATGCATCAGGTTTGACAACTTGTTTGCTACATTCCAGCCTGATGTGATTTTAAAAGGAAGAATAACAGATTTCCTCAAAAACCTGCCTTTTAAAATACATTTATCCCATTTTAAATGTATACCGAATGCCCGCAGAAGACCCAAGGTACAGCCCTGTTAGCAGAAATAACATGGTAGCAATGTAACGTTAAGTAAGAAACACAGAAGCAGCATGTAGGAGGTCCAAGGTGGAGATCAGGAAGCCAAAGCCCATCTGTCTCTGACACTCTCAAGGAGTTCTGAGTATCTGACTCCACGTGATAGAGCAATATCCATGAAGTACTAGGTTGCCACTGTTTCATTGACTTTAGTTTAGAAGCTTGATTATGCCTTGAGGAACGCTATTACTATGGAAAAGCAAGCAAGGTTCTGAGGGATATTTAAAAGAAAAAAAGCCTACACACATACTGAAACAAGCTTGCTGCATTAAATGACTACTGTATAACTAATGAACCTTAAATATTATCTGTAGGACAAAAAATGTCAAAAGAATGTACCCTTGCAGTAAAATTTACCTCTAATCATATAAACTCACTAAGTATAGAAAACATTCCATGACACAAAAACCCCCTACATGGGCTGTGTTAAGAGAACTGTTCCTGTCTGAGTTTGAAGAGCATGCTACCATTTTCCCATCATTATTTGCTTAACAATACCCACAGTACAAGTACATTATTTTGTCACAGGAATGACTCATTGCAAGAAAATACAAAAACTTTATCAAATGGAGTATTACTTCTCTTCCTAACATAGCAATCCAAACACAGCTGATGCATACCGAACGGCGGACGTGATAGCAATCAACAGTAATTTTTTTATGTATGCTTAAAAACCTGCTTACCAAGGGGAGCCATATATTCTGAATCCCCTCACCGTCACTTCAGAGTCTTGAAGATAGATGCAGTTTGTTAGAAGAGACTGTACATTTTCATAGCTCTCTGGCTTCAGCTTAGAAACAGAGGGGAAATAGTAAAAGTCCTGCTTGATTAAGTCAGCCATGAATTCCTGGTCAAAGGTCAATTCATGATTTCCTGCTATCACAATCTTGTATTCATAGGGCAGGCTACCTAAAACAGTGAAAAACAAACAAATTACTTGTTTTATGGAAAACCTGATGAAAGAAAACAGACAGACTCACAAACTGTTTTCGATTCCTATAATACACTCACATATTTGAAACCATCAGCATCTCCCTGCTACGTGTTCCTGTAATTCCTGGTGATTTCAGGTACATGACATTACTGCTTTTTTCAGGGCACACTATGATTTAGCATGCTTAGCATTAATGTGCTGAAACTACTTTCAACTCATCAACCTTAAAAACCAGTCTGCAGACTTCCCCTCTACTATTTACTTCGAGTTAATTGCCATTTGTGCTGCAAGTATCACTTACTGTGACAGTGATGATAACTCTTTGACGGAAATTAGGGTTCAAGGAAGATCGGCCGTAAAGCCTCATAAATAATGTCAGCTCTCTTCTCCCAGAGCTGTGGTCTTTACCAGCGTGTACTGAGAGGGTCTTACAGACTCAGAACTCAGGTCTGCTGCCCTCTTTGCCCTGACATTAAGATCAAGCCCTCAAGCAAGACAGGAATTGGATTTAGCTGTCAAAACTCCTCATCCCACAGAGAAGTCTCACAGCTTGCTTCTATCCCATGTTTTTTCCTGCTCCATTTTCTCAGTGATTTCCTTAAATCCACGGACTGTAATTTGAAGTGACTCATGTTCAAGAATATTTTACAACCCCGTGTTTAGTGAAAAACCTTTCGACAGCCTCCTGTGGAAGGCAAGAATATACATGCCCACACACGTGGGTTCTTCCCAAGAGCAACAGAACCCACTTCAACCCACTGCAACAGAAACTTTCCCCGACTACACGTTTCGTTATCAACTGGATTCTGCCCTTGAGAGCAGACATCACCTGTCTCAAAAAGCTCAACAGAAACCTTCTAAGCATATATGAGAGAAAACAAAGACAGAAAATGTGGAAAAGCTGCATTCATCAGCTTTGCTTCTGCACTACTAATTTGCATCAGGATGAAGACGAAGCAGGAGACTGGGAGGAGAAAGAAGTATTTTATTGCAAATGAGACCCACCTTGCATAGCAGCAAACTCATCATCTTTTAATTTAAAAATGTATTGTTGACAACACTGAAACATTCACTGATGACCCCAAGCCTAACTCAGAGGTAGGATATTTAGAGAACATAAAACACCAGTCAATATGCAGTGGTAAACGTTGACGTGAGTAGGACTTAAGGATAAAATGCAACAGCATGGTTCAGTGATGGAAAGAGCAGACAGAGAACAGTGCCAGCCCAGAGGAGATGCCACATGGCTGAACTCATTATCTGTCAAATGAAAAGACCTGGGCAACTCTGAAATAAAAGTTTCAGACACTTGTAACACCTGTATTCAGAAAGTTGATTGCACAGGTTTGTCCTTCCTGTGGGCCCAACACTTATGTGCCTTCTTATATTAGTTATTCTTTTACTAGTATACGTACTATATATATATATGTGTGTGTACACTCTCTTTTTTATATATATATATACACTCATATATATGTATAGAAACTCTTACTAGTATACTCTTAAGAATATAATTACTCTTTTCAGATATTTATAATTACAAATTAAATGTTGGAGATTAATTTATTTACTTGAAAAGACCACTCAAGATGTAATTTTGTCATTTTTGCTTCTGAAATGTTTAGCATTTTCCAGACAAGTACTCCATCCCTACAAGTTATCCAGGTGTTTGCACACATAACATGTGCAAGTTAAAAATGTTACTTACATGCTTGATTATGTACAGACTTCTACAGGTCTTAAAGCACTCTTGGGAAGGAATACCTGGCTCCAAGCCTGGTGTCATGGTCAGAACTTTGGGATTTTTGATCACAGGTCAGTCTACACAACACCAGGTCAGCTGGGAACAGAGTACACTTGTCTCAAAATGGGAAATGGATCCTTGCACAAGCACTTTAAACCAGATTTGAAGAAGGAAAGGGATAAAAACAGGTTCTCTAGAGATAAGCTGGGGGCAGACCGATAGTGCTTGAGGGATGGTGTGCCAGCAAGGTCCTTTGGCCTGACATCTCAGTAGAAGTAGGGGGTGGAGGTCCATGTGGCAGCAAAGATGCAACAATTACTAATGGGTTAGAAACTCCACAAGTACCTGAAATGGTCATATAGCAACTAAGGCTTGTTCCCCCAAGAAGGTGGTGGGATCAGTGGTCCAACTGAAGGGCATATATACCAGTGCACCCAGAAAGGGCAGAAAACAGGAGGAGCTGGAAATCATGGAGCAGTTTGAAAACTATGATACAGTTGCCATCACAGAAACATGGTGGGATGACACACAACAGGAATGGATGGCTACAAACTTTCAGAAGGGATTGGCAAAGAATGTATCCATAAAAACATTCGCAACAAAAGGAGGGTTAAGGAGAACCAAGCAGAAAAGGACCTGGGAATGTTGATCAACAGCCAGCCATGCACCCAGGTGGCCAAAAAGGCCAACAGCATCCTGGCTTGCATTACAAATGGTGTGGCCAGAAGGACTACAGATCATCCCCCAGAACTCAGCACTGGTGAGGCTGCACCTTAAATCTTTTGTTCAGTTCTGGGCCCCTCGCTATAAGGGCACTGAGGTGCTGGAATGTGTCACCATCACAAAGCTGGTGAAGGCTCTAGAGCACAAGTCTTATGAGGAGAGGCTGAGGAACTGAGGCTTTTGAGCCTGGAGGAAATGATGTTGAGGAGGGGAGTACAACTGCCTCAAAGGAGGTTGCAGCCAGGTGGGGGTTGGTCTCTTCTCCCAAGTAACAAGCCACAGGACAAGAAGAAATGACCTCAGGTTGCACCAGGGGAGGTTTAGATTGGTTGTTAGGAAAAATTTCCTCACTGAAAGGACTGTCAATCATTGGAAGAGGCTGACCAGAGAAATGGTTGAGTACCATCTCCACAGATGAACAGATTTGGTGCCTAGGGACATGGCTTAGAGGTGGACTTGGCAGTGCTAGGTTAATTGTTGGACTTGATGATCTTAAAGGTCTTATCCAACCTAAACTTTTCCATGAAATAGGAAAATAAAGAAACCCTGTATGCTGCAATATTGTTAACAATTCCATTTCTATTCAGTTTTGTAAATCTTTTCCAGCTCATCTGATCCATCCATCTAACAGCCGAGAACCTGTATGAGCTGGTTATAGTTGTTGCTTCCACTAATGTATTTATGTCATGTTGCTGTCTGTGGGTGTTACTTAGGCAAATTAGCAAATTACTCTAAATGTACAGTTACATTTATTATAGTGGCGGACAGAAGTGCTGCTGTAGTTACAGGTCTGTCAGCTTTTCAATTAACAACTGTGTTTTTGATGAGTTTGCAGCTCAGGATTTTTTCCTTTCATTCCATACCAGGCAGAAACTTGGTAAACCTATTTCCCTCTCTTTGTCTCCACGTGGCTTCTATACCCTTCATATTTTTTTTTCTCTAATGGGTATTTTTTGTTGCTTGCCCATAAATTTAACAGTATCTTGTTTAATTTTTTTTTCTCTAGAAGACTTTAGAATATGCTTTACTTTTTACTCCAAGTGCTCTCCAAGCTCAAAGCCAATCTTGCATATAAAGCTTTGAAACCTTGTGCTTGGCTGGGCACTGCTATCATGAACTGTATGTATTAAGAGCCAGTTGAACAACTCCGGGTGAAGATCCTCAGCTATCAGACCACAATCACAGAATCACAGGACATTTGCTAGGAGTTGGAAGGGACCTTGAAAGATCATCTAGTCTAACCCCCATGCCATAGCAGGATCGATGAAATACATTGGCAAAGAGTGGTCAGGCCACAGGAAAAAAACGAAGAGAAACAGAAGCCTGGGAAAGTGGGGGCAGGGTGCGGGGAGGGGAATAGTTTGAAAATTATGAGGAATCTACCTGGAAACATAAATGGATAAAAGGTCACAAATTTAGAAATTCATACAAGTTACAGAACAAAGTGAGAGACTGAATGAAAAGCCCAACTAGCAAAATATTAACAAGACTGGAACCATTTGCTATATAGCCATTTTAGTTGTTTTATGATGTGACTAGATGAGGGCCTCTTTCCTTTGGCTTTTCCAATACTGATTACACATTTCCCATCTTCCATGGAAAGATTTGTGATCCATACTTACCAATGCTCTATTCCACATGCAGAAATCAACACTGAATGCTAAACATCTCTTTGCAGAGAAGCATAGTCCTTCTACCACTGGCCTCAGAGGGACCAACACCACCTTACTGCAGCAGGGCTACAGTCCAACAGGGTGTCTCAGCACAATCCTGAGAAGCACTGAATGTTTCAAGTGCTTTTTATAGCATTAAGATCCACCAAACATCAGTGATATCTGATCAATGTACCTGAAAACTACCTTAAGGCAGCAACTCTTTCTTACTTCTGACCCACAACTTCTTAATTTTATTTGTTATGTTATTTAAATTGTTCTATATTATTGCATTATGTCCTTCCAACACAAATACATGGTTTTCCATCCTAAGCACAGACTACTGCATTATCTGTAGCCTTGGCTTTGTCTTTGGCTGGCACAAAGACCTCCCAAGAGCACATAGCCTAATAGCTGGTGTATGGCTCTGTTTCTACATGTGTCCATAGCTTTAGAACAACCACTTTCCCATCTATTAATTTTTGTGACACCAGCTTGTGATCAGAGGTAATTCAAACAATTCCATGTTGGCCAGTTCATGCCCACACCTGCTAGTGGGTGCTTGTGACAAGCCAGGTCGGAAAGACACCAGGCACATTTCCTATCCCTTATTAAACAGACTGAGATGGGAACGTTGAATTCCCACTCATGCAGGTTTGCATGGCTTCTTCCAACAACTGCATTTTGTGAAGAGGGATTCCTACCAAAGACAGCAGTGGCTACCAAATAACCACTGCAGTGAGCTCCTTTAGTCTTCCATTTGCAAATGCCACAAAATGTGTTGTCCAGTTCTGGGTTCCCCAGTAAAAGAAAAATACTGACAAACTGAGGCAAGTGCAACAGAAGGCCATCAAGATTGTTGGGGAATGTGGCATCTGGGTAGAGGCTGAGATCTGAGTCTATTCAACCTAGAGAAGATGAAGGGAAGACCTTACTGCTGTCTGCAACTACCTGACCTCAGGAAAAAAATCAAAGGCAGAGCTAAGTTCTTCTCAAAGGTGCACATAGATATGAAAAGTCAACAGACACAAGTGGTAACACAGCATAAAGGAAGAATTTTACCATAAGCATTATAAAAAAAAAAAAAGTGGAATAGATGCTCAGAGCAGCTCTGAAATCTCCATCCTTGGAGATATTCGAAATTCAAGTGGACAAGTTCTGAGTGGCCTGCTCTAACTAGACCTATTTTGAAAAGGAGGCTGGACTCCATGTCTGCAGACATCCCTGCACCCTGTGTGATTTGAAGTTTCTGCTAAGTCTACTCTGGAAAACCCACAAGAATTTTAAAAAGCCTGCAATGTTGAAAGAAATTAAAATCTCATTTTGTGTTGTGATTCTAATGGAACAAATCTACGGTAGGCAAGCAATTTAACAGGACTAGTGATTATGTTCCATTAACTTTGGTATAAGTTTCTCGTACTATCCATTTAGCAGATGAGTAGGACTAAATACCCAACTGATAGCCAATTAACATTTAATGCTGGCATATGGCTTTGCTGGTGGGCAGGTAGCAAATTTGGTATTAATACAGAAGCTCTATGTATACAAAGATATTAAAGAAAATTTATGGCTGTCAAAGGAATTCTGCACACACACCCAGGACAAAATTCATTCCCCGGTAAAATTAAGGCAGCAAGCATGTAAGAAATAGATCTGCCCTTCAGGAGTGCCAAGAAACACATGCAAGAACATATGCTATGGGAGTCAAAGATTCATTTTCAAACCAAAAAAAAAAAAAGTTATGAATTTTGGGGAAAGCTACATTTTTCTCCTGATCTCCTATTTTGACTAGCCAAAACAAGACAAGTGATCTTGCCCAAAGACCAAGATCCCCTGTTCTTGGCACCTGCAAAGCTTCTGCCAAAATATCCCCATAACCTGGAGACAAACTACAACTAGAACTGGTTGTAAAAGCTTTACCTAAAGAGTTTTCTGTATTAAAATTATTAAACAACCACCTGGAATTGGATATATTTGGAAATTCATGTAATGATTCTGACATTACCAAGGAAACAAAATGAAGCAAAATGTCAATTTAAAATATTTTGGGGTAAAAAATAAAAATAATTTCTAAGCAAAATTTCACTTTTTTTTTCTAAAATAAGATTCCTCCGCCCCTTCCCCCACCACACCCCAATGTCTAACTTGCAATAAATTAACATTATTTTCCTCCATAACCAACCCCTAGCTATTTCATCCCATTTGGACTTGGAATCAACAGAAACGTCTGCACATCAAAATTCTGTCACACTGGTTCCAATTCTGTCCTGGGCTTCAGGGCTTTCTCTTTCAGACCACATCCAACTTTTGTCTTCAATTTGGAATGGAGCTCCAAGCCACCATCCACTCCTTCAGCCTCTGCCTTAAAGAGGGATGAGATTCTTCCCTTCCTTTTCCTTCTTCTCTGATACACAGTTCATCTTTCCTGCCCATTTTTCTATCTCCTTTCCTTTTTGTAATCTCACCCTGTGTACAGAAACATGCCTGAGACACATTATCTTGCACTTAATTTAGCAGTTTTAGCAAAGGCTATCTTTTTCTCACAGAAGCAAAACTTGTAGAAGTCTGATGCTTTACACTTGTCTCTCAATATCCCCTCTGAAAAAGCCCAACAGATTCAAAAGCCATTCATTATTATATTCAGCAGAGGAGTAAAGGCCTCAAAGATAATTATTTTCTCTCAAGTTTCCTGAAAGTTTCTTAGACTAACTCCCAGTTTGAAGGAGAGAACACCTTGGGTGTCTCATGAGACACCTAAGCACCAGCAGGATGTCTATGAGAAAAAAATCCAAGAAGCCAGGCACCAGTGGCTCTGCTCCCAAAACAACCCATCACAGAAAAAAATCTGCCCTCTATCTCCTACATCAACAGGATTTGTTATTATTTCAGATTATCTTACTATCAAAAGGCCTGGGATATCTTGTTTAGCTCATATATAGCCAGATGGTATTATCATCTTACTAACTTCTTAACTAGATACATGGAGTTTGTCAGCTGTGGCAAGCTCTCCTCAGAAAGTTTCTTAGTCTTTGTTTAGTATAAGAATCTGATAGTAGTTCTGGTAATATAACTTGTATAAGAGCATATATATATTGTTTAGCTAGTAATATCTTTGTTTATCCCTTCCATTACCGTATATTACTAATTAAGAAAATCAGCTGAACATCTAATTTTTGCATGTTTATGCACCAATTACAAAATTATTACAGCAATTCTTAACTTCTAAACTACAGTAGGTCCTTTTTATGGTGAACATAATTTTAACAGAATAACTTGAAATGCTGGGGAACCATTCCTTGAGCTACAGGCAGCATAATGCAAAGCACTGAACAGTGTGCCTTTGTTTCTGATTTCTCTGCATCTGAGTTTGTGCAAAGTAGAATTCTCTGTGATTAAAGGTTCATCCCATTCTATCAGCAAGCCATCTTCTCTGTAAATCAGATCAATGCTGCAAATAATTCAAAGGATGTTTATACTCCAGGCTCCTCTTGTACCAAGAGGTTAGGCATCTTTTTCAACCAGTTGACCTCCTTTGCAGATTACAATTGTTATCAACTTGCAACTTCACCAAGATAAGCATAAACTTGTAGAAGCAGATGTGTTTTGCTTCTCTCCTTGCATTGTACTGAGCAGAATTTTTAGTATTCATTAAAAGCAGTGGCAATCATGTAAGTGCCCACTTAATGCTTTTTCCCTCTCATTTCAACCTTTTAGAATACAGCAGTGAGTGATATAGTAGAAAAGACTGCATAACTGTCTCAGATTGCTTTTTTAGCATTTCTTTGACAGTTCTGTGTTTAAACACTGGGGCTGATGTCTGGGAAATTCACATTAACATACTTTTTGTGTGGTGTGTAATCTGGAATAACATTGTAAATGAACACTCCCTCCTAAATCATCTGTAACCTGCTAGCTCTAGACATTCTTGCATTGTAAAAGCCAGTAATTATATCAAACACTAAAACAGCAAACACATACAACACTGCTCACATTTGCAAAACAGGATTTCTTAAAATAAACAGATAAAGGCAAATCAAACTAAAAAAATCTGATAATAGTCCAATTTAAGCTCTTTGATATACTGTGTTTCATACGCACCCACACACATATATAATAATTGGACCAAATTACTTCTAAAGGAAAAGTGGCTTCCCTTTACCTTGGTTTATTTAATTACCCTGTAATTATGCAGAAGCAACCCAGTGCATGCCATTAGAGTAGCTGTAGTGAGTCAAACCAAAAGACTCTGTACCTTCTGTCCACTAGCAGCCAGTAACAGGCACCCAGAAAACCATATGAAGGCGAGATGTGCCTAGACTGAACCTTCCTGTGACACGTCCCCTTGCATGATGGCCATTAATGGCTTGAGAATCCCCAATTGCATAAACCATGGGGTTTATTTTCATAAATAGTTTTTCTTTTTTTTTTTTTTAAACTTCCTGGAATAGTTATTGTCTTAAGTAATATACCTTTATGGGGAGAGAAATTTCTACAACAGCTTTTCTGCCCTTTAGAATATAATAGTTTTGGTTTACAACATGTATCTGGGAACAATGAAAGCAAAGAAGATAGAGAATTGTGTTAAAAAATAACAATTAAAAATACTTTAGATTTCCTACATGAATCTCTCTGCACACTGATAGAGACTCCTATTCAGATCTTCAGATCCCACAAAGGTGCTTTCTGTATCTCCCAATTGTCACCTTCTGGAAGGAAAGACTAAAAAGAGCTGTGTGTCATGTCACCATCTGAGATGCAAAGCACTAATAACAATGTTTAATGTTTGTGTAGAGTGCTTTGCCATAGGTGTTCAAAGTGCTGTACTGAGAATAACCAATCCTCCAACACACTCATCTGGTAGGTGGATCAAGCATCATTTTCACAATTTTACATGGGGGTACGATAAAGATGCTGTCAAATCTAAGGAGGAATAACTAGAATTTGGTTGCCTGTCTTCCTCAGGCTCTTTCAAATTATCTCTGCCAGAGGCAATGACAGATGATAGAATCATTTTGCAGATCTTTCAGTTCCCTCATTGCTCTCTGCGCTCCTAGGCCACAACGCCTTCCCTAAAGCTACACTTGTCTGCCAGTCTAAAAGAAGACTGGGTATTTTTACTTGCTTGTTTTGAGGGTCAAGGATCTCAATATTTACGAAAATCACAGGATGTTTTGGGGTGAGTCATCCCAGAGACTCAGAATCTTGATGCTTGGCTACTTTTCCAATCCATCAGTAGAAAGAAACAATCTCAATATTTGTACAAAGTGCAAGAAATCCCCCCAAAACAAGCATGTGTTTGGAAGGAGGGAATGAGGGAAAAGTCCTTTAGCATCTACAGTTCCAACACCTTTGCACCACTAGCACGGGAGGCATCCCAACAGCCATTCCCAGTCATCTTCCTAATACAGGGATGTATCTTAAATACTTCCTTAGGATGTAGACAGCCAGTGTAACGTTCAGAAGTCTTCAAGACATAATAACTGCCCAGAACTGGAGGAATACTGGAAGAGTGTGTTGCAGTCCAGTTTTTTGTGCTGTACTGTCTGAGCCTTAAATGTACAAACAGATCTGAGCCATCATGCATTTAAGAAATGCAATAAAACCCACTTTTTGTAGTATGCCCAGTCTTTTAAAAATGACATCTGTTCTAAATCCCTACACAGCTCAATGTTTTTCACTGCATTTCCAAAGCCATTCTTTTGTAAATAGATAATTAGTGCTTAAATACTTCTTTCAAGGGGTTTCTACATTAACATAAAAATAGTGTAATTACTGATGGTCAAAATGGCATGACTACAATTTATAAATTCTAATTTCTTTTGCGGCTCTGGAGCTGATTTTCTTTCTTCCTCAACACAATTTTAATCTGTTTTAAATGTGAGTATTCTTGAACCTAAAAATATAAAATACCTGTTAACAGAGGAAGAAAAATAACTACCATCATTTTGTAAGACTGAACAATAAAGCAAAGGTAAAGCTAAACCTCATGTTTCACCGTTTTCTGAAGATATTTTAATTTTTATCAAGAACTTACAAGTAGGGATGGTGTTTATTGACCAAAATTAGCTCATTAGTTCTACAAATTATTAGAAACAGGTCATTCCTGTAGTGCTAGTTATAATACCTGAGACAACATCTTCACTCTAAAATGTTTTTAGTCTGAAATAAAAATGTTATCTTTTGAGCTGAATCTGCCCAGGTCAATTCCTGAAGTTTATGTCAAATAATTTAATCTATTTGCGTGTGTGAATGATATGCAAGTACAATTAACATTTCAGGAAAATGCTCTGAAGTGCTAGTTATAGTTTTCCACTACAATGCAAAGCCACCTTCTATTTTTTTCCTTCAACTTTCGCTTGAACTTGAATTTCAAATAGGAATACTGTCTTTGACATTGGAAAATCTCAAGCAAACACATCGAAGCACAGGATATTATAAAATGTGTTGGTTTAAGTAATCTTTCAATCCATGCACAGAAGATAATTCTCAGAAAGAATATGGAAATATGTGTTGCAGCTTATATTACGGATTGGCTAGTTAAATTTCCATGAAAGTAACCCACAAGCTCAAAGTGACAGCGGGTCCTGGAGCATACACAATTTGGAAATTATATTACAGACCAGAGCAAAGGGAATTAGAAGAGCAACTGAGCCAAGCAGGCAATTTCCAGTGCCAACAATATGGGGGATAAAAAATAGAGATGGGTTTGGAGTCACTATTTGATGAGTCCATTAAAGCAGGACATGTGCCTTAGCATTTGTGCTACAGCACACTTGATTTATATGCAGGTAGGGAATAAATAACAAAAACAAAAATAATGAAAAAGCTGAGGACAAGGATAGCTACAATGCATAGTGAGCTTGATATACCTTATGACATAATCTACCTTATCCAGCCCTCGTTACATGGAACCATAGAATGGTTTGGGTTAGGAGTGACCTTTAGAGAAGGCCTTTGTCATAAGCAGGGGCATTTCTCATGTGATCAGGTTGCTCAAAGCCCCATCCAACCAGACTTCAAGCATTTTCAATGACAGGACATCCACAACCTCTCTGGGAAACCTGTTCCAGTGTCTCACCACCTTCACTGTAAAAACATATTTCCCTAAATCCAATCTAAATCTACCCTTCTTCTGTTTAAAACTGCTGCTCCTTGTCCTGTCACTACAGGCCCTGCTAAAAGGTCTTTATCTTTATCACATACTTGCTATAAGTACTGGAAGGCCACTCTAAGATCTCCCTGGAGCCTTCTCTTCTCCAGGCTGAACAAGCCCAACTCTCCCAGCCTGTCTTCATGGGAGAGGTGCTCCAGCCCCCTGATCACTCTTGTGGCCCTACTCTGGAGGCACTCTAACAGATCCAGGGATTTAGAAACAATTCCCCTGAATTATTTTTGGCTGTTTAAAGTGATGTCATTAAAAACTCCTGGACATACGGGAAAATGAGCATATGTTCAAAACTCCCATACCATGCATCCTTATAATGTCATTAGAAGGTTTCACTGGCCTCGTGGTCTCCATTTGGCCCTACTACAATAGGTAATTCTCATAAATTAGAGGTTCAAATTTGGAAGAAAAATGCAGTCAGAGATGAAAGTAGGGAAAAAAAAATAAAGACAGGCAAAAGGTCAATATGGGAAAAGAAGGGAGGGAAATAACTAGCTTGGCACCATTGGAAAGCTGCTTTTTCTTTTTCTTCATCTTTTTCTAAGCTACCCTGAATAAGGGTAGCAATATAGAGATCTGACTTGCAGAAGTGCATCATGATGCTGCATTGGCTGGGCAATAAGAAAACAGATGAAACGGAATCTAAATTTATGCAGAATAATTCAAGTGCTGGGAAAAATACACTAACTACAGATACACAGTGATGGGTTCTGAACTAGGTATTACCATTCAGGAAAGAGTTTATCAACTTTAATAAACAATTTTATAAAAACTCAAGGGAGCTGGGTCTCTTTAGCTTGGAGAGACTGAGGGGCGATCTCATTAATGTTTATAAATATGTAAAGGGTGTATATCAGAAGGATGGAGCCAGGATCTTCTCAGTGATGGACAGTGATAGGACAAGGAGCAATGGGTCCAAGATGGAGCAGAGGAAATTCCATGTGAACATAAGGAAAAACTGTTTCACTGAGGGTGATGGAGCACTGGGACAGGCTGCCCAGAGAGGTTGTGGAGTTTCCTTCTCTGGAGACATTCAAGACCAATCTGGACATGTTCCTGTGTGATCTAATTCAGGTGATCCTGCTCAGGCAGGGGGGTTGGACTAGATGATCTTTCGAGGTCCTTTCCAACTCCTAAAATTCTGTGATTGGGTGAAAATGCCATCTCACTGTTCAATCACAGACAAAAAAAAAAACCAAAAACCAAAACAACAGGATAATCAAAAACACAGAAAAGAAAATAAAAACGAACTAGGAAATTTAATTATGCCAGGGGGATAAATCCATGCTGTGCTCAGTTCTGGTCTCACATTTTTTAAAAAGATATAGAATAAAAAGGTAGAAAGAGTGACATGGATAATCAAAGACACTTAAGGACTTCCAGACAGTCCTCAGCCTGAAAAATATCTCGAGATATGGGAAGAGTCTATGAATTCCAAAGCAGAATGAGGAATTAAATTGTTCACTTGCCTCTTCCAGTATTTAGAAATACCACATGTAACTAGCAGGTGACAGGTTCAAAATAAGCAAAATTCTTCACACAATCCATATCACACTGTGGAACTGACACAAGAATGTCTCAAGGTTCAATATTTGTGTAAATCCAAAAGGCAATTAAAAAAGACAGAGAAGAAAAATCTAGATATTAAATACAAAGCAATGCTGTGTCTCAAGAAATCCCTGGACTGCCTACCAGAGAAAGCTGAGAAAATAAGCACATCCAGTTATCACCACTGCTGAATCTCCTCCATAGCACTAGCATCAACCCAGCCCTAGCCAAACCTCAAATGCCTCACTGGGAAGGAGGAAGGGGTCTTTTTACAAAAAGAAAAGCGAAAGAAAACAACTAATTACCAAAAAGAATGCAGTGAAGGGAAATGAAATGAAGTGGAAGGCTTTAGGGGCCAGAGGATAAGAAGTGTAAAACTAGGTGACTAAGGGGCAGACAAAGCAGAGCACCTTGGCTGCTAGCCACAGTCAAAGACAATACTGGGCTAGAGAGACATAATTATCTGAGCTGGTACAGGCCTTCCTGTGTACCCACATACGGTTAGCTAAAAAAGAGAGAACATATTTTAGGGTATGACTCAGCAAGCCAACGTGCCTCTATTAGCACAACACTTGAGCATGTGCTCGATATAACCATAAGGTCCATGGAAGTTAATGATGTTAATGTAAAATATACTTTGCAACCGACAGGAACAGAAATTTTATTTAGAACAGAAAGATAAAATCTGAAAAACTTGCTGAAGGGCCTCTTGAAAAGATGAAACGGACCCACAGGCCTGAGTAGAACCGACCCAAGAGGCTGTGGCGGATCAGAAAGCTAAGAGGTAGGAATCACTGCTGCACATAAAGATACAGTGCAAAAGCTGGAGCAGGATATGTATCTTGTGCCTAAGAGGAAGCTGAGATCAAGAGCAGGTGTGACAAATATTCTGGCCTTAATTCCAAGGCATAAAGTCCTAGCCTAATGATGGCAGATGATGCAGGTCTGACGCTGAATAAAATGACTAAGAGAGATGTGCCCTGTGGTATGGGACGAAGGAACAGACAAGGAAATATGGTGGCAGCAGGTAAGAATGACAGTAGTGGTGAAAGTCTGTGCCAGGGTCTGTCAATTACTTTCTCAAGAAACCAGTAAAATACTAAGCCAAAGAAGAAGAAGGTTGGGTAGACTCTGGGAGTTGCAAAATCATGGCGGGTACTAGAAGAAGCTATCTAGAAAAAGCAAAACTGTTGGAGAATAGTGCCTCACACAACAAAATGGACAACCAGCAAAAATTTTTGAAATTTCATCTTCTCAGAGAGAGCATATTAACTATTCTACCATTTACTATAGCTTTTGCAAACACTCAAGGTATTCAAGATAAATTGTTCATTTAAAACAGAAAAAGACTTAAAAAAGTTTCCATTTTGAAATCTCATTGACAGTATTTTTTTTTATAAAGTTCACAATTTTGAACTGGAACAAAACTTCAAATGCTAGCTGAATAAAGTCTATGTATTGACCCCAAATTATTCTTCTATTGGATTTTCCATAATGAATTTTACAACTAAGTTAAATTTTTGGTTTGGTTTCTTTTTTTCAAATTGAAAGAAACAGTCAAAAAAATCTATAACTCGTTAAATCTGCATAACACAAAAGATACTCTCACAAAAATACAACTCAAACCACCAAGATCACCTTTCCCAAACTGCACACTACCATGAAATCGGAAGCATGCCTGTAAAGTCAGAAAATTAAGCCTTCTTTTGGAATAAAAATGATGAAGAGAGCATCACAGAAATGCCTTGGGAAATCTCCCTACCATACCGAGAGAATTTCAGCTTAAGGACTTCTGCAGAACACTGTACAGCTGTGACCAGCAGGGAGGCAGATGGAGAACCAGGGAGACAAAAACTGTGCAGCGAGTAATGTGTGTAGCCCCCGTCCTTGCTCACTAGCAATATCCCAAAGCACTTTTCTTCCCACACTAGCAGATAAATAAAATGGGTATTATTTAGAAGGGATAACCATATGGTTTATATAATCTTTATATGCTGTTTTCAGTACACTGTTATAATACATGGTAGAGACCTACAAAACAGGATTAAAATTCGCTCTGTGCTTTACAACCAACCTGTGCACATTTGGATACAGAGACAGAGGTGAGGTGATAACTGTAACAGAGTAGGTTACTTCCACATGCTGTCCCTACCTTAATACTCACAGAACAATCCAATTGTTCCATGTGGGACATATTATTGGGTTCCCAAGCTCAAATAAATATTTATGAGCCATGCTGGCAGTTATTTGCTAGTAAATATTTGTTTAAATTGTGAGTCCTGACTTTTTTTTTATATTCCATTTCAGCCTACATGCATCTGTCTGCTTTGTGCCTTCCTAATGTGGAATGCTGTAGTATTTCACAAAAAAAAAAGACAGGAAAAATGCAAAAACATAAACTACAGGAAAGAAAATCAACCTAAAAACTGAAGTCCATTAACCTTAAACCATGTCCTTTCTCCCTCCGACTCCTACATTTCCTCTCACCCTATTTTTTATTTTTTTGTGGATAATGAACTATCAGAATTAAGAATCCATTTCTATTCCAAATTAAGGTATCCACGCTGCTGCAGGAACAATACTGATCGGGGTTTTTGTCTGAATACAGTGTATGCTTTCCAATTTTCACTGTCATGTTTTTTTTTAGCATATACAAAACATTGCAGAAGCACATGTAAATCACCACTCTCTTGCCCAGTGGAACAGAATTTCAGTTACCAATGCCAACAGTTGCCTACAGAAGGCATCTACATCTGGTCTGCTACATCCAAGACAGCAACCACAGGCACACGTTTTGCTTTGTTTGGAATTCATCACTGTGGTGCAGCTGAGCCTCAGATAAAAAAACTATGAGCCTCCGGGGTTAAACAGACAAATGTTTTCAGTCACAACAACTTTTTTTTTTTTTTCAGGGAAGCAAAGCCATAACAATGTATGTAAGAGGTTTTATGTAAATCATCGAAGGCCTACTGACTTAAATTGTTGCTAACACCAAGAAGTTGCTTAATGTACACTTGAGAGTGTGAAGGCAGAACAGATGAATAGTCTCACAAATCTTATTTGCTCAGTTGGAAAAATGCAAAAATATTTGTGTAAAAAAAAAAAATCTGATTCCTGCTCATTGCCATTCAAATTTTAAAAACAAATTAATATTCATTGTTTCTGAGTGCATGATGGTTTTTACTGGGAGGCAGAAGGGGCAGATACAATCAGTAAACAAACTTACTTTCAAACCCGCACAGAATTCAATACTTACCTAGCCACTCGTTGAATTTTTTTACTTCACTAGGAAGCCCCAGCTCAGTAAAATCACCAGCATGAATTAACACGTCTCCATATGGCATTTGGATGGGATCAGTTCTTGAGTGAGTATCAGAAATACAGACAAATCGCGTATATCCTGGAGGTTTGGGAGCATCGTGGGGCACCGGATCAACCCTGTAGGAAACACATCATAACAAGGTTATAAAGTACTCACATACTTCTTACCATCTACTTTGCAACTCGAAAACTATCCTTTACCTTTACAAAAGTTTACACAGACTTCTGGATCTGTCTGACGGAAGGGATTTATTAAAACAAACCTAACACTAATGGGAGGTGTAAAAATTCTTGATGTTCACATCAGAACATTTTCAGTATTTGTTTGGTAGATGGATTAATTTAAAGAGATTAAGGAAAAGAGATTGAACTATGGCAGTAACGCTGAAACAAATACTTACAAATAAATCAAAGGCATTGCCAGTTTCAAAGGAATGGTACTATCCCACTTCATTGTTTAAATATGATTAGACAGTACACAGGGAAAAGATTTATTTTAGATACATAAATGCATTTAATACATTTTTTTCTAATTATAACTTTTTTCTGCAAGTTATATAATTCCAGGAAATTTAATTAACACATTTTGGAGATATGTTTCAGTGTGTTAATGCAAAGCAAGATAAGAACTCTCCTGACAACAGCTGTAAATGTACATTCAAGCCTGACTATTGTCAGGACAAATGTGGCAACTTTCTGCGCTTAATTATACTAAATGAAATCAGATGCTGTGAGGGGTGAGGCTGCATTGTTCAGAGTCCAATCTCCATATTCAAAACTGAGGGAATGAAAAGCTCTGACCCAGTTTGATGAGACTTATGATGTAGAGCAGGAAGTCAGAGAAATCCTCTCCACTATATGATGAATACTTATTTTCAACTCAACCTTTCTTACCCTCAGTCCGTATTTTATTAGAATATATAGAAGCTAATGTAGAAATATACCAGATCTGCAACTCCTGTTAGGGAATTCTGGTGAAATAACATTAAAAAGCCAGCGATGCAAGAGTCATATTTATGTCACTAGGAACCAGAGAGATACAGAATTGTTATGAATTATTTTATTTTTACACACTTATTTTGAAAGGACAAATAAAATTAGTTTTGTTCACTCTTGCAGTGTGTAATACATATACCTCTATCCCTTGCTGGCTCTGCTTCAGTGTAGGAGCTTACTTTTACATAAATAAAGTCAGAGAAAAAACAGATCTTTGCTATTAGTGGGTAAATTTTCTGAAGGCATTTTATTGCTTGAAAGACAGACAAGAATAATCTTCAATCACAAAGTCTTTTCACTATGTCAAGGAAGAATTCTCTGAAGTTTTTAGTGGGTAAACTGAGGTGGTTCTGATGATGTCACATAGAGAGTGAGGAATAAGTCTCAAGTATTCAGATCTCATTAAATAAAGATCTTAGCATTTTCAACAGTATAACTACAACTTAGAGTATGAACAAATTATTTTGTACCTATCTTTCCTTTATCTTTTTAGGAAGAAGGCATGCTGGGGGTTTTACAGCAGTACTGGAGAAACAGCCTTTCAGTACAAATACCTTGTAGTCATTGATCTGAAGTTCCAGTTTTTGAGCAGAATGTATCCAAACAGGAGGTAAGGAGTAAAACCAGCTGTGACCAAATAGTACTGAATGAATACCCAGCACTATGTACATGCTAGTGGGATATGTAAGCAAACACATACTGGGAAAAACTTGGCCAAGAAATAATGCTTGGACCTTGAGAGAAAGCAGCTGCAATCACTGGGTGAAGGGCTGGGGGAGAGCTGACCCTGGCTATTGCTGCAGCTGTTTAAGCTAAAAAGATTAAACATCACTTCAGTAAACAAAATTTCTGACTATTGCTCTCCCTGCCCAGCACTTCCCAACATTAGTTACAGGTCACATGAGTAAGCCAGGTTTATACTATGCATAGTACCCTGGCACAACGTTAAGGATGTGAACTGGTCTAAAACGACACTTTTTGACTTTTCACGGTACAGTAGCGTTCAAAGTGGGTTACTCCTTCAGAGATCTTTTAAAGCTCAGCACAGCAGTACGTTGGGTGTTGGAGAGTGGCATGCATTTCACATGTTGCTCCTCTGAAGCTGAATGGAAAAAACAACAGACTTACCATGGCAACCCATGCAGCGCATAATGCATATGCTTTTTCTTACAGTTTGGATGGGGAAGGGGAAGATGTGGACCCCATTTTCGTGGTTCCTGAGGTATGGATAACTTAAATCCTGTTCAATGGGCCAGAGAATTTTCATGGGAGAAAGGCATCAATGCACAAAACCAAACAAATGAGATGCAGATTTTCACACTGAAGCGACTCGAACACACTGAGGCCGGCTACAGGTAAAAACATATGTCAAGTTTCACAAATGCATCGAAGTTGTATTACTGGAAATAATTTCTGAAGGCTTGATCCCCATATTCTTGAGCAATGCATTCCCACAGCAGCTGTCACACCGACACCCAATGCACTGCTTGCAGCGTGAGCACAGGAATAAAGAACTGCTAGTTATTTTTGTGTAAATTCTTTTGTTTTTTTTTTCTTTAAAGCAGTATGAAAACTTGCAGAGAAATTGAAAAGCAAAGTCCAAAAAATCTCAGACGAAAACAATGCCAGAGTTTTGTTTACACACTAGATTTCAGTTGTTTCACAAATGAGCAAGACAGGAACTTTCCAGAAATGACTGATGGACTTGAAAATACAATTTACCACCCTTCTTGTCAGTGGCAACCCAGTCAACCCACAAGCACAGAAATGCAGACTAAGATGGGGCTAGGAAGGGCTGTCTGCATGTTAGAGCTGCTAACATGTAATATCAGAAACAGCAAAGTGTGAGAAGGACCAATGAAGAGCTGCAGAACTGGATTCAGGAGAAAAGGAGCACAAGAGCCCCTCCATGCTTCAAGTAGTTTACCATGAGTTCAGATGTTAACAGGTCTATGTGAAATCTGTTTGTGATTACCCACGACATCACAAATCTATCTATGTCAAACTACACACAAAGACAAGGCAGAGCCCTCACCTCCCTCAAGTTAATGACAAAATTCACATGTGCTGAAGCAGGGCTGTTTTCCCCCATAACAACCATGCGAATAAAAGGTGCTTTTGTTACACTTTTTATGTCTACTTTTACCTCCTTTGTTATTTTTCTATTAATTGGTAGGAGGCAAAAGCAATCATGCTGGTAGTCAGAAACATTATTTACAATTTCTGTACCAAGAGAAAGAGTAAGGAAGGTTATGGTAAATGTTTCATTTGATTTAGCCTGGTTTTCTGTTCGCACAAGCTTCTTCAATAATACTAACCTTTCACAAGAGATTGCTAAACTCTTCTGAGGAACAATCTCCTAAGGACAGCTTATCTTCAACTACTTGCTTAAGTGCTGAACTTCTATCATGCAGTTAATTGTCTAAGCTCTCTAAGCTCTCCAATAATATGCTGTGAATACCGGTTAGAAGTTTAAACAGCATATGGTAGCGTCCAAAGTGGATATTAATAAATAACTGGGGTTTTAGCCCACTAAAAAGCATTCAGCTTTTAAGACTAGTGTACAAATTCCTGAGTGTCCAGGAACTGTGAATACTCACAAAGAATGGCTAAGCCTCGAGAGATGAATTTGTAAAAGTATTTCTGAACCCACATTTGTTTGTTTGTACTTTTGCTACCATTTGCCAGCTCTATAAACAAAAGATGTTTCCCAATGCTAACACTCAACTCATTTTACTGTTTGCATTTCAATAGTACCTAAAAAAGCCCAAGAGAGACCATAAGCTAATACACTGCCCTCGAAAACCTTGGTGTTTGCTCACCACCCCAATATAGCTTCTAGTCTTCAATTTTTTAATATAATACCTAAAAGTATGCACTAAATATACACATAGCAATCAACCAGTCGTAACAGCTGCATTTTTAAATGTCAGAAATCATGGCTTGTGTTTGTAAATTACAAAATCATATTAAAGATCAAAAATGTGAATAAGGTGATTATTTATTCAGTCTTCCTAAAGGGGAAAAAAAGTTTCCTTTAAAAAAATTAAGCTCAACCTTCTGATCTAAAGTTAAGGCTCCTTCTCTCTTTAATAAACACAATAAAACGGTGCAGACATTTTTATTCCTTATAAAAATATTTTACAGTAGAATTTTATACTTAATTTATTTGTAATAGCTTTGCTGCTTTGCTCTTCCCTTTCACTTTAAACTTTATGGCAGGTTTCATTTTGTAATTGTAATTCTCCACTTTACATTGCAAGTAAATCATTTAGAGCAGTTAATTTTACTGATGTTGTCATTATATAAGAAGTCAGAAGCAAACACATTATTTTAATTACTCTTTAAGCACTTGGCATCTTCGGCACACTGGTATGAAACTAGGTTATCGGATGGGTGCCCACACTATTTTATTTATTGATGTGATTTTTTTCCTTGTATGTAGCTGCAATATAACTAAGAAAACAGTGTGCACCGTACGGATACAGGCTTGGTATTTTCAACAGCTATTTACATCAATAAGCAAGTGCACAATGCAAACAAACATTATTAAGATTGCAGAAAGTACCATCCTCATAGCAGCTCTTCTTTTATTACCACTGCTTGTTGTTTATTTTTCTTCTTAATACGTGAGCATTATGTATTAAAGTTATGCTAGCGGAGTGATCTTTCTCCCATCCTTTAACAAAGTACTTATACTTTCCAAATGGACTGATTTTGTATCATTATAGTAATTATTATTAGAAAGGCAGCAAAACAGCGTTCTTTGAATTCTTTTTGACTGGTCCATCAAATACCGCATCGACAAGGCAATAACAATTCAGAAGGCTGTGCTAGAGCAATAACAAAACTATAATACTTACATTTGCACATGTGGGGGCTGAAAACGTCCCTGGTTAATGTTGTAGAACGTGAAAGCCTGTGTGGGGTTGGAGCTGTACTCATCCACTTCAATTATGAGTCTACTGTGCTGATGCCTTCTAGCTGCCATAATGTGCGACTGGGCGAACGCCATGCTTGCAGTGTAGTTTGGTTTTTTCAGGCGATCATATCTGCTATCTTCCTACGTCGATGGAAGAAGACCATGACATCTCCTTACCTAATCGTCACTCTCCCCTCTGAAAAACCTGAAAGCAGATTGAAGAGATGGAGTATAACTGTTTGACCGTTAATCTGTTTGGAATTTGCTTTATTTAATATGAGATTAGGTTGGAGCGGGGATATGGAGGCTAGAAGACACACAGCTCAAAGAACTCATCACAAACCTTTCCAACTCAGCAACCTGATGAAAGTACTTTGGTTGGGAGTGGGATGAAAGTACTTTAGTTGGGGATGGGAGGCAGGGCGTGGAAGCAAACTTGCTAAAGACACAGGGGCAACCTGCTCAAGGATTTGAAGCTTTTAGTACAAATCTAAAAGACAAGGCAGTCTGTCTTCAGAATGGTACATCAAATAATAATGTTTCTTCAACACAATAATTTACTTCCCTTTTTTTTTACTGCATTAGGTGAATGTTCAGTCCCCACCATTCTTAAAAAAAAACTAAAACAAAGCAAAAGAAAAAAAAACACCAAACCTGAAAATGAATACATGGCTGTGAGCAACTAAAATGCAAGTTAGTTAAACAAGAATCAGTTCAACCAATTCTTCAGAAATTCTGTGCCATTTATCACAGGGAAGTATTGCAAGTGGTTACTCTTTACATCCTAAAGAAAAGAGTAAATGGTCTTCTGTGTGCTTAGTCCTGGTTCTACAGTATCACTGAAGAAACTCGGGACGTGTGTCTGAAGGGCTCCCCCCTTCAAGACATTCTCTTCTTTGTCAGCACGAGCCCAACATTCTGGATTCACTAGAAAGGAAAGTGATTCAAAGGCTAGCACACAGTTAAATGTTATTAAATATTAAAAAAGTAAAATCCATACAGGTTTTATGTTTGGGAATAAATTTTTCCCTGAAGGTTATGCATGTCTAGAGCAGCAGCACTGAAAATCAGTAAGAGGAACAGCAAAGTGAAACCAACTGGAATGCAAAGAGTATCCCCTAGAAACAGCAGAAAGTAATTTAAATATGAATTTTACTTTTATTTCCCAGTTTTAATAAAAAATGGATTATAAGCTATAAAGGTGGGTATTTTTACAGTATAATTCTGCATCCTTTTTAAAAGTTGTCTGTCTTAAATATTTGCTTTCATGCAAGCGAGGGCTCTCTTCTTCTAGGGAATATGAGTAATATCTGCTTCAGCAGATATATTTCATGAAAAGCCATGCTAGAATGCAGCACACTTATTATGTGCAGTTTCTGGAAAGCAGGACTACAAGTATTTTATGTGACCCTTACTTTCCTTCTGAAGGGATCACTGCCAAGAGCGATGGATGAGGGAGGTCTTCATAGTCACTCTGATTTTTAAAGCTATTTACAGATACTTTGGTCCAATTCAGTTCTAGTGGCAGTCAAGCACCTAAGCATCTTTAAAAATCTGGGCTTCAGTCCTCTGCTTAACTACTACAGATGTTAAGTGCTCCAAGAAGTGGCAGTGTATTTTTGTTTTGGTAATTCCTGTCCTTAGGAAATTGGAATGAGATTAGGCTCAGTTACTTGCTGAATGGATGTAAAATGATGACAACTTGCTGTCACTAACAACCCACAGGTAAAAAAATCTGGGAATACAAGAGCAGATTCCTTCATGCCCTCCCCTAGAACTGAGCAGTAAGGAAATGGTAGAAAAACAACAAAGAAAATTTTGGATTTAAAACACTCTCAGATCAAGCTACGGAACAAGCAGCAGCACAAAGCAATGTGCCAAAGCAGGGGGAGGGAAGGGAGACAGGATTATTTTCATGATAATCAAGTACAAATTGCTGCATTTAGGAAATAAGAAATTATGATGGCAGATGTGAAGAACCCTCCCTGAGGAGCTTCCTGTATTAAATGATGCATTTGTAAAGAAGTTTGAATAGGCAAGGTCAGAGATTTTATAGGGGGCAAACTGTTCTAAGTGAACTTACTTCTGTTTGAAAGAAACTATTAGAATTGGTGACCTCTAGAAATATTCTCCAGTAAAATTAATAATTTATGATTCCATGGCTCTACATAAGGATTTCAAACCACCTGAAAAACAGCCTTTCCTTTCTAATTCAGGGATTATGCCCACACAAGTCAACTGCAGTTACAAAGGCACTAAGGCAGTGCCTTAGAGACCTAGTATCTCCCTTTGGGCTCCCTAAGTTCTCAGGAGCTCAGAGCAGCTGAGAAAATGCCTTGTGTCAGCCTCGTCTTTGGGTCCTGTCTTTTATGACTTCTCTCAAGTTACATGTCAAATCTGCTGCCGTAACAGCAGATGTACGCACCTACTCCGCTATCTACTCTTACGCTCTGCTTCCTCTCTCTGGGTAAGTGGAAAATATCACTTATCAACACAAACTAACTCAAAAGAACAAATCTGTTTGCAAACAGAACACAGCCTGCACACCACTGATACACCCCTTAGTGCTAAAGAGTTCTTTTAAGCAGGGAATCAACCCTTGCACATGGGAGGGTGTGTGAATCACACCATTAGGCCAGCTTGAGTGGATGCTAGCCACAGATATTCAGCAAGAACTTCATCATATAAACATGTAGAAAGCAGGAAGGCAACATATTTTACTTGAGGTAAGGAAAAAAAAAAGGTGGTGGGGGGGCAGGGGCTGAGGGAAAGAAGATGCCACAGCACTGATAAGCTTCTGCCAAATGACAGTCACCCAGCGTCAACCCTGGACACATGAAAAGCATCCAAGACTGGAGAAGAAAGAGCCAGATCTTGCAATAAAATTAAAATAACTAGCAATCACATGAATAGTCTGTGCTAAACAAAAATTAGATATGTAACACACATAATCAGTAAGCATAATTCAATAGCAAGCTTAATTCAAGCTCATTTCAGAAACATACACAGATGTCTTTGAACCTTACCTTTCAGTCTAGGGTTTTCTTCCTGCATAAGTGGTTGGCTGACTACAAACATTCTTGGTGTTCGACAGAACAAGCTGTCTCTTTCCAGCTTGACTGATAACCAGACTGACACCCATTACTCCCCTCTTTCTGTTTCCATTTCCAATAGTGCCCTAAATCGTAACTTTTTCTTCCTTTTAATATTCTGAAATGTCTTTCTTTCCCAAACTAAAGTATCAAATGCAGCAGGGAAATAATTATCGGCTTCTATAACATGCAAGTTTTAAAATTATATGCCCAGCATTAACAACACAGAGCATTAAGACTCAAATCCCCACAGCAACAACATGCTAACCATCCTCTTCCCCCAGACTTATGGAGCTGCGGGATGTATGCCAGGGAAAAACAGAGAAATGTAAAAAGGACTGCAAGAACATGAATACTAAAATAAATATCACAAACCTGGCTGTTAGAATCACAGACTGAGAAAAAGCTATTAAATCAGCTAAGCCATCTTCTTACTGATTGTAAGACAGGAATGTTCTCCATACATTATTTTTCTCCTGCTTTCTTCAGCATGTGTTCCAATGTTCACAAAGCTGCAACCACTGTGTACATTGAACACTGCTCCACCATCTTCAGAAGGCTTTGCATCTGGCCATTAACTATGCAAATTGCAACATCTGTCCTGAGAAATTACTGGACTAGGCAGGTACTTGAACCCAGATGTATATTTAAGTCCTATGATGAGGTCCTCAAATAAATCTCTGAAGACTTTTTTTATTCTATTTTTTCATCCCAAAATTTCTCGTGTTTTCATCTCACAGCCTTCTTGTATAGCTAGCATAATCATTTCACTCTTTTACATGAATTTTCCATCATATTTATGCATTCTATTTATCTTTTTTTCCATTTCAACCCAACATTTTATTTTTATCTCACTTCATCACTCACAGATTCTGCTTTATTCTGTGTTCATCCTTCAGTTCACTCTTAAGTCTACTGTCTCTCACCATATACCATTTTATTCTTCCCATTGTTCCCTCCATCACCTACCCCTTGACTCAAGCCTAAAAATGACACTGACACTTCTGGAAAACTCTTCCAGTAACACAAAATATGAATCTGGAGTTGAAAACAACATGTATCAAGCAGATGTCACTGAAATAGTAATTAGAAACCAAAATAAGATATTGATTATAGTGATGATGATAATAAAAAATAATGTTATAAATTAAGAGAGAAAACTGTGAAGGTGTTATCTGTTGAGTAATGAACTTGGATAGGTTACCAAAAGTATGGAGGTCAAGAAGCACAATATGGCTAAAGCATACGCCAGAAGACAGGCAGTTGCCAGATTTTGCACTAATAACAGTGAGATAACATAAAGAGGATGCTGGGACTTTCGGCAGTACCAAGATCAGGGGCAAAGAGGTAGCTACAGAAAACGTTCTTTTGTTCAGCAAGTCTGACAAGCTGGGATTTGGGGATGCAATGAAGAAACAAAATGTAGTGTGAAAAAAACAAAAAAAAAATATTTTCATGCAGCTATAAAACATCAAAGCCATATTTTTTTCAGGGAAAGCCAGTAAGACAACAGCAGTAAAATACCTTAAAGAAGTGCGTGAGAGTTTGTGATAGACCTCACAGTGACATGTTTCTTGTGCAGTTCTTGGATACTATTAAATACAAACCCTTCCAAGAGCTTCCTCAAGCATTCAGGTATTCCCCTATACTGCACTATAACACTCTTCATAAACTGTCAGGTCATTCCTGACACAGGCAAGCAGACCCTTTATTTAAACACAAAAAAAAGCACACTAGCATATTCTGCAGAAATGGTCCAAATTGTCATAGTAACATTCCCACGACCACTAGTGATTGGCTCCATTATCACAAATTACTATTTTTGTTTTAATTCCCCCCCTCCTTCCAAAAAAGAAAAATTTGTTGCTGACTGACCAGCAATAAGTGAATATACTGGAATCAGTAAAGCAATCACTAAGAAAAATAGGCTGAAAATGCTAAAGGTGTTTTGCTGTCTAAAATACCCATTTCAGATACTCCAGATAGAATGAAATCAATGGAATTAGTCTGCTATCTTCAGTTCTGCCATCAGGAAATGAATACTGAAATAAGCCTAAAAAGCATTATTCTGTGAGAAAGGATGAGCCAAGCAAATCACTCTGAAGATGAAAGCTTTTCCAAAGGAATACACTCTCCTCTTCCTCCTCTTCATTTTCTGAAACAGAATGCAAGTCCTGGCAAGCCAAAACCACCAAGTCTCCCCTCAGCAGACTGGTTTGGACTCACTTAACAAATGAGGACTTTAAAGTGAAGGCAGCACAATGAAACGTCATTGAGACACTGCCGATTTTTAGGTCAATCATGCACATTTCTACTGATGGAATCATCAGGCTTTCTAAATGAGTACTGTTTGCCACAGACAGAAACATTTCCCATTGCATTTAAAAAAATAAACAAATAAACTCAAAATGTATCAAAGTGAAATATGTACTTAAAAGCCCTCTTTTCCCAAAGCAAGTGCTTTATGCACCTGCAAATTGCATCAAGGAGAACTAAACAATAGTGTTAAAAAACCAACAGACCCCGTCAAGGGTAACTGAATTAGAACCTTAGAACCTTATCTGTCTGGGTGGCATTTAAGGTGATTACCACCCTTACAAACCACCCAGAGCTCTTCGCAATGAACATAACCCTACTTCAGCTACAGAAGCAGTATGGCGTTTCAGAGCCTTAGTTTATCTAAAAGCTGTTTTGAAGGTGGTGAACCGTGCCAGCGTGACAGCCTTCAAGCCTCCATCAGCCCTCCGTCCTCAGCACTGAGAACCTGGCACCCGCCGTGGGCCTGGTGCACTTCCCCAGCCCAGCTGTGGGCCTCAGGGCTCCCTCTGCCACAGAGACCATTGCTGAAGAGCGGCTCTACCTCTGTCTCTACATGGGAGAAGAAATCCCTGCTTTTGAGTGCTGAGTAAGTGTACAAATGAGGGTATTTTAACAGGGATTCATCTAAAAAGAAAAAAAAAGTTAAATGGAACATGCTGACCAATCCATTCCCTGAGTACCATGAGTTGGCAACATGAACTGCTCTGTCTGCTCCTCAGGGCGTAACTGTAGGTATATTGCTGTGCACATTTCTAACATGGTTGTTAAGGTCAAAAATTGGTATTAAGCCCTTACAAATGCCTCCTTACTGTGGTTCTCCACCAGGGTATTTTCAAAAAACTTCGCTTATGATGTATCCCTAATTGAAAGAAATCTTAAGTATCACGTTTTCCAGTCTCTGCTCTCTTCCACAGCTTCTGCAGAAGGAGGTTATACCGTCTCAATAATTTATTAAGGGGGCTTTTTGGTTGGGTCTTCTAAAATACATCTAAAATGGTTTTCTAAAAATGGCTTATCTAAATTTGCTCACAGTTATCAGCCAAATAATACTCAGTTCTGTGACAGAACCTTTCCCTGGAAGCCAGAGCTATTCCCACCCATACAACCTAAATGAGAGGGCATAATTCTGTGTTACTCATATTCCTCAAAATCCTGACTTCAATGAGAAGAAATGATAGATCTAATCCTCTTCTGTTTAGAATCTCCTATTTCACCTATCAATGAATACTTTGGTGCCTCATCATATATATCACGCATCTGTTAACTGCAGATCTACAGGGCACGGAGCAATCTGTTTTGGAACATGAAAAAAAATCAGTGACTTAAATAAGACCTATTCTTTTCTGTAATTACAATTACCTTAACCTGCATTGGCAAAAAAAAAAACCCAAACCCAACAAAATCTCCCAAGATATTGCTCACTATGCTAAAACACACATCATTGTTCTGCTTTCCCGATTATAAGGACCTGTCAAACATGGTATGACAAAATACTTCACTGAAATTTATTTTTTCTTCGAATTAGCTCTCTTCCATTGCTCTCAAACACAAATACACTTCTCTCATTATTTATAAAGAACTTGTTAGCTTTAAGATTATATAGACACAGAAAGTAAGAAATGAGATAAATTATTTGTCTTTTGGAACTATGCCTAACATCTACTTCTATGGAGCTACATCCAAAATTATATTTTACCTTCTATATGCCAAAGTTCTGACCTGGCAACCTGAAAAATAGATAGATGAATGAGTTCAGAAAACACAATAATTGCACATTTGCCTATGAAATCGAATTATGTATTTATTTAAAGTAGTTACCACTTGGATACCTTCTTAGTTAGTCTTCTTTCAAATAATGACTGTATGGTTTTTAAATTACTTTTTCTCATTTCCCTACCTAGGCTCCCAAAACTACAGTAACCAAATATTCTATTTATGAAGATTTAATTTTACTTTGGCTCATCATCAGTATCATTTTCTAAATCAAATTATCATCCATACAAATAACTGTTCATTTCTTCAATTTTAAAAATAAACACAACTTAATAAAACTGCTTTGTTTTCACCTTAAATTTCCACTTTACAATGTATCAAATATATTTTAGATCTAAATACTGCAGTACCCTAAGATTTATAAATAGACTGAACATTTCTCAAGGCTACATGTATTATTGTAAACCTACATATGATCTTGCCTGAATGTATAAAACATTATTATATGTGGATAAAATATTTAAATGGATACATTTTCCTTAAGTAAAACCAAATATTTTCCTGAAAAAATACACTGGTTTGGCTCAATATTACCTGTATTTATCTCAAAATGCCTGCAAAGGTAGCTAACCTATTGAAGTGAACCTATTCAAGAATTTTAAGTAAATACCTAAAAGCCACAAAACTGATTCCTCACTCGAAAAAATTTGCCTTTGTCTCTGGCAGTGTTTCAAAATCCACAGTACTGAAAATCCTGAGTATACATTCATAAAAGACAAATTACAAGTCCTAAAATCATAATAATAATTTGAGGGGAAAATAGCTGAAATGGTCAAAAATGGACATTCCACCAAGAGTAAAACTGGGGTGTGGGGATTTGATTCTACATTTCAGTCTGCAATTTAGTCATGTCATCTGATTAGGCTCTTAAATCTCCCAAAATATCATTTACCAAGAAGACGACTACCTAACTACCAAAATATTATATATTTAAGAAAGAGTTTAGTTTGGTTTTTAACTGAAGAATGTTCTTCTTCCTCTTTTTGTGACAAGTAGTCTCATACTTATTTCTTAGTCTTCATCTGTACATGTATCACTGGGTCAAGTCCCACTTGCCTGCAACACATACTTTATTCAAACCGATTTCAATGGAAATTGTGTGTATGAATGCACAGGATTTGACCAAGTTGATCATTTATGCATATCTGAGGGCAGAATACTTCCCATCTGGTTGAGCGTGTTCACTCCAATCCCAAAATTACATCAGAATTTGTCAGAGCCTAATACTGAGTGGAAGATAATTTTAGTAGATAGTTCAAGTAGTTTTCATGTAAGCATTTGAAATCAGCGTTGGTCACCAGCAGTGTTAGTCTGTGGGTCAGTAAAGTACAGCAGAGGTGAATGGCACACAGCACCCCGGGAACAGCCAGCAGCAGAGGCAGCTCCCCTGCTCCGAGTTTAGCTGGAGCCAGGAGCTGCTGCTTCATGCACACGCAAGTTAATACTGGGAAGACAGTTAACAGCTCTTCCCTTCTTGTGCAGCAGCACCACTCGGCTGCAGATGAATTTCTATAGCAAATATTCTCATCTGATTTCAGAAAGAAATCTAACACTAACAACTCTTGGAAAGTTACTGATCTCGGCTATGTCAGTGCATAAGACCAGAAAACAAAAGTGTCCAATCTCCTCCTCCAGTTCAAGTTGACTGAAATGCCAAGGTACCACCACCTGAACATATGTAAGGTGGAATGCATAATACAGCTTACATGTAAATATATATACTGTTTCTAAGATCAGTACATCTTTTTCTATTAAGGTCTGGATTAATCAAGCAAATTCTTAAAAGCTACGTCTTTTCCTCTCAGGCACTGAGCTTTGACAATTAAGTATACCGTCTGATTTTGTTGTTTCCACTTTCATTCGTTTAGCTATATCCATCCCACTGAAATACTTTGTGTCATCTGATGAATGTTCAGGGAGGGAGTTCACTGGGTTTGTTCTGTTTTTCTATGTATCCTCCCCAGTTATGATACAGGGAAAAAAATACTCAACAGTTGTTCGGGCTACCCAGTCCTCTTGCACATCAAGTCATGTCCACAAAAAGCCCCTCTACACAGTCCATAGCAAAAGAAGAAAGAAAGCAACTAAACTTCTTCCTCCAAAGAAAGAGAGAGGAAAGGTAGTATGGGAGAACTCACATGCACACAGTCTGGTGGGGGAGTGTTTCAGGGCAAACACCTCTGGATATTCTTCAGACCTAAACCAGATCCTACTGATCAGCACAGAATCTAATCCTAGGGTTCCTTTCTCCAACAGGGATGCTTCAAAACACTGCTCTCCCTGAAGCTGAAGAGGTTGGTCATGAACAAAGCAAGATTCAGGACAAGACTGACACTGAGACTGCACTCACAGTACTCCACGGTAGCTAGGCTAGCTCAGGTGGAAACTACCAGGCTGAGAAACCCAGCGTGGGCTGTGCCAGGTGACAGGAATGTTCATGAGTGGGTCAGTGACTGGGCTGCCTGCCTCTGAACTGTGACTCCAAGCTGCATGCACTCTATCTACATCAGCTGATTCACTGTCTGCTTGAAAAACTCTTCTGAAAATGTATTTGGACTGACTACAGATTTTTATGTCATGCAAAAGATGCAAAACCAAAGCCAAACAGTTAGGTGTAAAAACTAAAGGAAAATAAAAAAATGGAAAATTACTGAGCATAAAATTATCAAAGTATGAAGTGAACCCACTGAACATTTTTGGGGTTTACTTTTCCCTTCTGTCCTAATAAACCGGGTGAAACCAGAACATTTTTTTGGTGTTTTGCAAATCGGAAGTTTCCACTGAAAAGCGCTGAAGCTGACTTTTGTTTTTTGTTGGTTCTTGTTCAAGGTACTAATGTTAAGTACTGGCAGAATTTGAGTTGGAATCCACCCCAGCCCTGCTCCAATAGGCAAGGGATCTTGAACTTTACCAAAAACTACTCAGACTAGGCACAGTGTTGAGGCACAAAATAGAGATACACCTCAGAACAGAAATACAATGAAGATAAGCTCCAAGTAAGGAACTTTGTTTTTACTACCAAGGAACCAGAAGAAAGGCTGTGCTACAAAGCTGAAATAATCCTAGTATTGCTATTTATTATCATATGGGTGTCCACAGACCAAATTATACCCAACAGAAAACTATGCTACGTGCTGTACAACCGTGAAGTAACAATCTCTCCCCCAAACAGCTTTTAGTCTCCAGAAGCTAAACAAAGGGTATGGGAGAAAAATAATACAGCAACGCAGAGAAATGATCGATGCAATGGCAGAGCACTATGTTCTTTCCATTTTCTTTCACAGAGAAGGAAAAAAAATAAGCTGAATAAGCATCACAAAAGATAGAGGCAGGGAGATGATGGAAAATGATAGTCGGTAAGAGCAGGAAAAAGGTGGTAAGAAATGAAGTGGCATGCAGGATGTTTGAGCTTTGCAGCATGTTAAGCTAAGTGATGCTACTGCAAGAGCTGGCAAAGAGGGAGCTTGAGCAGAACAGCCAATTAGCTAAAGGCAGAGAAGAAACAGTCAAAAATACCAGTAACCATCGGTCTCCATCGTATGCTGCTTCTACAGATGCTCTGCTGGCTTCAGTCTTTGGTAGAACAGCAAGACCCTCACCCATCATAAGTGAAGCTGGACTGGCTATACAGCAGAGGAATGGAATTTAAAAGGTCGAGAGGGCATGCTGCATAAAAAGTAGCTTTCCAGAAAGGGGTACATGCTAAATATAGTAATCCTGGGTTTTGGAGAAATGTATGAATTAAAAATATATAACAAGTAAGCACAAATACTTGGAAATGAAATGTGTTATACATATGTATTACACCTCTGTGCAAAAAAGTGAAGGCAAGTTCTTATTAAACTAACATTAGTAGGGCTCTCCGTGGTCACACACAATACAGTATATTTAAATGACATTATGAACCCAATCTTACTCCCATGGTAAATAATGGCATTTTAAATAGCGACTGAATGAAAACCACTAAGCATTTTGTATTTAGGTTTGCGTAATGAATCTCAAATCAGTTATGACTGCAAGTTACAACATATATGCCGTGACAGTTATTTGTTAATTCTAATACAATTTCCACTGTCATATCAAATCACAACAAAACTGTCACACTTGTTGACAGTTTCAACAATGAGGTCAAGCAGTGAGCAGTCACAAAGAATGAACTGCTTTACCCTCCAGAGGTGGCCGCTGCAGAAGCAGGTGAATAGCCATTACCATAACAGCTCTGTTGCTTTTTGCAATAGATCTTATACCAGACTGTCATTCTGCAACCTTGCCCAAGCATCACACTCACATGTTATTTTGTCTGTAATAACATCGTCCTGTAAAGTGACTTGCTAATAAGAAGTCAAAGGAAAACAGTCCAGTGACCTTAAAGGACCCTCTTAAATTACTAACCTTGCATATATTTTGAAACATAACCTAGAATACCCAGAATCAAAACAGCAGCACGTATTTAAGGTACATATAAAAATTAGAGACCACCTTGCTTTCAGACACTCTCACGCAGACCCAATTTACCTATAGACAATAATCACAGAATCCAAACTAAGATTTACTTATCTCACTTTACTAATCTTACTCTAAGATTTCAGAACATCCAAATTCAAGTTTCCAGCACTACACATCACCTCATTCTGAGCACTCAAACCGTGTGTTGTAATATTCTAATGTATCTTAACGTAACAGGAACATGTGAAAAGGCTTTTCCCTCAGATTACCTTCCACATCATCTCTAAATTCTTCAAAACAAGGTTCAGCAAGAATCAGATGAACTGCATTGATTTATTTTTACTGTGTTTATTAATCATTTGAGATGACAGCTGCTTTCATGGACAAAAATATTACATTTCTCCATCACAAATGCATTTTTTAATTTACTCTTTGATTCTGTTTCCATATGTCTGAAAAAAGAAGCTGTCTGGATAAGCGACTAAGCAGTTACCTGGTTTCAGGGGATTTGAGTCTTCTTCCTTCTAATTCAGTGGCATAACTCTAGCTGACTTAGAAAACAGTAGCCTTTTTTATTCAGCTCTACATGTACTACTGTACAGAAGAGTCCCCTCCTGTGTAAACTCTTCAGATGAGGGGGGCTGCACTGAGGCAGCAGATCCAATCATATTTGATTCCTAAAAGGACATAATTTTGACATTTTTTCCAATTCCATATAATAAATTCAATTAAATAAACACTATCACAAACACCACTATACTGTATGAACCATTAACTCAAGAAGCAGAAACCTCGATGTCAGAATTGGCTATGTATGCCAAATCAGAACTCCAGTCTGCTTTACATTCCTGCTTACAGTTCCTGTAATGAGCACAGAGCATTAAATAAAAACCATGACCTGTTTAAACAACAATCAGAGCGCCAGCTTCATCTTTGCATTCTCTCATGTTTGTTGTTTGGCATCACAAAGTAATACCAAAACAAGTATAATACGAGCTCAAGATGTTTTCCTACAGAGCATGAGGGGTTCGCTCTTGTCTACCAAGAAGATTTGTATGCCTTTAAAATAGACATTTTTCTTTACATGAACATATACAGGTACTCTCAGCAGTTACTCTGCTTTAAATTAGACCGAAATATAGCGGGGAGACAAGACATAGAGGGAATAATGTACAAGCAAAAAATTTTAGGATTCTTCTGTCTCAGATAGTTTGAGACAATGAAATAAACCAGAAGAACCAAGGTAAAACTGTTTAAACATGCCATTAGTATTTCATGGATAATAATAAATCAATTCATGTATGTATCACACATGGGATAGCCACTACATTTAATAATTTTTTTAAAATCCGAATGTAAAATAGCAATTAACATGCACACCCCCATTTGTGCAGTGCACCAGCAGAAAATTTACAGTGCCCGGCATTATAAAATGTGTTTATAAGGAATGGGTGCAACACAGATTACCATCCTGTAATAATGACTCCTTAATTGGTCTTCTCAAAAGATATGCTTCTTTTGGGGGGTCAAGTTTCATTTAAAGCACAGTCCCATATTTTAAATATCTACTGAAATTATTAAAAAAACCTGAGACATCGCTTCATTAGGAGCCAATCACAAAGTTTAATAATCTCCCCTAGCTATTGGTTTATCCAGAATATCCAAAGCTCCTTTATATTAGTCCAAATTACACACTAAATTTTTTAAGCCTTAACTGAAGTCGAAATGGCTGTCAATACTGTACATTATCAGCAGACCTCTTAATTATGATATTGTCAAGGTATAGGTTGTGTAAGCAGAAATCTTCAACTATTGATCTTCCGCCAGAGAGAATGGAATGTTTAAAATCTGCTTAGTTTCTGCATGTTCCCATCTTGATCCTCTGCGTTATCCACAGCCTAGTATATGCACTTATAAACGTACACCCATCTAAAATCGCAAACTACACAGCGTGGGTATTAAAAGCGGTGAAATCCCTTCCTACACGTCCCTAACTTTTTGGTTCCTTCGCCCCCCCCAGCCCCACTCTCCTGCTTGGAGCGTGCTGGATACCGAAGAACGGCGCGATACGTTACACGACAATTTGCATGAATCCAGAAGAAACCCCCCACCAACTTATCGAACAGTCTCCTCCCGAACAGAACTTCGCGGGTCACTAAATCCTCTCCTTCGACAAAGGAAAAGTTCTTCCACTTCCATCACGCCTTCCCCCGCCTAGGCGAGGGGAAGCTACCGGGCAAGGCGCACACGGACTTTCCCGGGGGGTTCTCTCCCGGGGAGTCTCCGGAGACACCTGAACGCGGCCGCGG